>CM042186.1:41096476-41120534 GCA_023539305.1 Ilex asprella | reverse complement strand
ATCAGTAGGAAACTGTCCATTGGTGTAGTGGCCAATTCGTATAGCATCAGCTTTGATTTGTTCATCCCCATTTGCAATTTCTGCATGAATATGCAGCAGTGTCAATTGATCATAATAAGAACATGCTAGCCAGGATTGATCAGGGTTCTTGAAGTGGAAAGAGGTGCTCTTTTTTGGGCACACCTACTGCCCTTAACGTTTGAAAAATCGTCACATTTGTCTACAGAAACTCTTATTTTCTTTTTTACTCACACTAATTCTATTTCCGAAAAATGACC
Organism: Ilex asprella; assembly: GCA_023539305.1. NCBI lineage: Eukaryota > Viridiplantae > Streptophyta > Magnoliopsida > Aquifoliales > Aquifoliaceae > Ilex > Ilex asprella. Next base: position 41,120,256 of record CM042186.1, on the reverse strand, counting down.
ACCTAATCATTTTTAGGTGACCCATCAAAGTCACCTCTTTGATCTTCAACTCATATTTGTTACCAAAGAGAAAGAGAAGGGACACAAAAGGCTTATTCTTTTATTATCAACGGAAGTTAATTATTAGGTACAGTACTAGAACACTGAGAAAAAAATGACAGTAAAAAACTGACCTTTTACTACAAGCTGACACATGCAGCCAACAATAGCAGCCACAGAGGAACTATCAGCCCCACCAGAAAGTGGAAGCAAAAACCCAGATGCTCCACTTCTCCTTAGATAGTCCCATAGCCAACAACCAGGTCCAAAAGCTATTTCCTCCATAGGGGAGTGATATTTAATCTGCAAACGATTAACTGACTGAACAGAGCCGCAAACATGTACATTGCATGCATATAAATAGCTCATAAAACCATTAAAATTGCCACATGAAGTAAGTATACCTTATTCTAGATGACATGCAGTTGAAACAGGGAGACTAGCAGATGTGTCGAAATGCGAGATAACAAATCTCAAATTCTATATCTACAACTTGTCCTGCAAAGTCTAATTATTTTCTGTATTCGAATTGACACATCAGAGTCCAACACGGTCCTACATATCTTAGGTTTACTGAGTTCAAATTATTCATAACATGCCATCTCCTTACACATAATTGAGCCATATTTAAGAAGGAAATAATACTTATACCATGTACTTATAATTATAACAAGGGGATATTTAGATGAGATTGCAAAAATGGCAAGTGAAGAGAACTTCACATCCTATAGTTAAATTGGCAGATCATAGCCAACTTTAGAGGCATTTGCAAGAGGTTTGGCACAGCCAATTGGTAAGCCAGTTTGAAGTCTTCAGTATGACAAAAGTGCATGGTAGCTATAAACTTAAAATGATCACAAAACTAACGAAGCTAGAGCAGTATAGAATTATTGTGGTGTTCACACTAAACGCCTTGGGTTTTTACCACCTTTCCCTCACCAAGAACTGACCTTAAGTGGACTTGAAAGGGACATTTGTGAGTTAAAGGACTGGCAAAGTTTGTAAGGTACTGCTACTGAGGAAACCTTCTGTTTGCAACTTGCTTGCTCCTGAAAACTACTTATAGATCCTCTAAGACTTGCAACCTGCCATTTGGCAAATGAGAAGATATTAGAGTCAGAGTCTAAATAGGCAACATGACAATAAAACCATATTAATGGATTTTTAAGTATCTTGAATTTAAAATAACGGAATGGATCTCAATTACAGGATTGGTATGCAAATAGATGCACTTTATCAAATTTGTTAACAGTACAAGGCCCAAGCATATAAGAAGAGTGCAGTGGTAGAATATGATCCGGCAATGTCAATTCAGTAGACTATGATCTTTTAACTTGAGCGTTAAAGATTCAAAACTCAAAAATTTGATGTTCTTGCTCAGTCTTCTGGACAAAACTAATCCAGTATCCAGAATGAGTTAGGAACGATATTACAGACCATTCATTGACAACCATGAATGTTAAGAAATTTAAACCGAGGAAATGAGTGTACTGTCCATGTTTTGGAGTACTCTGCATGTAAAAAAATCACAAAAAAAAAAATGTAGGCCATGGTATGAACAGAAGACAGAACCATAGGCTGACAATTTGCAAGATTTTCCTGTTTCCCATATCATGTGCAGGAGGCTTAAAATGATGACAAGTAGACTAGCTTGAGGAGATAGCATGTCAGGGTTTGTGTTGCTGCATGCTTGCATCTTCTAAACCAAAAGTATGTCTTAACATTTCTCTCATCAAAATCAACAAGCAGATTTGAGTTGCCTTGTTATATCAAGGTACTAGAGTGAACCTGTACAAAGCATGTTTTTTAGGTGTGGTTAAAACACGAGTGACTGGTTAAAATATTTACTATGGTTAAAAGGTTATATATAAATAAAAAGAGGTTATTCTGGTTAAAAGGTAAAAATGCAAGTAATAAGATAAGTTATTAGATTTAAACGATCTGAGCCGTTGTTGTACTTTTCTAAGTCACAAGCTTAAGCAAGATGCTCTGTTTTATTAATATAGATTCCAATACTGTGCTAGAAACGTATACAACATGTACCAAGGAAGAACATCTTCCCCTTGGCTGACACAGTTATCACAGCAATAACAAAATGAATGTAAAGCGTTTCCATACCGCATCTAGATCAATTTGAGCAACCACCACTTCAACGTCCTTCAAGGAAAATTGTGAGCTTTGAGCAACCATGTCTCCATTCACAATGACACATGAACATCCATCTGCAACATAAAAAAAAATCTCCTTAATAAATTCAAATTCTTGATTATAGCAACTAATTTAGTAAAAAAAACCGAGAGGGGACATCAAGACCAGGAATCTAATGGGTGCATCATAAACAAGGAAACACTGAAAAATTTTAACGTAAGAGACATTTTGTAGTTAGCAATCAAGTAGCAACAACTAAATTTGGACGTTGCAAGTCAATTAAAGGCATGTGATCTACCATAATAAAGGCGGCCGCCATCACACCCTTGGTGATTACTATACATGTAAACTCCTCCACGAGTATGTGTAGCTCCTATAAAAGCATGAAGCCTCAGATCAAGCTTCCGTAGTTGGTGGTGACTTCCACTAGCATTCATAAACACTTCAACACCATTTAGTGCAAGTTCAGCATGAGGGGGCATAGGAGTAAAAAGTTCTTCACAAACTTCAGGTGCAACGGCTCTGATGAGAAAATGTATGTGAAAATATTAGGGGGAAAAATAACAAATCGAAATTGTAATCCACTGATGCATATGTCCAATGCTACCCCAATATGTGTGGAAGCTAAGGCATGCATCACGGTCATATTCATACCAGTGCAGGACCCATATCACAGAACCATATGTACACCCATAGCAAATTCTAGAACCGTCCCAATGCATAATTTGATCGAACTCATCTAATGCATAAGAAATTGAGGATCCTAAACATAACAAGATCAAAATTTCCATTAAAGTCACATAAATATGGGACTCGCAGCATCGCTGACTCAAAATAAGGTCAGTTTGTGCATATAATGCTAAAAGGTTCGGTGTATACCAAATTCAACTCTCCCAGCACCATCAAGCAATGGGGACCAACCTAGGTAATGATCTTTTGTTTTTACAGATTTCAATATGAAATAGTATGGTGTAGTGACATGATGTTATTGATTCAGTTCGGTAGGATTAAGGCTACGTTTTCAGTTCAGAGGGGAAAGAAGGTAGTGTCTGCTAAAAGATAAAAACTGTATAAGCAAGGAAAAGACTAGCAATATCGTAATAACATACGTGTCTAGAAATTGAATGTAACCATAGCCAAAAGGCACCGTTTTCTGTAACAAAGCATCAGCAATTCCACTTGGTAGCTGAAAGTCCTCAAGTTGCTCTTTTTGCTTCCATGCAGTAAACCACCGCAGTTCCCTGTAATTACCATCATTTGCAAGCCACATCTTTGGGCGTATCATTATAATTTTTCTGTTTAGACATAATACTTGACAGTTGTAACGCTCCGACCCTTTTATAACAGGCATGCCAAAACTACATAATATGCCATCTGTCCAATCACCAAGTAAAATATCTACTAAGCATTCCCACCTGCATGTAAATAACATAAAACTTTACGACAGACGAAATGGAAAAAAAAAAATTCAGCGCCACAAAACAGGCACTTGAAAAAGTCAATAAAAAAGTAAGCCCCATGTCAGTCTTCAAGTAGGTTGGGAGTAACATTTATATATGTAGTTCAGTACTTTAATGTGGATACATAAAGAAAATTTAGTGAGATAACATTATTAACTGAAAGATGCTCCAATTAACAGAGAACGAGAATGGGGTACGGCTCTCAAAATTCCAACCTTCCTCTATGTAAACTTAACAGATTATATTTGTCTGAATGTTATACCCAACCACACATTGCAGATACTATGAACACTTCGCATTAGAAAATGATCTGAATTAAGATATACGGGAAGTCAGAATGTCGTTGTAAATCTTTTTTTATGCGAGCATGGTGATCATAAAGCACCTACTATACAATTCAACTACAAATTATCTGGTATTACAAATACAAAGCAAAGCAAAAATAAATTGCAAAGACTTGCAAGCAAAAAAAAAAAAAGAATGAAGTCACTTGTAATTAAACAGAGCAAAAACTGAACTTTACGTAAGGTTCTCGTTCTGTTTTCCACGAACTTTAGGTCCAAAAACCAACAGAATTAACAGTATTATGAACCAAAAGCAACATCATGAATGTACGCGCGTATCACAGTAATACATAGGATACAGATAGCTGAAGACTCATCATGAATGTGCGAAAGTGCTTACGCGTGAGAAACGGTATCGAGCTCCAAGAAATGGTCTTCACAGCCATAGCCAGTGATTTCGAGCTCGGGACCAAGCCTAATGACAGCACCTTCTGCTTTAGCCCAAGAAATAGATTCCTTGATGTTCTTCATATTGCAATCGAAATCCATCGCCCATTGATTCAAATTGCACGTCGCAACCTTCAACAACCTCATCTTAGACTTATAGATTTCTTACCTGCAAACAACGCCACTCGTTTAATCACACTGAACACAAAAAACCTCCAATTATGCTTCTATATGTGCGAATATATTCGATTAACGTTACCTTTCTTTCTGCTTCTGCAAGTGGAATGGGGATTGAAGAGTTGCACTTCCCACTCTCTGGCGGTTGTTAATGGGAATAATTTCGCGCGACAACACGGATCACGAGGTTCAGAGTGAGCGACGTCCACAAAGCAATTGTGACGGTGTGATCGTAGGAATTTATTGGATTCGAATTCGGTGTTGTGCTCTATTGCGTAGGGCTAGTGCCGGCTGAACCGTTGGACGGGGTGGATGGATAGTCAGATGAGAGCCTTTGACACGTATGAGAAGTTCAGGCGTGAGTAGTACTGGGTTGACGCGTGTTAAAATTGGAGTGGTGGTAGGGTCAAAGTCAGCGGAATTGGGACGTCCTTGAATTCAAATTACCCAAATTTACCAAAAAAAATAAATAAACAGTTAATATATTTTTATATCTATACCTATACTAAAAAAAATTAAAGTTGATTGACATTTAAAATTTTGAAACAGAAAAAGATGGAAGCCCAAGACTCTCAAGGCAAATTTAGTATTGATACTACGTACTAAACATTTAGAAATAGTTGAGAAACTCAATTAAGTCTCGATCAATCAACATATGAATGCTGAAAGTCTTCAGAAGTATTAGCCCAAGTCCAGAACCGATATTTAAGCCTAAAGTCTGGCTAAATCCACTGTAAGAGAGTTTTTTCTCCCTAGGAGTTGTATGATGCACGAGATGATTTTCGATAATTGATAGAGATAGCGACCCTTTCAATTATGAGCTGAAACAATCGAGAGGTTAGGAAAGGGAGTTGGGTGAACACCCGGTTTATTCCCTTTAAAACTTAAGTCAGTAGGCGTTTAGCACAATGTTTGTGTTTTTAGTTTAATTTTTGTGTACATTTGTTTATCTTTTTGCGGAGTATTTATACCTGGACCAACAATGAGTGCAAGTGTTTGGAGTCTCATCTCAACATTTAATGGTTTGCAACCTTATCCAAGCGTAATGAATGCTTTCCACTCAGATTCTCATGACTGCTTTACTCAGGCGATAGGATGACTACTCGGGGCATGCCGAGCATTTATGACCCTATCCCAGGTCGTTTAAGTTTGTGAGAATGGTACCTCAGGGTTCCTAATGACATATGGTAAGTGTAATGACCATTAATGCTTTACAATTATAATTGTCAGTTTGAATCTCAAGGATATAGAAGCTTATTAATAGCGCTGTCACAGTTGCTGAACTCTTCATAAAATGAGTTGTCCTTAAACGGCGGTACCAGTTTGTGTACTTAGCTCCTTCGAGCCATTACTCCTCGACACTATCTCCCGGCAACTTTTGGACCTTGCTATATTTATTCGCGCGTCGATTTTGAGGTTGTCGAGTCGAGTTTATTTATCTCGGGCCGACCTCCAGTTGAGCTGAATTATGGCTAGGTTGGACTTTTAAGCCTTTTGATACTATTGGACTCTCCCTTTGGGCACGGTCTATCATACTCTTGTCATGAGCATGTTGTTGCAATCTATTTGGGTCATTGTGCACGTAAGGGCCTTCTTAATTTATTGGGCTTATGATTATGACGATCCATACCTAAAATCTCATCGTTATCAAATACAATGACCATTTTTTAATAGATAAATACTAAATTCAATTAGACTCATGCTGGACTTCATTTTTATGTCATCTTCATCTTCTTTTCTTGCTCCATGCACCCATGAAAATAAAGACCCTTCCTCAATCCCTGTTCGTGCATCCCATTTTCCTTTTCAATCAAACTATCTCTTAATAGGTCCAATCCTACTTTAGTATGCCGTTGGTGTTTCTCATCCTTGGCCTATATCATCAATATGACATTTGTATTGTTGATCGATTTATCTTAACAATATTAGAATGTCTCCATTTACTTGATAGTTTTATGAATGAGTGTATATTAGACCGGAATGATTAATTTAACTCTTAAAAAAGATAATGCTATGGTTGGATTAGATTGATTAATTTAACTTGTACTGAGTTATAAAATAAATACTTGTGAGGAAAAGATGAGAAGATAGGTTATATACATTTTGCTAACAGTCGACCGACAAACTAGTAGTACCCATGAAATACAAATTCAAAGGCACCCAAGACAGTGCAAATTAAAAACTATAACGTACATTTTAGAATTGTGATAAACTATGAGGGGGTGTTAGTGTTATTTTTCTAATTCTAAAAGCAATTTGCGAATGTAGAAGCCTTAGAGCCCATATCCCTACCTAGGTCTTTGGGACGCGGTTGAGACTGAGCCGAGGGCCGGTATTACATTAGCCTTCGTTCACAGTTTTCGCAAGAACCATCTGCAACTAAGCCTTGAATAGGATTATAGGAAGATGACAGAAGTAGCTAGCGCTGTAGTACAAGAAGTATTAGGTCGAAGAGCTCAAGACGTGGATCAGCCAATAATAGACTACATCATCAATGTCCTCGCCGATGAAGACTTCGATTTCGGCGTTGAAGGCGAAGGCGCTTTTGAGATCCTTGGAGAGCTCCTCGTTGATTCTTGTTGCGTTAGCGATTATTCCGAATGTCGTTCGGTATGAACTTTTTAAATTCTTCGATTAATTTTACTTTTATGTAGATATAGATGGATAATTTCTTTAAATTTTAGTTAATTAGAATTGTAATGCTCCATGGGCTTTGATTTGAATTGGAGATAATGTTTTATCTCACTTGGTTTGGTTGATGGCTGAATTGAGCATAGGAAAAAAAATGAAAATGTTCAAGTTTCAATTATAGTCGTTTTGAATTAATGAGGGAGTCGCTTCAAGTTCCCAAGTGATATTGTTTGGCAACAGTTTGAGTAGAAGTATTGTCCAGTATGAATTAGGAAGTCTGAAATTTCAAGTTCTGATGATTTTTTCTCGATTTCTGTTACCTATTCTAAGCAACCAAACAACCAGCAATGAAAAATACCCATAGCCCTTTTCATTTTAGAGAGATTTGATTTTGGGATGGCAGCTAGTATATAACCATAAATTAATTTTGGGAACTCCCGTACCCTTCTATATCTTTGGAAATGCGATTGATTATGAATTGTAGGTTTGTAGCAAACTGTCGGAGAAATTTGGAAAGCACGGTTTGGTTAAAGTTAAACCAACAGTGAGAAGCCTTGCGGCTCCAGTGAGAATGTATGATGGAATGGATGAAGAAGAAGTTCCTAAGAAAAAGCCTGAGGTGTTGGATGGTCCTCTGCTTTCTGAACGTGACCGATTGAAGCTTGAAAGGAGAAAGAGGAAGGATGAGCGCCAAAGAGAGGTAAGGAAAAAATTTTAATAACCAGATTGAATATTATTATTATTTTTTTAAAAGGGGTGCAACACGAGGACTATAACCAGATTGAATATGCCAACGGATCTATTGCACGAAGTCAATTCAATTCCTAATCATTGACGGGAGTATAATAACAAGTATGCCGCATGCTTGGGTTTGAGATCAGAATGGGTCGTTGAGCCATGTGAAGCTCACACAGTGATTGTAGTTGAACGTTCTTGTTTTCATTTTTTTCAATTCGTCATCTAATTGATTGGTACAGGCACAATACCAAATCCATTTAGCAGAAATGGAAGCAACTAGAGCTGGAATGCCTGTTGTATGTGTGAATCATGACAATAATACTGATGGGCCAGCTGTCAGGGACCTTCATATGGAGGACTTCAGTGTATCTGTTGGTGGTCGTGATCTCATTGTTGATTGTACTGTGACGCTTTCTCATGGAAGGCACTATGGTGAGTTTGATTTGCAGTTCCACATATTCCTCCATTCACAACTTTTGATTGGCCTCTGTAAGCTCAGAATCTTAATGAAACTGGGACTATACCATAAAGCAAGAAGACTATAGGCTAACATCCCAAGCACAATTAACACCACACGCGAATCTATAAAATCTGGCAGACCATTCTCTGTTCTCAGAATTTACATATACATAATGGAGGAGATAATTTTGTATTTCATGGTGAGCGTTAAATTCTAAAACTTCTGATGGATGCATAATTATTGCTATCTTCTTTGCAATGTCATTATTGTGCTGCACTTTTTGCAACTTATTACTCATGGAGGTTGACCATGTTTGAATATTCCTAGGTACCTTCATTATGGCGATTCTTTCTATTTCACTATCTTGTACACTTCCAGCATGGTTGAACATGCTGGCTGACCATATTGTTATTTTTAAAGGCTTATCAAGTTTGAATTTACCCCTCAAATAAGTTCTGGCTACTCGTACAATGTAAACAGGAGCCGCTCTGAGAAAGTTAGATAATGTTCTGACACAACCTCTTATGCATTAATTTCTGTCAGGGCTCATGGGATTATGAAGCAAGTACTAGGGCACTAGGATATGGTCCTAAACAAAGTAAATTGGTGAAATATGATTCTTGTAGGCTTTACCCGATCCCTATTAGTTGTGATACGGATTTATTTGTGTTGAGTTGAGCTAAATATAGGTTGCCAGAGAGAGACTTTGGAAAGCTTCCTTTTTTCGTTCAAAATCATGACGACCATGCTTTGAAGAGCAAAATTTACATGAGATGGAAGCTATGTTGCTCACATTGAGCTTGGGGCATGCACCAAGTATTTCAATGCAGCGGGAAATCTAAGAACCACACGTGTTTAGATTCATTATAGTAAACTTTGAGAGAGTAGAATAAAGATTAAATTATTTACGACATATGGATCACTTTATGTCCCTTAAGTGAGTACTTTTAATGCACACATCAGTTTTCCTTCTTCACTAAAATGAGTTGATTTTCTCATTTGTTGCTTTATGTTAAATAGCCATTACATTTTTGGTGTATTATATGAGCTTCTCTCTATTTACAGGTCTTGTTGGAAGAAATGGTACAGGAAAAACTACCTTCCTCAGGTACATGGCTATGCATGCCATTGATGGTATTCCTAAGAACTGCCAGATATTACACGTTGAGCAAGAAGTGGCCGGTGATACCACATCAGCCTTGCAATGTGTTATTCAAGCCGACGTTGAAAGAACCCAGCTTTTGGATGATGAAGTCCGTCTATTGGCGTTACAGGTTGAATACTTACTCTTTCGTGTTAGCGAGTAGTAGTTATTGTTTCAATACTTTCTTTTGTTATTCTTTTGGGAAGAACTATGAGCCCACGGGCAATTACTGTAAACGTTACTTTATGACAAAATTTTGTCTCTCAAGAGAGAAATGGAGCTGGAGGGTGAAACTGGAAAGAGCAATGGGGAGCTGAATGGGGGAGTTGACAAAAATGCAATTGAACAAAAGCTCCAAGAGATATATAAAAGGCTTGAGATCATTGATGCGGACTCTGCAGAGTCCCGTGCGGCTTCCATTCTTGCGGTCAGTTCACAAGATGGTGGTAACTTTAAAATGTTTGAAATTTGACCTTTTTGATTAAAAATTTTTAGGCACTATCATGTGGGTAAATTGAAATCAGAATCAGGTTACTATTTTTTTGTGTAAGTCTTATGCATCACACATAATTTCATCTTCGTTGATATTTAAATGTAGGTTGGGTAGAAATCTTCCATGGTTTGTAATTTTGTATAGGTTTTTGAACTTATTCTTACCTTCGTGGTGGACTTTGACTGCGGAGAGCTGAAAACTCCTAGTAAAGATTGAGTGACATAATTTGACTAAAAATACAAGTCATGGATCGTGACTACAGCCCATGTCCTGCATATTTAGATATTCTTAAAGTATCTTCAATTCCTGCAATTTAATGAGACATATTTGAAATCACATCGCAAGTGTGATAGTATCAATATACACATAACAAGACCCAACTTGACCTTGAACTTGATTGTGCGATAAACTCAAGCATGCTTCATGTATGCTGGCAAAATTGCCCATTCTCTTGCTTTCATATGCTGCGTTAGGTTCATTGAAACTTTTTGTATTTAACATGTGCCTGGCGATGCTTGCCCACAAGGCTTCCTAATCAAGCTAAAAAATTTCAGCATTATGGTTTCATCCTGTTTCTTTTGATCCTATCTGGCTGACAAGAAAATCTGCAGGGTCTTAGTTTCTCTCCAGAAATTCAGAAGAGAGCAACAAAAACCTTTTCTGGAGGATGGAGAATGCGAATAGCTCTTGCTCGTGCACTGTTTATTGAGCCTGATGTGCTACTACTCGATGAACCCACGGTGCGTTTATGAGTTTTTGGCCCATCTGAGAACGTACGTTTATTATCTGAGAAAGTCCACAAGGTTTCAGCTTTCTCCTTGTGTGACAGAATCATCTTGATCTTCATGCTGTCCTGTGGCTGGAATCTTATCTGGTTAAATGGCCGAAAACCTTCATAGTTGTTTCTCATGCTAGAGAATTTTTGAACACGGTACCCTTTTGCTCTGTTGGACATTATTATTGAATTTTTTTTTTGGTTTTATTTTATTGTCACAGCATTTTCTTGCAAATATTTTTGGTACTTCTCTTTGTTAACATTTTCTTTCAGGTAGTCACAGATATTCTCCATCTGCATGGACAAAAACTGACAGCATACAAAGGTAATTATGATACATTCGAGAGGACACGAGAGGAACAGCTTAAGAACCAACAGAAAGCTTTTGAGGCAAATGAACGTTCAAGGGCCCATATGCAGGTTCTTTATTGCTCCGTTACTACATATTGAAGCTGCGTAAATCTTCTTTTATTTTGCTTATGTGTATGTTAATTGGATTAGACCAAAGGAAATTCGGGCAGGATAGAGCTTGGCAGAGGGTTCGAGAATACAATAGGGTAGGGTCCTGTCCTTTAGATTCCCTTTATTCAGAGTTACAACCGCAAGATAGCCCTGGAACTACTGTGGCATTTAGTCATTGTTGCCATTATAGCCATTTGCTATTGGCTATCTAATAGTCGCATTTCTTGGTGGACGAACATTTTTTTCCCCGTTCGTGGACGAACATTGGTGTTCTCTTGTGAGTTTTGATTCAAATATGGGATGTTGTACTGGCACTTCTCAGATCTGATTTTTATTAAATATTTTTCTTGTGTTTCTCCCCTTTTTGCTTGGGTATTTTTTTGTTCTTTGTTTATTTATTTATTTTTTTTGGGGGGGGGGTTGGTGATTTTCAGAATTGCATAAATGAAAATACATGACAAGGACCTAGTGATTGGCTATGCAAGGGATAAAAGGTATATTGAAATTAACTTTGGATGAGATAGTAAAAAAAGGTATGATAGTTTGTGGTTTAACAAGAGAAATAAGGCCTTTGATAACGATGGAATAGGATTCCTGTTTTCGACCCCAAATGGGTGAGACAAGATTATGTTGAGTTGAAGAAAATACATGGCAAGACATTTATGAAATTACCCATTCATATAAAAAAATTGCAAGCAAAATTGTGATGCAAGTTCTACATTTATTACTTACAGTCTCCTTCAATAACTAGCACGTAAAGTTCGTGGTTAAGAGTTGGACACTTCTGTAAGTATACTGATTAGTATGTCATGTTAGTCAGTGTCTCATGATTGTTGTTGACGAGGTGAGGTCTTTGTAATTTCACTATAACGTAACATCCCCAATATCATAGGGTCAAAGTATGTGAACAGTGTATTTCTTCTTCTCTTTTTGGCATATTATTTAAATTATGGAGATCTTAATGTCTGATCTGCAAGCATCTTTTTTTTTTTTGGTGGCAGACTTTCATTGATAAATTCCGCTACAATGCAAAGCGTGCATCTCTTGTTCAGTCAAGAATTAAGGTACTTAATACCATTTCACTTAGTGTGGCTTTATTGATGCTGAAATCCTCTATTGTTAGCTCTGATATCTAACGTCGTGCTCTGGTGGTTCCTCAAACAACGTCGAACTTCATTTGGTGATTGTCATCTTTTGATTCGGTTTTGTGTCAACCATGTCCTAATCACTTAATAATGCTTCAGCTTCTTGTGCCGAGACCTAATCTGTACTGTTTTTTATTGCTGGCGTTGGTCAGGCATTGGATCGGCTGGGTTATGTGGATGAGATTATTAATGACCCCGAGTATGCTCTGCTTCCTCTAATACAAATCATAAATTTTGCTTCTCATCTTTGCAACTAGTGATTATATCTGGCCTTTCTGGTATGCAGCTACAAGTTTGATTTCCCCACCCCCGACGACAGGCCAGGCCCACCTATAATAAGTTTCAGGTTTGGCTTTACAAATTGTTTTTTGGATTTTCTTAATGAAGTGTTTCCTCTGCGAGCTAGTTGATGTGGACAATGTTGTGAACAATATATTTGACTAGGAACCACTCCTAGGGTTCCTTAGGTATCCCCACCTTGGGTTTGAATTGCATCACACAATCAAAAAACATAACATTTATCACTTCCCTTTTTACTAAAAATATCACCAGTTCTATCCAAAGACTAAATTATTCAGAGTAGGACACTAACAGTAGTTTTTTGGATTTTCTTAATGGTGTCATGAAGTGTTTCCTCTACGCGCTAGTTGATGTGAACAATGTATTTGACTAAGAATCACTCCTAGGGTTCCTTAGGTATTACACCTAGGGTTTGAATTGTGTCACACAATCAAAAAACATAAAATTTATCACTTCCCGTTTTACTAAAAATATCACCAGCTATATCCAAAGATTCTAAATTATTCAGAGAGTGGGGGAAACTAACATAAAGCTAGAACTAGTATTCTAAACTCTAGAAACATCCAATACTAGAATTTGATCCAAAATACGAGTATGACACGTTCTAGCAAATATGAAAATTGTGAAAATACCCTTGACTCTTAAAAAGATATGCACACACAAAAAAAAAAAAAAAAAAAAAAACAAGCAAACCAACTTTAATGTTACTAAAAAATAAGACTCAACTAGACTCAAATATAATCACACAAGGTTCTATGTGGGTCTCTGTCTTGATAGTGTCATGTCTTTGAATTGACCTTCCTGAACATCTTATGGACTACATCAACTGCTCTGGTCCCTTGATTGATGAAGCATTGGCATCTGCTAATTTTTATTTATTTATTTTCCACAACACAATCATTCTGATATTAAGTTGTATTCTTAGTTCACTAAGCCTACATATGTTGTTTTCTACCATTATTTGTCTTTCTACCTGAATCAGGAGTCAATTGTAATATGTTGATGTTTTCTGAATGTGATTGCAGTGATGCGTCTTTTGGATATCCTGGGGGTCCTATACTCTTCAAGAATTTGAATTTTGGGATAGATCTAGATAGCCGCATAGCTAGTAAGAATTGCTTCCTGAAGTGGTAACGCTTTCTGGCGTTCAATAATGTTAGAAAATGTTGATTATTCTAGTTATGATTCTGTTTTCTCTACTTGCCTATGTATTCATTGTGCCATGGTTAAATACAGTCCCCTTCATATATGTAGGGACCCTTCTTAACATAACATAGATGTCAGATTTTACTTCTGATTTTTCTGTTGTGACGGAAACCAGTTTACATTGAAATTTCCAGGGTTTGTTTTATGCTGCATCATTTGGGAAGCAGTGAAGTGCATAAGATGATATGGCGGAACAGTGCTTTTAGCTTCACATTAAGCATTATGATTCATTACTCTGTTTTCATGTTCTAAATCTAGGTATATAAATTATTGTTGCAGTGGTTGGCCCAAATGGAATTGGAAAGACCACCTTACTCAAGCTAATTGCTGGGGAACTTCAACCAAGCTCGGGTACAGTTTTCCGTTCTGCTAAGGTATATAATACTTGCCTCTATTGGATGTCTATTTTCTAAGGGGAAGGTATAGTTAGTCCTATTTTTTGCTTCACTAATGACCATTAGCCTAAAGCCAAGGTTATGGCTTCTTTGATTGTTTATATCATGGCCCTCCTTGATTGCTGGTGGGTGTTGTGGGGTTGTGTCTCGTTTTTTCATTTGAGTAGTGCAGGCTTGTTCCACATGCAAATTTGTTCTAGTGCAATGCATCTCAATATGCTGGGTTTTAATGACTCTATTTACAGGTTCGCATTGCTGTGTTTAGTCAGCATCATGTTGACGGGCTGGACCTATCTTCCAATCCTCTTCTATATATGATGCGCTGCTTCCCAGTGAGTTTCTTCTTGATAATATTGGGTTTCTACAAGAAATTGTTTTTATTATATGCATTACTTTTCTTTTACTTCTGTTTTCAAACATACTTGAACGACTAATGTTGAGTGCCAGTCACTATCAAAGCTTAAGCTCATGGAGAATGGACTTGAACTATTAATGTTAGAGTGCCAGTCACTATCAAAGCTTAAGCTCATGGAGAATGTGCAAAACAATGTTTATCAAGTCTCCACACCACTGCTCACATGTGACACCCCTTCACCCATGGAGGAGATATACAATCAAGTGCATCAACATGACCCTGGTGCACCATTATGCATGAACTGACGAGGGTACTAGGAGCAGACAATGAGCCTTAAAACCAAGACCACTATAAGAGAGGGTGTAATGTATGTTTTCACACATTTGTACACCGCCTCGTGTGAGGCCCAGACTTTGGCACAACACATGTAAGTATAATAAAAAAGTTGGCAATGACAACGAGACAACGAGATTCGAATACAATTGATGATGAGTGGACATGTTCACAAGGCTAATCTACTAGTTTGGGTAGAATCATTTACCAAACTAATACAATTGAGGGAATAGGATATCAAAACTAAAGAGTTTACCGGACAAGTCGATGACACAAGCGGCTCACTTTCAATGCCGTTGTTGAGTTCCCCATGTGAATACTTTGGATAATCAGGTCTGCTTCAATCATGAACTACCACATCATCCCCAAAATCTTTAGATTAAGGCATGAGTACCAAATATCATCTATGGGGGTACTCTGCAGTGTTCTTGTTTTAAAAAATCAGTATGTTTTTTTTTTTGGGGTAAGAAGCACTCAATTTTGTTGATAAATAGCTATCACTTAAGAAAAATAAAAGGTGGACAAGCTGTCTATCCCAAGAAAGAACACGAAAAAACACAAACACATATTACGTAGTAGGTCTAGGCTACATGTGATCCTCATTATATATCACAGATTGCAATCCCGTCAAGATGTAAAAGATGGGACTTCTTTCAGGATCCTTGGTCACTGAGGCCCAAAAAGATGCTAGGGAAGAAATTTGGTCCCTTGTACCTTTTACCACCTCACTTTTTTCTTTTCAGTATGTGCTATAATAAATCTGTGAAATTTTTTTCTAAAAGCCTGGTTGACATATGGGATAATACTTTATTTATTCTTTGGTCAAAAACAGTCAAGTTCTATGTAAACAAAATTTCATTTGGATAATTTGTCCACCGTTTGAAGCCACTATGAAACCATTCTAACGTTTCAATAGGTTGACATCACTTGCACCATCTTTGAACGTGCATTGATGGAGGACACTGGAATTAATTCTCTATACATAGTACAATGCATTGTTTGGAAAAAATTTCCTAACAACATGGTTTATCCTTATAAACTTCACCTTGATCATACTATTCTGAAGATCTTCATCTCCTTGAAAGCTTCATAATCTTCATGTTATTTGTACTTCATGGGATCATTGACACTTAAATTACAGTCTAATATCTTAGTTTTCCACCATGGAATTGAGAAATCTGAAACCAAGACTTACTTCTTCAATCTTTTATGGGAAACAAGACTTGTGTCTTCGTGGTCGGAAGTCCGGCTCTGCCGTGGTATCAGACTACCAATTACTATAAAAGCTTACGCAATTAGATAATGGGCTGAGAACACATGTCAAGCTCAAGATTTGTATATTCCTTTCTTAGGTGTTATTGCTGTGTAAGCATACCTCCACAGATCCAGGATAGGTTGCCGGGAAGACTATCAGGAACTAGTTTCACCTCATATTGTGAAATCTACAATGTGACAGAAACATTACCTGTGCTATAAAAGAAATTGTGATGAGACCTTGGGAAGAACTTTTGCATTTAAGTGACTTAGCCAGGACTCTGTTTTTCTTTGGTGTGAATGTAGGAACACCATTTTATTTCAAGCAAGGGCAACTATTTAATCAATAGATGAACTTTGATGGTGCTTCTCATGTATATATATGAATGTATGTGCCCCTCCATAACCCATTATCCATATCTGGTGGATTCTTTTCTATTAATGTTGCTCCCATGCTTGTCTTATGCTCCTCAGTGTCGCTGTAACTTCAGACCATAGGATGTCCGATGTCCCCATTATGTCATATCAATAGCTGGCCATAGCAGAACTCTTGAAATTTTCCGTGTATAATAACCACAGGATGGATGTAAATTTACACACACACACAGCAGCGTGCACATACGCATGGTAGGTCTGGGAAATAAGTCACAAATGAATGCTGACGAGGGTGCAATAGCATCTTTAAAATGAGGTGTGATTTGGCGACAGATCATATAACCACATTTATTTTAATGCATGTGTATTCTTTAAATCTGAAAACACATATCTATTAATATAAGAGATTTTCTTAATTGTTGTCTGGTGGCTTCCTGCAGGGAGTGCCTGAGCAGAAGCTTCGAGCTCACTTGGGTTCCTTTGGGGTAACGGGAAATCTTGCTCTTCAACCAATGTACACATTGTCTGGTAAGTTTTTGTGGTCTTTGAAACTTGGGAATAAGTTGGATGTTAAGGGGACTTGGGTACTGGTTGATTCGGTGGATAATTGTATTCGAGTTCTGATTGCAAATTAGTGGCTTATCAAATGAGCATGCCAATGCATTACTCCCATACTGCATTTCTTTAACGCTTACCCGTCTTAACAATGATCTGGAGCTTGTAAAATTTTTTCTTATTTTTTAAGTTTTCTACACGTGCATATTAAACTATGCTCTGGATTCTGTGTCAGGTGGTCAGAAAAGCAGGGTCGCCTTTGCAAAGATAACTTTCAAAAAACCTCACATTGTACTGCTTGATGAGCCATCAAATCACCTTGTAAGTTGATACTATTTTTGCTTCATTTTGCTCATGTGTTGCTATTTAGGATGTTAAATTATTGGAGGAAAAGGACCAATGCTTTACAGTAATATAATTTGGTTGATTGAGTGAGCCCATACACTTGCAAATCCAGTTGTTTAGGCTAATTGTGTACCGGTTTTTGGTCCATTGCTAGTGTAAATTGCATAACTAGGACAGTTTATTTGGTGCTAGATTCTGCTTATGGCAATTGGTCATAAATGAACATAACAATATTGTTAAAATGCAGGATTTGGATGCTGTGGAGGCATTAATCCAAGGTCTAGTTCTGTTCCAAGGAGGCGTGCTTATGGTAATGTGCCACTTCCCTTTAGTTTCTATTTGCAATGCCTGACACAATCATACCATCATGTATAGAGATTCCATTAAGATTAACTGTACCCATATGCGTTTTCACTTGCAGGTGAGTCACGACGAGCATCTTATATCTGGCAGTGTCGACCAGCTGTGGGTAGTATCTGAAGGTACGGTGACACCATTCAATGGGACATTCCATGACTATAAGAGGATATTGCAGTCGTAGGAAACTGCTAATAATTTTAGCTCGCTGAAGAAATTTTTGGTAGAAATTCTTGCGAGAATCAGAGTGACGTGAGCTCTTGCCAAACCTGAACTGGTGGTAGAGCTTTTCCCATTTCTTATACATGTCAAGAGTTATAAACCCAATGATGATCTGATCTGTGTATTCACTCGGCATATAGTTAATCTAAAGCTATTGATGTAATCACAGGATTTCGTTTGAATATTTGGAGTATAGGAGAGAGAATCTCTTACCATTTCCTCTTGGTGGTAAAATATTTTGTATGAATATCATAGGATTGGTTTCGTATTTAGTCTTTGTCTGCGGGAGAAACCACTATCGGCCTGCGGTAGTACAATCTGCAAGTGCAAGAAACTTGTGTAATGAACTGCATGCCGACTGAAATGGCTACAGAGGGGAATGTTGAGAAGTATGGCAAGAAATTTGGTTGAAGTGGTTTGGTTTTGTAGTTAGCTTGATTCCTCTCTAATTTTGCAAAAACAAATCAAAAGTAACATCAAAATCTCTATTTATTGCTTGCTTATATAATCATAGAATGCGCCGGCTGTGAAAGACTGGAGGCAATATTTGTTTGGGAAGGAGACGCTTTATGAATAGGTCACTTTGATCAATCAACAAGCTCCTTCAGTATCTATAGATGTAGTCCAAGTTTTAGGAGGCGTGTCATATGAAGTGAGTTTAAGTTCCTGCGACAGTTAAGTTGGTGATCAAAGAATCTGAGGGTTTTTCAATTTATTTGTGAATAATCAGGATTTGTCTGCAATCGTTATCAGCAGGTTTAATTACTACAAGAATTATCCTGAATTTTTTAAATTCAAAATCAATTGAATATGCCAATGAGGGCAAGATGCGTCCATTGGTAAAAATAAAATAAAATTATAGAATCCTTTCATTCTTAGAAAATTAGAAAGGAGTTTAATTCATTTTATAGATATATTTTTTTTCAGGTAAGTAAAAGAATAGTTTTGATGAGATTTGGTGTATTAGTGTTAGCTACTAATATATAATGTGGATTTATTGGGGGAAAATGATATTTAGACATGAATTGAAAATTTAATTATTTATAATTATTGAATTAAAAATAAATTCTATTTAATATTATAACTATGATCATCTCCACTTTTTACTCAAATTCTTACTCAAATTTTGAGTAAAAATAGATTAAAAACAAGCTCCAATTTTTTACACAAACTTATACTAAATAAAGGAAGATTCAACTTTTTACTCAAATTAAGATAGATTCAATTATTTTCTTAAATCTTTTATTTCAGATTTTATTATTTTAAAAAATTCAATGAATATATTTTACATTCCTTTAAATTTGAGTTTATCCATTGAAAAAGTTTATACCAAATTAATTTTGTTTACCCAAATTTGAGTTTAAGTTTGGGTCAACATTGAAGATACTCTAACAACTAATGATTATGTTGAAAACCAATAAAAATTCCTCTAAAATTATCGAGGTAACATGAAAAATAAAAATTTCAAATTATATCAATCTATCATTCTCTAAGTGCGTATCCGGGGAATCGAACCCCGGTCAGTACCGTGGGAGGGTACTATGATACCACTACACCAGATACGCTACTCGTTTCTTTTGGTGGACACAAACAAAATTTTACATTGGTAGATATTAGAAGATCCTTTTGAACTGTTTGTTTTATGGGATAGGAAGGGTTTGGTATGACGGATTTAAGAAAAATGGTCTGGACTAAAAAAAATCACGTTTGGATGTAATTTTGAAATCTTGAATTGTAGTTCCAACTTGTACCTGACCCGGATGCTTAAACCCATGAGCATATGCTTCAGCAAACCCAATGGGTGGGTTTCGAAGAGGCTAAATCGGACATAATTGATAAAATACATTTGTATCCCTCAATTTAATTTCTTGTCTATCCAAATCTAACCAATTATGGCTTAATATAGTTATTTATTTGACAAATATATGGTGATAAATCCATAAATTTTATATTTATATAACAAAGTAGAACGAATTTGAATCCAAGAGACAAAGAGTGGTGCAGATCGTTTCGTGACCAAAAAAGACTTCATCCAACAGACGACGTTATCCTAATCCAAAAGACAAAGAGCGGTTGAGATCGTTTTGTAACCAAAAAATACATCATCCAACGGACAACATTATCCTAAACTGTCTCGATCTATTGACGTCTCAGATCGTTTAGATCCGATGTACCACATTAACTCTTAAAATATTTTTACCGTTAAAAATTTTTAGTTTCCAAAATTAACATCCCTAAATTAAATCCCTCAAATCCTAATTGGTCAAGTAATGCAGCTGGCCCCAAGTCTCTCTATCTCACACGCCCCAAAAGAAAATCATAGTGATCTCCTTTCCATAAGAAGGTGATCTATGTGATCTTCCTCAAATTTGCAACCTCTTTCCATCTCTCACACTCAATTTTTTATTTTTTCTGGACATTCACGCTTAATTTTCTCTCTATCTCTCATGCTTAATATGCTCTCTTTCATGCCCTCATCAGCATGACTGACTTACATATAGCAAGTTTAGGATTGTCCATGAGTTCAGCCGGTCTATGGCAGTCCCAAGCCCGATTACGAAAATGGACAGCTGCCTGAACTAAACCGTAGTTGGGTGAGATCAAGACCAACTTGACCCATCTTATTCATAGTCCTAGGATATATATATTGACAAACTAGATTCATAAGTATACATTATGGGTGGGTTCACAAATAAATGTACCTTAACTCCTTGGTCGAAAACCCATCCCATTATTGAACTATTGAAAATTCATAAATCCTTGCCATTTGAGAAAATCCAAGTTCAATTGCTCTTTTTTTTTTCTTTTTCTAACCTTTCAATCTCCATAGTTCAATAATTCATATTATTTTGGCTAATTTGATATCTTTGAATTGAGTTGAATGTGAAGGTTGGCATTTCTAGAATTTTCAATTTTACTATTGTGTTGTTGATATGATTCTTCTGACTCTTTTTTGAATTTTTTCTCTTCAAATCCTGCTTAATCAAAGAGAATGTAATTGCTTATGAATTTTGTAGAGTATTTTGTAAATCTTATTACAAGCTAGAACTTGCTTGACCTATTTTATTCTATTCTGTTAGTTTTTTTTTTTTTTTGGGACAGTGACATTGGTGTGGAGCTTGCTAACCAGTTCATCATATTTTGTTACAGATTTTTTGATTTTTTTTTGTAATTCATATCCCCTTTATTTTGTGGGATCATCATATAGACTAGCTAAGAAAATAAAATCAGCTACTATATATCTTTCATCAGATTATTTGAGTGGGTTGTCTTATGTTTTTTTAATCATGAGCCTTATAGTCAAATTAAATGAGTTGATTCCCAAATAATTCTCAAAATACAAATCGCATGCTTTGGTCTGCACTATGTAATATTATAGGAAAATGAATATTTGTAATAGGTGATCTTTGTAACCACTGACTAACATCAGCTTAAAATTTATGGAGTTTTATTTGTCCATGAAGTAGCTTTAAGCATATTTACGAAGTACAAATAGTTGTTTTTATCCTTTTTGCATGTGCATATGTTTAAAGGTAATGGTTGAATTTTTCTTTGCATGTTTCTTATGTGATTAGATTAGAATTATTTTATCTTTAGATTAAAATAAAAAGAGGAAAGCAAGTCTCTAGCTAATGCACAAGTTTATAATTTTTTTTTTTTTTTGTCATTTAGTGCCTTTAGACATAGACAAATCTGATTGACTTGCAAATCTCATTGCTTGGTACAAGTGATTGACTTACAAATCTGACTGATTGTGTTGAATATATCTATCTGTGTAGGTCAATCTAATGGTTTCAATTTATAGGCTATTAAGGGAGGATGATATAATACTATGTACACTGGTGATTGTTTCATATAATGAGAAGAAAAGAGAAATTTGTTCCTTGGCTACACAAGTGAGCTATTAGTTCTAATATTTTGGCTTCTCTTTGATTTTTTTTTATTGTATTAGGATTTGTTTTTTTAAGGAACTTTTAGATTTCAATTAGAAAGTATATAAATTGTGTATAAAGATTGACATTTTCATAGGTTTTAGAGGAAATTTTACCAATTATTTTTGAATTTATTGCAATGAGAAATTTATTTTGCCTCTTAAATGAATTATGTGTGTTACTTTACTCTGATAATGTTATTTTATTTCTTAAAATTATCGATTTTTTTTGTTACACCGTACATTTAGACACGAAGTAGTTTATTTATATTACTTACCATTTACAATAACAAATATGAATAGTGTTCATCCAAAGGTGGAGTTGGGTTTGAAAGGCCTCACCCCAAACCATCCAAACACAGCCTTGTGTCTTAAAGAGTTGTTAAACCCGTTGTTTCAAGTACGGCTTCCCAGTTTAGGGTTGCTCTTATAATCGTGTTGGTTAGATATTGAAAATTCATCTTTCTAGGACTGGACCGTCGATCCATGAGTTTCAGCAACGACAAAAGCTGGACCATTGTATTCTTTGGTGGAGTGATGCCTATCTATCAATCGCAGCTTGACTTAGGTTTTGATCAATTGGTATAACATGTTCTTCTCCTACTCTCTGCTTCTTTTGGGCTTTTTTGTATCATAGATTTATGCTCTGCTTTTCTTGTGATTTTCCGCTGTTTTTACAAAATATAGTCAATTTGCTTCTTTTGTAATGAATTCTAATGTTCCTGCTCGCTGAGCACTTTCTGTTCTGCCCCAACTCAGCGGAAAGATTTTCCGCTGTTTTTACTCTGACCTGAGAGGAGTTGATACCGTGGAGATGGAGTTTGTTTTGGATTGCACCATTCTTGTATGAATTTAATAGTGCATTGAGGCAATCAATTGGTGGAAGTGGAATTTAAACCCTCTTCCAAATCTTGGATGCTGCAGTATGGGATTAAACCCTGTAGATTCCCAGGTCAGGGTTTCGGGGTCGGGGTCGGGTACCAACCGCACACCTTGATGGAACCTCCGTCAGCAAAACATACTTGCTCCTTTGTGTTTCTATAAATACATAAATATATCATACATGTGTATGTTTATTACAGATCTTGCATTCTGTTTGTTTTTTATGGGTGTCTGTGATTCTGTTGTGGGGGAGGGGGGGATTGCTTTTTGACCTCTTGAGGTTTGCATGGCCTTTGATGCTTTAATTAGGTAGGTTAGGTACATTTAACTGCCTTCAATTTATTTTTTCAGTCTGTCTTATATTATTGTCCCTTGTGAGGTTTGCAGCCTTGGCGCAACGGTAAGGTTGCTCCATTGTGACTTGGAGGTCACGGGTTCGTGTTGCAGAAACATCCTTTTTCTGCCGGTGCATACATCTAGCCCTCCTTAAGACTCTGCACCTCGTCCACTGAGTACGCCTCTTTTTAATATTTTCATCCCTGTTGAGATCCATCCAGCAAATTAATGTAGGATGCTCTTCGAACTTCAAATATTGCTTACATATTTCCATTCTGTTTATGTAACTATTTTTATTGTGCTCTATGACCCTTTTTTTGGGTCAGGTTGCACTCTGTGACCTTAAATGGGCTATGCTGTGTACTATATTAATTATGCTCTGCTTTTTCTCTCAGATTTTCTAACAAAGGCTTCCAAGCAAATGAATTAGAAGTCACCATTGAATATCACTTGTCTAATGTCCTTTGTAAAAGATCCAAAGCTGTGGTTCAAAGTCGCGGTATCGGTCATCAACTCGGAGGGCACTGAGAC
>CM042186.1:41054409-41096076 GCA_023539305.1 Ilex asprella | reverse complement strand
GTCTCAGTGCCCTCCGAGTTGATGACCGATACCGCGACTTTGAACCATGGTGTACTGGTACTAACTGACAAAATCGTTTTGCTTGGCTATCAGAGTTAGTATGAAACTTGTCTTTAAAGTCCCCAATTCAAATTACTGATTTGTTGGTTCAGCTTTTGTGGTGGTCACAGACGATTTTCAGTGTATTAGGGAAAAATATTGTTTCTGGTGATCTTTGATGCATGATATCTAGGGTTCTTGTCACTTGTAGAAAAGGAAAGTGATAATGATGTACAGGTGGAGTGTGTAATTCCTATAATCCTATTACATTCTCCCTATCAATTTCTACACAACTTGCATTTGCTTCTTCTGGGATTCTTCCTTTGGTCATCTTCTTAGCTTTTCTTGGTTATCTCTCTCCCTAGGTGACAACTTCAGCCCTCTTTCTTAAATTACATGTGTAGTCAACTGAACTTAAATGTCAGTCCTCCTACAAGTTCCTCTACAGAGAGCGAATTTTGTGTTATGATGAGTAAATAATTTTATTGACCCTGATTGACTAAGAGATAGCTGAAGTAGTAGAACCATTGGTTTCCATTGAAATGACAAAGAAGTTCATGAAGTGAACATATATCTGGAGCACATGCATCTCTGATGGCTAGTTGGAGCTGAAGAAATCTTAAACTTGCTTATAAAGGCATGCACGCACAAATTGATCGTCTTGTGCTTTCATGAATATTGTTGTTGTTTCTCTTCTTTCTTTCTCATGGATTGAGTGTGCATAGGCTTTAATATGGGCACATTATTCAGGTGTGCTCGTATCATATGGGGCGAGTCTTCATGCTATTAGTTGTTCTGATATCTCTCAAGAGCTTGTTACTTTCTGAGATGTTAAATAAAACAGATTTAACAGAATCCTTGGTCTAAGCCTTGCTTTGTTACATGCAATGTCTGATTCTTTGTTCACCTATAAAAAATTACTGTAAGTACATTAGTCTATCTCTCTCTCTGTTGCGCGAGCACGCATATTTCAGTAAGTATACTAACATACAGAATAGTTGTTAAAATCTGTATTTGCAACAACATTACCAGCATCTCTAATCTGCATGTTTTTTCCAACAAAGTAGCATGTAGATGCATCGGCGGATTATGTACAGCCTCGCTTTCTTCTCCTTCAAAATGCTCCTTCCTGGTACTGGTGTTCGGACTTGCGTTCGCCGGGAAGAAGCATTGGCTTCCATGGACTTTATAGTTCTCTTTCTTAGGTTTTCCCAACTCTGCTACAATCCCTTGTGCTCTCCCTGCCTCTCAGGTAACTACTCTTTTCTTTTGGAAACTTTTATAGGAGTTACAAGAATTTGTATCAGTTACTTTGAAAAAATCACTTTTAGTGTCTAAAGGAATTAGACAATGCTTGTTCACTGCACTTTTGGCAGTGAACCAGGGGCCTGGTTTCCTGCTTCCAAATGGATTATTCTGCAGCTCTAGCATATGTAACGGACTTCCAGGTTTGTTGTCTCCTGAACCTACTGTACCACTTCCAGGATTTATTACGAAAAATTGTTCAATCTCAGTTTGTTTAAAATATGAGCCAAGCATGAGTCGAGTTATCCAGGCCGAGCCTGATTAGTTCGGCTCAATTATCAGCTCTAAATTTGATTAATTGCATAGGAATCTCCACGGGCTACTAATGACCGCGGTTAAATCAAAACCCAACGTAAAAACATGGTTTATCTGCTTTCATATTTAATCTTCTTTATTCTATTTAATTTTTTTTTCTGTTTGCTTTTCCAATTGCTCTTTGGGACGAGGCAAGGTCGAAGAAAATAGAGTGAGATCTCATGTAATTTATTTTTCTTTTATTTCTTTCCTACTATGAATATAAGTGGGACTCATTATATAAAAGTGAGTCTCGCTAATACATGATAGGAGAGAAATAGAGTGGGAAATTGTTGGAGGCTTGCCCTTTTATTTTATTTTTTTTCCTTTAGCTCTTCCTCTCCCTCTCTCCTTGTTTTCTTGGGGTTAGGGAGTGGTATCCTGTCAAAATGAGCTTTTTTGGATCATTGTTGTTGTTGTTATTATTATTATTTGCTCTTTTTGTCTAAGCTCCTAGGATGTAAGCGTATAAGATGGTTGTCATTATCGTTCCAATTTCTGAAGTTCTGCCCCATAGGATGGAGCTCTGTGTGGAACTGAAGGGACAGCTGAGGAGCTTTTTTACACAATTTTTATTTTTATTTTTTTGAACTGGAATTTTTTTTTTAAAAAAAATTTAACCAAATATTGTAATTTTATACTTATTTTTATCAAATTATAATTTTTTTTTGACAAGTGTTTGTTTTTGAAACACGCCTTTATACTCAAAAGCGTATTTCCGAACATGCTTAACAACGATAGTTAGATAATAAGTTTGAAATTACTACAATTTGGTAAAAAGTTATGAAAGCCCACCCCTCCGGAATGGTTTCACATTGACGCAGGGTGCTTTGGTTGTGTTTGGATGATAGGGTTGGATAAAATTGGAAATTTAAAAAAATATTCTTTTCTATTCAATTTTTTCTATTCAATTGAAGTTCACTTATCATTTGACTGATTAGTATTTAATGGTTATATCTTATCTTTTTTAGTTTTTGTATAACACGTGGGATTTATGGAGAAGGGTGATGGAATATAATACCATTGACTGTTTTGCCTTTAACTAATCTAATTCAGTAACATGTTTGGTTTAGTCTTTGATCAATTCCAAATAAAATTTTCTTACACATAATTTTTAAAAATGTAGTAATTTCATATCTTTTAAACGGGCATTCATATGTTACGAGAACTATTGAGAATTAACTCAAGTTCTTATTAATTAGTTATTTTATTATTAGTTGTTAATTAATTTTAGTCTAAATATGATATTACTTTATTAGAGTTAGTTTATTATTTAAATTAGTTGTCTTATTGGAGAAGACATTTTAGTTTTCTTGAGGTATGTTGGCGGAGCCTTGCTTGGATAAAACAAATTTGTTGAAAAAAAAATTTAGATCTATGAAAAAATATGAGACGAAGCAGACACAAGAGAGAGAGAGAGAGAGAGAGAGAGAGAGAGAGAGAGAAGAAGAAGAAGAAGAAGAAGAGAACAAGACAATTTTGTCATTTGTATTAGTTATCTTGTTTGGCAAAAAAAATTCCAACCTTTTCTTGAGTTTCATTTAACCCATTTAGATAAGTTAAAGTTGATTTTTTAAATCAAGTTGTGATAAAATTGTAAAGGAATTTTTTACTTACTAAACGTGGGATATATGAATTTCACATGTTTTTTTATTTTATCTCACGAGAGTTATCTCTTTTAACTCGCAATCCAAATATTCCCTAATGCGCTGTATCCTGTTTTTTTTTTTCAATCTGATTATGAACCGGGCATGTATAACTCAAAAATTTTACGGGGACACCATTCTAAGATACAGAACCAGCTGGCTTGTAATTTATGACTGAAAAAGAAAAAGCTAAGATTAGAGCAAATCCTTGCACGCTTAGCCGGGGCGTGTGGAACGGCAAACTGTTGAAAAGACGAGCAATTACACAGCCCAAAAACAAAGGACTACACTACGCCATTTAGATTGGAGTATTGCAGATACTTTCAAGGGCTAAAAGACGGAATTGATAGAACAAAATCAAATCCAAAATACGTGCGATTCACCTTTTAAGTAAGTGCACTCCTTGATTGGATCATTTTGAAAAAAATTAAATACATATCTAGTGATAGATTTTTTTTTTGGTCTACTCCTGATTGAAAGGGGATAGAAATGGATTCAATAGTTTGTCGTGTGAGAATTCGGAATATGCATAGCTTTTGCACTTGGTGTCTGAATCCAATAAGCCACTGCAAGCCACGTGGTTCAGGTAAACAAAGGGAATTACTAACTCCAGATGAATTTAATTAGTCAGTGTATATATATATATATGCACAAGCTTATTCGATGCTGGTTCATGGTATTTTGTGAAATTAATAATGTTAATTGGATTTCATTTTTTAAAAAATCAATAGTCAATTGGGTCTAATTTGCCAATTATTAAAATCCAATGACTAATTACTTAAACAATAGTTAATATAACGGCAAAAATACTATATACAATTTGTCCACATGTTTTTATTTTATCATTGAGTAGTTACATCATGTCAGCGTGATGATATGATGTAATCGTTACATCTAATATTTTATCGTGAAGAGAAGTGTAAAGTACATGTGAGATTTAAAATTTTATATGGCAAAAAGCAAGAAGAAAAAAAAAGCAAAAGTAAACTTTAACCTTTCAATAAATTCTGAAGGATTCTTAATTAAACCAAACAAATATGAAGAACAAAACATTCTGAAGTTTGATAGTTTTTTGCTACAAAAAATATTTGGTGATATTGATGGAAGGTTCGATTTCTTCAGAAGCCC
The DNA here is from genome assembly GCA_023539305.1 of Ilex asprella. NCBI lineage: Eukaryota > Viridiplantae > Streptophyta > Magnoliopsida > Aquifoliales > Aquifoliaceae > Ilex > Ilex asprella. The sequence goes on along the minus strand of CM042186.1, from coordinate 41,091,664 downwards.
AACAAAGATGAGAATCTATAATAAAAAAAAAAACATGTGTGGCTATAACCTTTTTCTAGTTCTTATCGAAAAAGAAGCAATTCAAACCTTCCAACCAGGCCCAATTATGCCCACTGCCGGCCATTTCCTTTTGTTCTTTTTTCTTATGTACACAGTTATATCCCATGCAAGTTCGGTAAGTCTTCACCAAACTTTGTCAAATAAACCTGTCATTCTCATAAGAAAAATGGAGTACTTTCGATCTATAAACCATAAAACTTTCACTCTCTTCTTCTTCTTTTTCTTCTTTCTCACCTACTTCTCCACAGCTATGAGCAGTACGGTCACAGCACAAGCTCCACAACCATGCATACCTATTGACTCAGGCCCTGTGGTACCAACAACCCCATTGGTCATCTTTTTGGAACGACTCCAAGAAACTGCTCTTAACACTTACGGACACAAAAACTTTGACCCAAAACTGTACGTCGATTTGTCATCAAAATTCAATCTTTCTACGGCTCAAGAAGCTTTTGACAAGCTTGCCCGGAGCGACAATGGTTCCGTATCGGTTTCCGACTTAAATGGGTATATAGAGAACTACTTCAATGGTGTAGAAGATGATTTGGTGTATGTTGAGCCGGTGGACTTTGTGGCTGAGCCGGAGGGGTTTTTGCCCAAGGTGATGAACCCGGAGGTAAGAGCTTGGGCGTTGGAGGTTCATTCGCTTTGGAAGAATTTGAGCAGGAGAGTGTCGGACGGAGTTTTGGAGCAACCGGATTTGCATACGTTGCTTCCTCTGCCGAAGCCCGTCATGATACCTGGTTCAAGGTTTCGAGAGGTTTATTATTGGGATTCTTATTGGGTGATAAGGTTAGTCTTAATTCTTCTTTGCGTCCCCGCCCCCCCCCACACACACACACATCTTAAGCACTTGTTTGGTTGCAAAGAAAATTGGTAACACATAAAAGAAGAAAGTAATTCAATCATGTTGCTAGGACCTAATCATCCACCCTTAACTGTTGACCTAATTTGTTGTGCTTGTTGGATTGATATGGGTCTCAATATTGAATGCACTACGGATCTAATGCAATAGTGGATTATCTCATCAAATGGGCTCGGAGATGATTAGGTCCAAGTAACACTACTTAAGAAATTTGGTTCTACATTAATTGTCTGCCATTTGATTCTTGAAAACTACGAAAAAACTAAGGTTGATGAATCAATTCAACTTAACTTAGAATATTGTTCTACTGGATGTATAGCTAATTTATGAACAGAAATGGCTCGAAGAATTGAAGGATTGGATTGAGGTGGCCTTTTGGTCATGCATTGGTGTGTGTATTTCCTCAATGTTCAAGAGAGAAAAGTGTTCTAATCAAACTTTAATATTTTTCAATATAGATTTGGCTCTATTGTCAAAATTTGCGGTTGTATAAATTATGGGGAAATAATGCAGTCTAATGCACCACAATATCCCTTTTTAGCATAACAAGAAGTAAATTGTTTTCTGTCTTTCCTTTTGTCATTCTTCCTCATGCTTCTCAACAATCAAACAGAGCACAATCTTTCATTGTTGTATTGGTATAATGGAAGGATTTTGTTGATCCTGTAGGCCTGCAGTTGGTCTTGAATTGTGCTCGCACAAAGAAGAAATATTTGTGTGGGTTTAACACACCACTCGGGAGTGCCAGTGGTGTACATAGCCAACCAGAAGTTGTACATTCCTAAGAAAAGCTGTCATTGATCACTTTATCAAAAAAAAATTTGCTTTATTGTTTGATGTTGAAGCTTTATTGTAAGAAGGTAGGATGGGGACTAAATTATCCAGCTAATATTTGTATAACCCAGATTTTTGTTTTGAAGGTCATTTCACGATTTTCTGTTTCTTTAATTTAGTATTGCAACTTTGCAAGTCATTCCTGGAATATGTATTACATTTTTATTTAGACATCTATTTTTGTCCTTTGTAATGCACAGTTTTAGAAGTTTAATATATTTGCTGTGCAGGGGCTTGTTAGCAAGTAAAATGTATGAGACGGCGAAAGGAATTGTGATTAATCTCATTTCCCTTGTAGATGAATTTGGATATGTTCTTAATGGTGCAAGAGCATATTACACTAATAGGAGGTAAATTCCTTTGGACATTTGCTGATTTCTAGAGAAGCCTATAAGGATGGTTTAATGTTTTAGTCAATACATACATAACCATAGTTGTTCTCTGCTTCAAATTTGGAACAATATAGATGTGTATACATATATATACTAACAGTTGTGGGTTGATATATCTAGCTAAATGCTCAACTTGTTTCTAAATCCAGATTCTCGTCGGCAAATGTTTCCTCATGCATGAAAACTTTAATGCAGCGTGCATCTGATGTTTCTTAAAACTTGTTTAACAGTTCAAAGTCAATCATCTGTGTGCAAACAATAGTGTAGCTGGAATTGTAGTCATGAAAGGTTGGATTATCAATGACAACTTTAATGCACATTGGGTTATTCCCATGAGTTGACTTGGGTTTAGATTTTGTAATTTTTTGTGGCTCATAGTGCGTTATCAACCATTATCCTAGGTCATTATGAATGAAATCAGCAACGCTAAAATGACTAGAAAACTATGGTGATAGATACTGTCACTCTCCTTTCAACGCTAAAATGCTTTCCATATTTGCATCAAGTAGATAGACCACCCAAATAATATCTTAATCGTGATGGGGTACAGGGAGAAGTGGGGGAGGTTTTATTTACCTTGTCATTATGTGACATAAACCATTTCCCAAGGTTATTCTGTACTGATATACTTTCAAGTAATAGTTTGGTTGTACTTTTGCAGCCAGCCTCCACTCCTAAGTGCAATGGTTTATGACGTATTCAATCGTACTGGTGATATGGAGTTGGTTAAAAAATCTCTCCCTGCTCTACTCAAAGAACATGATTTTTGGAATTCAGGTTTTAATTGAGTATTCTCTCTTAAAGAGCATATTTCTGTTGGTTAATCACTTTGTTGTTTAGTTGACTTTGCTCTCACTTGCACTTGATTGTCTTTCTGTTGATTGTTGTTTTTTGTTGATCATCATCAACTTGTGCAATGCTGCTTCTTTCTGATCTCTCTCTCTCTTTGTGAGAAGTGCTTATTGGTTTTTTATCATTGCTCTTGTCATTCAAGGAGTACATAAGGTGACCATCCAGGATGCTCAAGGATCCAGTCACACTTTAAGTCGATATTATGCATTTTGGAATGAACCCAGGCCAGAATCTTCAGTTATCGTATGTGCTTTTCTTGCCTCCCTAAGTTATAATTGTAGGATATTGTTGTTCTAATTTATCAATCATGGAAATGTAGTCTATCTAATAACCTATACTCCTTACAGGACAAGGAAACTGCTTCCAAGCTCTCAAATGTTTGTGAGAAAACACAGCTATATCGGGAACTGGCTTCAGCTGCTGAATCTGGATGGGATTTCAGTACAAGGTGGATGAGGTGATACTTTTTACTTTCTCATCTTTCTGTAGGTAGTACTCTGTCCTATATTAGTAATCCTGATTCTGAATATTCTATTTGTATATCTCATGGCAGTAGGTTACGCTGTAGTACATTCTTGTTTCTGCCCAAACTTACTGGTAGGGGAAATATTAACACAATAAACCGTTGTTGAGAAACAATCATGTAAGCTCAATTAGTGAATGAGGCCAATGTTAAAGATGGACACAGTCAAGTTTTCAGATACTTGGATATGCATAATTTTATTAGTTGTCATGTTGCAGGAATGCATCCGACCTCACAACATTGGCTTCAACATTGATTATACCTGTGGATTTGAACACATACATTCTCAAGGTATAGTTTGGAAACTCTTCGAAAAATGTTAATTAAATATGGCAAACCCATGTGATTCATAGAAAAACTGGTGTTTTATGTTTTGGTTCAGATGGAACTTGACATAGCTTTCTTGGCAACTGTTATTGGAGAGAGTAGCATTGCTGCACGCTTTATGGAAGCTTCTCAAGCAAGACAAAAGGCTATGAACTCTGTTTTCTGGAACGAGGAGATGGGACAATGGCTTGATTACTGGCTCCAGAATGACTTTAAATGCAAGGTGGTTTTTTTATTGAATTTGGCAATATCATGGTTCACGAAGATAGCAATCTATATCATTTTCTCTAATTTCTTCATTTTGGTGACTTCAGGATGCTTACTCATGGGAAGCTTCGAACCAAAACCAAAATGCATATGCCTCAAACTTTATACCATTGTGGATTCAGTTGTTTAACTCAGGTATTCACCCATCTCAACTATGACTTCTCGAATTGGGTTTGTGCAGCTATGAGCAAGCTAGTTCTTGTTCATGGCTCTTAACTTTGTTGTTGATTAGCTTAAGGGACATTAATGTGCCTTTAATCTCCAAACTCCTGGATTTTACTAGAAACCCCAAATATATAGTTAAGGAAAAGAGCCCAACAATGTCAAACCCCAAGTATTCTGTTGAAATTGATCCAAACTTTACCCCTTCTCATCTCCTTGGTGAGATATTGAAACCTTAGAATTGAACAACACCAGAAAATACATACAGCAGTTGTATCTTCTCTTCAAAAATCTGCAGCCAAGCCCTGATTACGTTCCATTTCAGAAATTTGTAAGGACAGTTGAAAAGAGATTCTGCATCCCAGCACAAAAACAGAACCAAAGATTATATCAAGCAGAAGTCATATTGCCTGATTCATTACTTTTGTTTGTCATTAACTGTCCATAGCGTGCATTAGAAAGCGGGTTTTCTAACCCCCACCACTATCCATTACACAGCATTAAGAAAATTAAAATACCTCAACATGCTGTTAAATATTTATTAACCATTCTTGATACGTATTTCTAAAGGGATCTGTAAGGAATTCATGTTTGTTGCTGCTGCTGCTATTGTTACTCACTTGCTCTGATAAAAATAACTCAACCTTCCTCAGAATGATGAATCTCTCTCTCTTTTATGTATATAAAGTATTATAAGCCTGCTTCTTTTGTGTGTACATGTGAAGATAGTATGCTTGTGGAGAAAGTTGCAAAAAGTCTCCAAAATTCAGGCTTGCTCCAACCTGCTGGGATCGCAACCTCTATGTTAAATTCAGGACAACAATGGTGAGTAAACTGTTTGACATTTTATCTTGACTGTTCATTTTTTGTCAATGTCAAGGTTTATTATAGATCAGAAGGGAGGTGGAGAAATGGTGGCAGATTGTATAATCTTTTCAATTTCTACTTTTCAGTCTCTGATGTAATGTAAATGTCTAATAGGGACTTTCCAAATGGTTGGGCTCCACTTCAACACCTGATCGTCGAAGGTCTGGTAAGATCTGGATCAGAAGAAGCAAGATCAATGGCAGAAGACATTGCTGTAAGGTGGATCAGAACCAACTACGTTGCGTACATGAAGACGGGCACAATGCATGAAAAATACGATGTACAAAAATGTGGAGAATTTGGAGGTGGTGGTGAATATGTACCCCAGGTAAGGACTGCACTAAGTTTCTAACATTTGGCAGTTGGTATTTATCCATACATCAACATATATAGATTATGATCAACCAGGAATTTATGGATAGACTAAACAAACTTGCTGTAAAAAATAGGGAAATTGACAGATTGATATGTTTTCCGGTATCGTGCAATGCAGACGGGGTTCGGGTGGTCGAATGGAGTTCTGTTGGCATTCCTGGAGGAGTTTGGATGGCCTGAAGACCTGAAGATAGGATGTCTATGATTGTTATAGATATTGAAGACATGCGTTTTGACATACTGAAATAGTATCATGTCGCTTGTTTGCAATAAATAAAAAAAAGGGTAGATTCAAAGCAATTTTAATATTGTTGCCCCTTAAGGGATCGAGAGAAGTCTCTTATCCACTGCTTTGTAACATTCAAAGCAGTTCTTTGGTGCTTCATCTAAATGAATATAATAATTTTTATTTATTATATTTTCCCCTTCCCTAACTAAGAATCAGCTATCTATGATTCATTTCATATACGTGCAATATTTCACATACATTTGACGCCTATTGTCTAATTCCGAGGGAAGTTATTGATGTATTCTAATACATTTGCTATTCCATCTAGGATTCTCACATTCATTACCCAATAAAATTTCCTTTATAATAATTAGAGAGTTTGGGTTAAATTTCAACATTCTTAAATACTTAATTTCTAAATTTTTGAAATATATAATTACCCTATTCCAATTAAATTATTTTATTTGGCTTATGCAGCCACTCCCTCTATTTTTTGTAACTATTTTCACCATCTTTTTAAACTATTTCAAATTTAAATTATAACTCATTTTTCTTCACTTTTTCACATTTAATAAATATTATTTTAATTCATTAATGAGTAATATTTTTTTTAAAAATGGTGAAATAAAATGATGGCAGAAGAGACAAAGGGTGTGTTTGGTATGGGGGTTTGAGGGGGTTTGGGAACATGGGTTAGGGAATAAAATCCCTTAAACCCATGTTTGGTATGTGTAAAGTAGGAATAGGATTCCAAACTCGACCCGGTCATGGCCCAGTCATGAAACCCTCGTTCATGGGTTTCATAAAACCCAAGGGGTGGGTGAGTTTCATATGTGGATTTGGAGGTTTAGCATACAAATAACATTTATACCCCTATATATCTTATATATCTCATATATACAAATTGGGTAAAAGGTAAAATAGTCATTTATATACAAATATATTACCATAATAATCATATATCCCTGCGCATACCAAACATGAATATGAATAACATTGAATGTTGAATCCTATCTTTGAATTCTATATTTGGGTCAAACCCGGGTTTGAACAATTCAATCCAAACCCCTCCCAAAAAATATATCAAATACACCCAAATTGTGTGCATCGCAGGGACCATGCTAGTTATTGGATAAGATGAGGATTAGTTTTTTTTTTAATAATATATGCACACTGTTTTTTGAAAAATACTATTTGGTGAATACGTCTAAATATCATTTAAGAAATTTCCTAATTGTTTGGTAATCATAGGAGCTTGGAACAAACGTAGGTACCCTAGACCATGTCAATTTCATTCAGAACTTTCTTTTTAATAAAGCGAATACTTGTCTCTCTCCTTCCATCTGTTAAATTTCTTCAGGGCTTTGGTTGGCATGGCAAAGAAAATTAGCTCTCTCTCTCTCTCTCTTAACTTGACAACGAACGAACGAACGAGCCAACACCTACCAGAAAGATCCATGTACACCTCAAATCTCACACCATTTAACAAAAGGTAGCTAATGCGATAACGGGAACGAACCATTAATTTAAATGTCTTGAGTTTAAATCTCTATAATTCTTTGAGATCAAGTCATGCAAGATTAATCACTCAAAAATATTTTGGTTGTAGTATGAATGACCTCTACTTTTAAACAGATAAATTAGTTGAGACTTACGTAAATTACTCTAAACACTTTTACTGTCGGAACAAAAAACTAAAAAAAAAAAAATCTCAGACCATTTTCTCATTCAAACTTGCATTCAATATTCCCCAAAAGACAAAGAAATATGGATATATCTGCTCAAAATTGGCCAAACTTTGATGATTGAAGTAATAATAGGAGTGGGTACTCATCATAATATACGGTAGGTGCCGCTGAGGACTGGAATAAGATCCTATGATTCTCATAAGATCACAGGATTTTAAAGTACATAGATTTTAAGTTGTAGATGGTGACGTCAAATATGGATTATGAGGCACTAATCACACCATAATGTATTTTCCAAAATGTCAGTGGAGTTAGTTAGTTGCCTATTACTTAATACGTTTTTGTCAACATCAAAAAAAGTAGTGTAGAACTAGCCAAGATTGGCTCCTATATATTATATTCTACAGGATGCATGACAAAACAGGTATACTTAGTGGGTGATGGTGATGGCGTGGGTCATTCATCAACCATACTCTTAAGCCAAAAAGCCTAATTTGTAGGAGATTTGGCATGGAATTATGCTTGTTTATTTATATAATTATTATGGACTTAATAGCCAATGCCCCATGGACAGCAAAAAGAAAGAGGATCCGTTAGGCATCAAACTGATTCCGAGTTGTGATAATACCTTTTTTTGTATTGAAAGACTTCCTACCTAGATAGCATAAATTGATACAATTCATTATCGTATTACTGTTAGTATCATTAAAATTATAGGGAAAATATTTCCCTTATGTTACCTCAAATATTATCATTTATTTATCAAAAATTATGTTTTTTGATAAGAAATCTCAAGTAAACTCACATGGACCGAATCACATGCACAAGAGAGTTAATGGTATGTAATATTGAAAAATTTATAAACAACGGTGATGTAAAATTAACAACCTTATTTCATAAGAAAACTCGTCTCTATATATATATATATATAGGATGTGGGGGTGATTAGTTTCATCAAACGAATATTAATTTAAAAACTAAGAGATTGGAAACCCAAAATCCTAATTTTAAGGAGGGGGTCCCAGTCCCTGCAAGATTCGGGGCTCCCACATAAAAGAGTGGCAATGATTGAAGGATGGCAACATTCAATGACTCCATTAAGGTATGCTTTTAATATTAAAAGGGTGTGTTCTTATTAATTAGGTTAGGAAATGATCAGTAAGTGGGAAGACATGACCCAGATGGACACTTACATATAATTTAGTTACTTAGTCTTACGAGATTCGATCATTACCATTGATTTCTCATTAGTCAAATATAGTCGGCTAACAAAACACCTAATTGAAGAGAGAGAGAGAGAGAGAGAGAGAGAGAGATGCAGAGAAAGAAAGAACCATACATGAATAAGATAATGAGTAATGCTATATATCCCAAATTTGTATCCAGATATTAAAAATCCAAAATCTAAGGTTTGAGTAAGTGGGGCTCTGTATCCAAATACGAGACAAATCCTTATGAAAGTGGCTTTGGGCAAGGGGTATCTGAGGAGAGTCTTATTCAACATCTCCAGTTTACATTCTAACCGTGTGTTGTATATACTTCATAAAATGACAATGGAACAAATAGCCATTTGGAAACCGTAGGTAAAATCGTAATCTGTATAGAATATTTTGAGGCCTCCAATTCATACACTTTCATGTCTTTTTCCAACATTTTAATCTTCATGCAATTTTTTACCACTTTCTACACCCTTTGCTAGAGCTCTTTTTTTGCTTTTCGACGGATAAAGTGTCTAAATCAGTTTACGCGTATTTCGATTAATCTTCAGTCCGGTTAAAAGCATACTATTCACACAGAAACTAAAAAATTCATTAAAAATAATTTTTTCATGACTTAATTTTAAAAAATTATTAAATTTAAATTCAAGACATCTTTCTCTATAAAGCTCCACGCTTTTGGAGATTCTCTTCTTCTGGGTACTAACAGTACAAAGCAAAGTTCCTAGGGCACTTTCTAATCATAATTTCACTAGAGAAGAATGATTACTCAACTCATTGAGCCCCTCACCTGTCGCTTCTCATATTATATATGTTACATTGCATAACTTCCAATGCAAGTTAAGGAAATAATTTTCACCGACACTAAAAGGCTTAGTCTTCATTTCAGTCAAACTTGCGTCATTGACATTTCATTGCTCTATAGTTTATGCTCATCCTATATGTTTATCTCAGTCAAACTTATCTCATAATCATTTCATTCCTCAAGGTTTATATGGGAGACTAAAACAGCTTAATTAATAGGAAAACTATTAACCTGACTGACTAAGTAAATATATTTTTCTTTAAGTACCTTAAGCAACCAAATCCGAAAAACAAAACTATACAAAAAAAACGAGTTCTAAAGTATTAACATGTAATAAGGAGATGTTTACGATAAAAATTCCGTCTCCCTCTTTACCAAGAGAGAGAGAGTTCCCCGAGCTTCTCTTTTTCTTTATAGAAATGGATGAAAATGCCTGCTCATTGTTCCAAGAACGATTCTCCTCTTCCCAAACATATAAAATATGTGGTTAGTAACTTTTCAAAAACTTACCCAGAAAAAAAATAACTAAAAAATATATATGTGATTAATATTATTGGCTCCTGAAAGAGAATTTTTTTTGTTGCTAAGTCACTCGGAAAATAACTTTACAACCCTAAAAATCTTACAGTATATTGGAGTTTTTATATGCTATTAATATCACCCTAGGCATAAGCACAGGTAGTTAACTAGATATGAGTTTTTAAAAAGGGGTAGGTGGTGACGGTGTAAGAGTTATAATAATTAAACCAATGTTGTACTATGGTTGCACCGTCCAAGGAAAAAAACGAGAACAGTAATGTGAAGGTCAGGATTGCACGTACTACATCCAGCATTTCACTGATTGGAATCTAAGTTTAGTCAAAATGAAACCATGTGCTGCTAATAAAAAAAAAACTGTTGGGTATTCCTTCAAGTTTCCTGCTTCCCTAACATGTCTAAAGAAAAAACAATTTCACTTTCTGAAAGCAGATTTGGATAACCCTTCTCAAATATCAAATGAGAAATTATAGAGTTGATAGAGAGAGAGAGAGAGAGTGAGAGAGAATAAACATCATCAGTAACCATTTTTTTTTCACTGTAATGTAAGATTATTTGTAATATTGTTATTTTTTCAATAATATTAGTGATTTGTAATAAGTTGGCAATAGCTATAAATCACCCTTTTTTGGGGGTTCAACGATAATAGATTTTTGGGCTAATTTATGCGTACTTTGATTAATTTTTTTTCTGGTCCGTTAAAAAATAAGTCATTTTGCTCGGATCGGTCAAACAACTATATATCACCTTTCCAATGTTTACCAACTAAATATTTTATCAAAACACTTGTTTATTTTTGAAACTCAAGCTCAAACCATATCATGTTTTTTTGAACAAAAAGCTTACCATTGAAATAACAGTTTTCCTACCCACAAATAAAAAAGTTTTTCAAAACTTAAAAAAAAAACAATAGAAACAAGCTACACATAAAAGCTGTTTATTAAAAATAAGGATTAGAATCTAGTAAATGAAACATCCATCCCTTGAGCTTAGTTACGTCTAAAGTTGTCTGTACAAGATGATACAAATGGGAAGGCCAAGAGTCCGAAACGTGGATTTCAGGAAACCTTGTAGAGTGACCAAATCAAAACTCTCTCTTTGATAAAATATGCAAAATATTTGGATGTGGACAACGGGATATGATGTGAATAGGTCCCCCCAACCCACACACACACCCAATGAAGCATGGGAGCTGAAGAAGTGCTCCAAAAAGCTGAAATTTTCGTGCAACTTTAGTAGACTAATGAAGGACCTACGTACCCACCTTTGCCAGAAACCAAATCACATATGATACATACAACAAATGGCAAACGTGCCTTAACTAATCATATTCTTCTCCTTAATTAAAAAGGAAAATAACTTGGTGCAATAGTGTTCACCATATTTGGACTGTACCCAACCCAAGTTACTAGATTACAACTCCATTATGTATTAATGATTGGAAAGTACCAACTAACCAAATCATTACTAAAGCAACTACATATGATGAATACAAGGTTTTTTTTTCTTTTTTGCTTAAACATATGTTTCGAATTGTTATTTTCTGAGAAGTAATGGAATCTAAGAACATATGATGAGTTTAAGGACTGGAGAGAATTAAGAGAAAGATAAAGGGTATTATCGGACATTTGACAGGTGGCTTTCAGTTTCAGGCTTTTACCACGGAAGGGAAGGGACACAGAAGCGGAGATAAAAGAAAGAAAGTGCGGGATGGGGATGGGGATGGGGATGAACGGGGAATGATTGACCAGTAACTTTTCTTATCCCGAGGAAGTCACATGTTCGAGGCCCTAGAATTGACTCCTCCTCCTCTCTCTCTCTCTCTCTCTCTCTGCAGATTTGGAACCCTCTCGTGCGATTCCCCTTTGACGGTAGATTATGGAACTCTCCACCCAGTTTACCTCGACAACAGTGAACACTAATGTTTTTTTTTTTTTTAATTTCACTTAATTATTTTTTAATTTTTATATAATTGACTATATTTTATATTGTTGGTCACAATTCTTATGGAAAATCATAAAATACATATATAATTAGGTGTAACCCATATGTATCAGATAACCTATAGGCTATAATTTTGATTTGAGTTGCTTTTAAAAAAAATACAAATTTTTAAAAAATTTAAAATATATAAATGAATAGACATCTGTCAACATGAAAATCACAATACAAGTATTAAAATAAAAGACAATAAAAGCTGCAAATATAAAGTCATTTTAGGTATATGAAATATAAATATAAACTTATTAAGATTTTAAAAATTAATTTTATTTATTAATTTAATGATGTTGTAATAACAATAATACTTATATTTTTTTTATTAAGACTTAATTATTTATTATATTATTAAATTAAGTATCAATCACACACATTACAAAAAATACAATCATAAAAAAATTTAAGGCAGTCAATCAAAAAGTTGTAATCCTCTACTTCTCCTCTCCTTCTTTTTCTTAATTGATTCCCTAACCTGTATCATTATAAAATCTCATCTACACCCTTCTTTCCCGTTGGTTCTTAACCAGCCCAGCAGACTATCATTTCTCTCTCTCTCTCTCTCTCTCACGCACACACACACACACACACACACAATCTCTTCTTCTTGAACAACGTACACGTAAACTGTTTCACTCCAAAAGTAAACGCAGAGCAGCTGAATTAGCTTCCTGCAAAACCCTGACAAGCCACGCCTACTTGTGGTTTTGCCTCTGCTAGAATCAGTTGCTGCAAAGTGCATATACGTACTTTACTTTCCATCAACAACAGGCACCACAGCCATTGGGGGCCCCAGTGATGATGGTAACTAAACGAAAACCACATAAATAAGAACCAGCTACTACTAGAAGGAGGGGAGCAGCAACATATTGACGGACGCTAGTGGAGAAGAAGATAAGATTAGCAGAAAATGCTTGGAACCGTAAGGTACCTGATCGGCTCCTTTGGCCCGAGCGGCTTCGGCTCCAAATCCACCGCCGAACAAGTCACGGAGAACTGTCCTGATCTCCGCTCCATCACCGCCATCATCACAGGTAAATAATTAATAGTTGATCACATGCACCGGTGGTTGAAAACACGTTTAGGTCTTTGACTTTGATCGTGTGGTTTTACCAGGTGCCACGTCAGGGATCGGAGCTGAGACGGCTCGGGTGCTAGCCAAACGCGGTGCCAGGCTTGTCCTCCCAGCTCGGAACCTCAAAGCTGCGGAGGAAGCTAAGGCTCGCATATTATCGGAGTTTCCTCATTCGGAGATCGTCGTCATGGCTCTCGATCTTAGTTCTCTTAACTCCGTACGAAGATTCGTCGCAGAATTCGAGACTCTTGACTTGCCTTTGAATCTCCTCATGTAACTCCAAAAATCTTCTTTTTTTCTTTCCACACCTGAATACACACACTCAAGATTATATATATGTTGAAGTGTTTGGACTGATTTCTCTGGTTGATCACAGAAACAACGCCGGAAAATTCTCACACGAGCACGCCATCTCCGAAGATGGAATCGAAATGACCTTCGCTACTAACTATCTAGGTAAATATTCAAAACAAAAATAAACACAATTAGGCATATATAACGTGTATCTATACTATATATAGCGAATTAGAACTGAGGGCTTTTCTGTTTTTATTTTTTGAAATATTTAGGTCATTTTCTGTTGACGAAGCAGTTGCTGAAGAAGATGATTGAGACGGCAAAGACAACAGGCGTTCAAGGACGGATAGTAAACGTGTCGTCAAGCATTCACAGCTGGTTTTCCGGCGACTTGATTCAATGTCTTGGGCTGATTACTCCGGACAAAAGGTGAGAGAACAAGCAATTGTACGGAGGAAGAGCAGTGTTTAAAAATGATGAAATTAGAGACTAATAAACGTACTAATCGGACTCAATACTGATATGAAATCACAGATTCATTTCTTAAGTGTGTGTTTGTGTGAGAGAGAGAGCTTAGCTTTGAGTGTATTCTGAAATAATTTTGATCTCGATCGATCTTCAACAGTTGCTACGATTCGACACGAGCTTATGCACTCTCGAAGCTAGCTAACGTTTTGCACACCAAGGAGCTTGCTCGAAGACTCAAGGTTATCATTCCTTCTACTTCATTACCAAAATTAGCAGACATAATCGATCTTTAATTATGATTGATTGTGTTGTGTGTTGATTTTTGTTTAATAATTTATGCAGCAAATGAAGGCAAATGTGACTGCCAATTGTGTTCATCCAGGGATTGTGCGAACCAGACTCACCAGAGACCGTGAAGGCCTTGTCACAGGTCACCACCGTATAACCTGCTAGCATTCACGCGAAGCTTTTTTGAGTTCTGAATTTTTTTTCTGTATCAAACACGCAGATCTGGTATTCTTTTTGGCTTCGAAACTCTTGAAGACGATTCCTCAGGTAGTAGTGTACTTGGTTTTAAGTCTTTGATAGAATATAATACTCTCCCTCACACACACACACACGAATTGTTATATCACTCTTGCTGATGAATCAAGTACTTGTTTTTCAGGCAGCTGCAACGACTTGCTACGTCGCGACTCACCCGAGACTGGAGAACGTAAGCGGAAAGTACTTTGCGGACTGCAATGAAGCTTCAACGTCAAAATTGGGTTGCAACGCAACCGAAGCTGAACGGTTATGGTCCGCCTCTGAAATTATGGTCTCCAAAGATTCTAAGGCGGTTTTTGATGCATTCAATGGCTTCGATTAACTGTATTTCAAAATCAATTAAACAAAGAAAAGTAGGCAAGAAAATAAAAGAAACTTAAGGTACCCATTATATAGGTGAGAGGAGGGTAGAAAGTTGATGGGAAAGAGATGATATATTCATAGATACGATAAGGGTGTACACAGCTCTTGAGTATAGAGTAGCAGCACAGATATATAATTAATGTAGGTTTATTGTGTGTGTATAATATATATATATATATATATATGCATGGCTTTATTTATTTTGGTTCGTGCACTGTTAGGTAGTCTCCTGTAAAAATAATGCTGGGTTGCCAGTGGTAGTACACTGCCAATTGGTTGAACAGTCTATTATACTTGCAATACGAAATGAATAGAGATTATATTTCTGGGCCTTGTGGTTGATCGATCAGCTATTAAAAATATCCATGTTAGTGGTTGGAAAACCCACTTCACAATATATATATACTATCTGATTAGCATCATTTACGTTGTTTAATATCAATTTTGAGGACAAAATTAAGTTTTATTTTTTTTTGGGGGGGGGGTTTTAATAACTTGGGTTCGCTTACAACCATGTGAGTGTTGAATTAGCGGGGAGTATCTGGGTTGTTGATCTAGGGCCTACTAACGTGCGCATGGGCAGGACAATCATGCGTTTTAATATAAATCAAGAGTTGTAGTATGTATTTGCTATTCTCAAAACCATGTAAATTACAGAAATCCAAAACCGCAAAGAAAGGGTATTAATATGGTCAGTTTGTAAAATGTAAGGCCTCAGAGTTTTTAAGCATTGCAAAAACCACCCTAGTTACACTGTTCATTTTTGGTTTGGTTTGGTTATAAATTAGTTTCCAATTTGATGCTATAACGTAGTATCACAGCTGGATCAGCCAACCACACTTAGAACGATTTGCTCATCATCTGAACTTTTAGTTTGTTCGACTGTTGTGGCTCAATTCTAGTTTATTCATCTGCCTGTTTTCGTTATCTTATATTTGTTATGCTAAGTGCTAGCTATAGTTGCACGAGATGATGGGTGTGAAGAGAACTTGTATTCTGCATTAAATTGTTAAATATACTAAGGTTAGTATGAATACTTGAGAGATCACTTAAACAATTGACAATTGCCAATTGATATTGGAGGTAACAAGACTAAAACTTATGGTTGTGATCATTTGAGCTGCTACAGCAAAAGCAGATCCCATGGAAAATTATTCAGCATTTAAGGGTCTTCTAGAGCATCAAGAGTGTCCCTGCACGCCCTTGGCCAACTAGTTTAGAGTTTTAATGCTGACACTTGGGCTTGGTAAGCTATAGTCGGATCTCTCTTTTACAGGATAGGCAATATCTCATATCTTTGTGATAATTACTAAGCTGAATCTCAACATAATGTAAAAGCATAGCCACGTACTGATAACAGGTAAGGCTCTCATCTCCAACTTGATGGAGAAATGGAGAAAGGGCCGTAGTTGGGTACGAGACTGCTTTTTCAGGCGTGAACTTCTGGATATGGTGGAACAGTCTCTACCCTTAAAGACCAACACAAGTTGACAAGCATGCACTTATCCTTCCTTGGCAAGGAATTAACTAACAGTACAACGTAAAAGTGATTGATGTACATATATCTGTTCCCGCTTTCTACATTGCCACTTTATAATTGCTCCACCACGATCTACTGTCTGCATTAAATAGCAGCTTTGAGGTAGGTTTGCTACTCTTACTCTGAAGCTGTTTCTCTAATGTCCTTCAACCATCACTATAACACTCGGTTATTGCACCATCAAAGAACAAAGATTACTACCGGTCCATTTAGTGGGTTATCAAAACATTCTTTTCTCATAGGTCTTTTTTTTTTTTCCTTCTTGTTCTTCATATATAGCAATGGAGAGTGGGATTGGAATCTGAGATGTAAAAGCTGGACCATAGATTCATTTTGCATCATGGATCGAATTGGGATTTTGGAATTAATATTGAAAAAAAAATTAGTGTAATTTTTTAACTGAATTACTGATTCCCCTTGGTTCCAGCTTGAGGCTCAATGCAACAGTAAGCTTTAGACTTTTATACAACTAAGAAGTTATTAGCCGTGACAAAATATGACACGACTCATTAACAAGACACGAAAATGATACGAAATTAAAGGGTTTGAGTCTTTTTTAAGCCATCTATTTTGAAAATGAATGAACCTAACATAATATGAGTAATAAACGAATCGGATATAAGTGAAATCAATCAAAAGAAATACACTATATAACTCGTTTATATACCGGTTATACATGATTCACACAAATCTAATATGACACGATTCGTTAAATATGAATTAATAAACGAATTAGGTATAAATGATCTATTTTTTAACACATACCTATTTCATCGGATGTGAATGACAGATGTGACTACTAATCCTTAATCCCTAATCCTTGGGCCTGTAATGGCTCAAAAAATTACACTGCCCTTCGTATTTTTTAAATACGAAGTATATTCTATGAGCCCAATTCCAAGACTCTAAGGCTTACTAGGCCCATGTAAAAGATCAGTAGGACAGAAGCCCATAATAAGAAGGGTGAGAGGCCCATCTTTTAATTGTCTGACAAGGGCCAAAAAAGCTTGATCCACTAACTGTCCCAGGCCCACAAAAGGATTGGTCCACTGAAGGTCCAAATCTCTGCATCCAGATTTGCCCTTAAACCCTATTCTGCCTAAAACCTCCAAAACCGAACCTCGAACTGGCGCTCTCACACTCCGAATCGGAACCAAATTCGCCAGACAATGGCGTCCAGGATTGCCGAAACGGTCCCAAAGTTCACCGCCGAAACCCTCCGCTCCGCCGCAAAACAGTCCGAAGCTTGCCTCACCGTTCCTGTCCGCCTCCGAAGAGCCATCAAAAGATATGTCCGAGGTAAATGCAGACATGCCGATTTGTATATTTGTGGGATCTTCTTTCTAGTTCCTTCTGAGTTATTTATTTATTCATGTTTTTGTTGATTATTATGTTATATTTGCAGAGCAGGAGGAGCCACACATGAAGAGGAAAGTGTTGAGCTTGTCGGAATCGTTTAACGTAATCAAGGAGGTGAATCTAATGCTTCCCACTTCCACTTCCAAAGAGCTTGTCGAAGATCCTCTAAAGTCCATGGAAAGCTCCAAGCGGTGGAAGATCAAGAGCTCTTACGGCGACATTGGTCTCAAGTACCGAGCCGACCAGACCGTCGCTTATGTGGCTTCTCGAATGCCAGCAGTTTACTGCGCTTGTTATCGAGTCCTCAGCGAGGTAACAAAAGAAATCAATGAAGTACCCATTCAAGTATATTGAAATGTAACTACAATCATTTTAGGGCCTTAATTGTGGAGGTGGTGAACGCGGCTTTTTTTTTTTTTTTGAGGGGTTTGAAATTGAGCTTGATTTAGGTTCGGAGGAGGTTACCGGGTTTTTCCCCTGCTAGGGTATTGGACTTTGGTGCTGGTTCTGGTTCAGCATTATGGTAAGAAGATAAGCCTGCTTTTCTCTAATATTACTTAAAATAGAACGATGCATTTGGTCTGTTGATATGATTTATTTAGTTTCATTACGGTTGAATATGAATGAAATGCTGTAGGGCATTGCGAGAAGTGTGGCCACGATCTTTGAAAAGAATTAATTTAATAGAGCCATCGCAGTCAATGCAACGAGCTGGACAGAACCTCATAAAAGGTGATTTGTGATGTATTATTGAAGAATTCAAGATGTATGGAGACATTTTTTAGGGGAAGTGAAGTATATTGAAATTTTTTATATCAGAAATCAGTTGTTAGTATTGAAAAAAGTAAACAAATGTCAGTTCTCTGACTTACAATATTTTTCTTCATTCCACTCAATGGTGACACAGTTTGAAATCATAATGTGGATTTTTCGATTTTCTATTTATGGTTTGGATTTGTCACCGTATTCTGATGTTTACTGTATCCCATCTATTCGCCTTGCAAATTAAAATTGTTAGAATGATGTGTGTTGATGATTGTCTTCCATTTACATATCAGCATAACTGAATAAGCCTTCAACGTACTTTGAATTGGGTAACTAGTCTGTGGCAATATGCAATTTAATTAAGGGCCACATCTTTTGTTGAATTACATGTTATCATTATTTTTCAAGTAGCTTTGTGCATTGCTTTGTTTGGCTTTGGTTTGGCCCTTGTTTTCTTGTTTAATGAAATCAAATCATTCAAAGAGTTTCTTTTTATTGTTGTTGGGGAGTTCTATTGTGTAATTTTAAGTGCTCTATCAACATATTCTATCTCTTGTCCATGAGAAGATAACTTAATAAAACAATACAAAAGTCTAGCTTACTTATAGTTTAGAGGATGTCAACAGGGATGGACCAGAGATATTTATAGTGGATGCATATGAGTTGATTTTACGGACTTCACATCTTTTTGTTCCCCCACATTTCATAAGGGAGATGACGTTATATTCCACTAAAATTTTAACTTTTAATGGCTTTAATTATTGTAGATCTCAAGAATTTGCCGCTCATTCAGAGCTATGATAGCATTCAAAAATTAACTCAGAATATCTGCAAGTCCGATAGAGAGCATGACCTCGTTATTGCTGTAAGTTTTATTCTTCTTATTCTGTACTCTCTTACACCTGAATGTTGCTATTTTACGCTCTAGCATGTATCTGACTTGTAGTTAATATGTAATATGAATGCTAATTATTTTTTTTATGTGTTTTACTATATGGTGAAGTCCTATGTGCTGGGAGAGATACCATCACTGAAAGACAGAATTACTATTGTGCGCCAGCTTTGGGATCTTACACGAGATGTTCTGGTAAATTTTGAGGCTATATATTACTAATATATGCATGCTTCATTTCAAATTGTACTTAAAAAATACCTGTGTTAGCATTTGTTAATCCCTTTAAAAGTATTAAGATGGTTACTAATTCCGTGCCACCTGGTATATTGGAGAAATTCTCAGGTGAACACTTAACTATCAAAATTAAGCATTAATCAGGCCTCTACCCTTGAGGTTTGTAAGCTAATTATGTAGATCCCCTCTTGTTTGACAAATAATACTAGGATTGAGGTTTAGTTTTTGGTAAAACTTAAACTCCTGATGGTAGACGCAAGCTTTGGTTATTGGTGATACTTAACCCCTGATGTTATATTCTTAGTGTTATTGGCCAAAACAAAAGGGATTGTCTGATTAAGTGGCAAATTTGTTGCATCTAGGTGTAATTATTAACCCAAAAGAAAAGCTGATTGCAATAAGGGAAAATTCAGAACGAATCATGTTAGATTTTTCTTTGGCTTAATGATACTGGCTCTTAATGTGGATTTGTCAATCATAAGTTGCTTGCAGATAATACCACATGCTGTTTAGATACGAAGGCTTTAGAGTTTTATTACATAATAATGTAGTATAAACTTTAAATAATAAATGATACCAAATGCATGCTTTAAATTGTCTTTTTCTTCATATTTCATCTTTGTGCCTTTTTTTGAAGTGTAATTTTTCTTTACATTCTTAAAATTCGGCAATTGACTTGTTGAGCAGGTTTTAGTTGAACCTGGAACACCACAGGGATCTAGTATCATATCTCAAATGCGATCTCATATTCTTTGGATGGAAAAAAGGGTGAATAATTTTTTTGATCACATTTTTTAGTTATTATGGTTAAACAATATGTTCACAGCAAAAAAAATGTTTACAGGAGGCCTCTGTTTGAAGTCAAATTAACTCTTTTAAAACCAATTTTTATAATCTGAATTTATGACTTTAGAAATGCCGCAAAGTAGAAGATGCATCTGATGAAGCTTCTAAGCATCTAATGGCACTCAACAGTGGTGCATTTATAGTTGCTCCAGTGAGTGATTTTTTCCTAATGATTTCATTCCTTTTAATTATTTTTTTTCATTCACCTTCCTTTTTTTAAATCAATGTTTATGTTGCAGTGTCCTCATGATGGACGTTGTCCATTGGATAATACTGGAAAGTATTGTCATTTCGTTCAGCGCTTGGAGAGGACAACATCACAGCGTGCATACAAGGTTTCTCATTAAACCAATGGGGTCTATCATGTTTGTTGCCCCTGAATGATGTGTGTGGGAAAAGAAAGAACATGAGAGGGGGGGGGGTGTGGATAAATCTTATGTTCAGAATGGTCTTGTTTAGTTGTCCTAGCTATCGGATGCACTAGTCTTAATGCACAGGGCTCAATTTCTTTTGAATTATTCAACATTACCGATTTCTTTTCTTCTCTTTTGTGAAGGAAACTTGGTCAAACGAGTGTCCTGGAGAACTTCTATTTCAAGCAATAACACTAGAGTTTGTTGTTTGACAATGAGCATGTCACCACAAACTGTTAGCTTGAAACTGGATTTGTGTAATCTTTGAAAATAACCATTACATGATTCCTTATTCTACATTGCAGTATTCCCGTATTGACTGCATGGTGCATCACAAGTTCAATAATTTCCGGATTATCTTGAAGCTATATTCACTTTTATAGTCCTTGTACTGCTCTCTTATTTAGTTTAACTTCCTGTTAAGTATTTTTCACATTTTCTGTACACACTTTTAGTGTTACAGATGTGACTGGCATTTCTTCTAAACGTCATAGCAGTCTGGTTTACCTTTTTTTCCTTTTTCTAATGTTGTTTTTCTTGACAAGGGACATAGGGAATGTATCATTAATTTTACCTATTTACTTATGCATGATTGTTTTGCAGCGGTTCAAGGGAGAGCCTCTACGTGGCTTTGAAGATGAGAAATTTTGTTTTGTCGCTTTTAGACGAGGACAACGGCCAAGGCAAGTATTCTGTGTGCCTTTTCAAACATCTTTAAATTTAATTCATCTGCCTAAACTCATTAATTGTGATAGAAATTCTA
This sequence comes from Ilex asprella, assembly GCA_023539305.1. Lineage (NCBI taxonomy): Eukaryota > Viridiplantae > Streptophyta > Magnoliopsida > Aquifoliales > Aquifoliaceae > Ilex > Ilex asprella. The sequence continues at coordinate 41,070,105 of CM042186.1, read as the reverse complement.
GTTTTAGTAAGGAAGCCTTGCTTCATATGATCTATTGAATGGTTATATTTTAGTAGGTAATGTTCTGTGTGGCCCTTAAATTGAGAGGCAACCTACATAGAGTGCATAATTGTGTGGATGACCCTGTGACCCTTTCCCAAGTTCTCCTTCTACTTATCTAAATTTATTATTGTCGATCATAGTTATCAAATCGTGTATCGTAAGGTGGATCGTTTTTTAAAAATAGTGTATCGTATCGTGTATTGTAAGATACGGTGTTAATTTAAATAAATAATAAAAAATATATATATACCTTTGAAAAAAAATCATACACTCATAAAAACATGACATTTCATTAATATTCTACCAACTATTCAAGTCATCAACATAATTCACTAATATTATAATGCAAAGTTCACAACCATAGTCCACTAATTCAAACATAGGATGCTGGTGATGCCACTGTTTCACAAAATTAAAATTAATTAAGATTCAGATTTTTTATACAAATATATATATTTGTATAAAACGACGTCATAAAATAAATGATACATATACTATTTTCAAACATATATATTTTTGTATATATTTTCACACAAAAAAAAAGAAGATATGATATGATATGTTTGAATTAACATAAAATGACGTCGTAAAAAAAAAAAACTTTTGCACGTATTGTACGTATCGTATCAATACGTATCGTGTATGAGACGATACAATGCAAAAACGATACATAACTACTATCAATATCGTTTTAGACTTGTATTGTAACGTATCGTGCGATACATATCACGTATCGTACGATACTAACAACTATGTTGTCGATTATCTACTGATATGTGCCATGTGATTCTTTCTGCTCAATATTCTTCAATAACGCTTTTTCTTATGTTATGTCTCAGTTTAATAACTAAGAGAACTATCTTTTCTTTTGTTTTGGGTATGGGAGCAAACGTTTCATTCAATTGCTAGGGGAGTATTGTTTTCTGACTACTCTACGACAAACTCGATGGAAACTCTCTTGAATTTGTTTTGCAAGCATGATCCTGCACCCTGCTCCTCACTGGTCATTGTTTACATGGGGCCTATTATTTCAAATTTCATTAGCATTGCACAACCATATGTGAAAGAATGCAAGTGGTTGCTTCCACTGCGCATGATGCAGGATTTATCCAAACCACAAGTTCAAGAATACAATTCTCATTTTTCTGAGAATTTGTTTAATCTTTGGATCCTGATAAAGATGGCAATCATTCGTCTTAAAACAGATGAGCTTGCCAATGATATATAGTAACTTGTTGGCTGTTTGTCCTACTTGACTAACATAAAGCTCACTTGGGAATCTGTTGGATAACATGTGTATCAGTGCTGGCTATGGCTCGAGGGATAATTAAGATTTCCAATGTGTTTGACGGTCGAAAAAAGAGTTGTTGAATTTAATCAAGTGATTTCCTTGTTATCGAAGCTCAGCCAAAGAAAAGATTATTTTCCCATTCTTTTACTGCCTTAAGTATTGCTGCAATGTCACGAAATGTATGTAAATGGTTCGCTGTTAATTTCAAACAGAGAAACTTGGCCCCTTGATGGTATGGAATTTGAAACTTTGAAGGAGCAGCATGCTAAAATGAATCCAGAAGATCTTGAGATTGACTATGGTACGTGCCTCGTGCGTGTGATTCTAGATTTCAGTTTGAAAACTTGGTGGAGGTCATTCGTTTGATAAGACTTCGCTGCAACTAGTAACAAATACTTTGCTTTTTGGTTCATTTTTGAAATATCACTTCTTTTTTTGACAGAGGATCAATTTGAGTCAGAAGCTGAGAATATTCCGTATGAAGAGGATCCAGTTTCCTATGATTCTGATATTAGAGAAACAGATGTCATTTCTGAAAATGACGAAGAGGAGGAAGCACAAGAAGAAAGAGCTCCTGCTGATCTTGGAAGTGGCTGGGGCAGAATCATTTACAGTCCTGTTAGAAGGGGCAAGCGGATAGAAATGGATGTGTGTCGGGCAAACTGTCGTGATGGCTCAGAGGGATCCTTTGAGCGGGTCGTTGTCACACACAGTAAGAATCCTACGTTGCATCATCAGGCCAGGAGATCACTTTGGGGAGACTTGTGGCCCTTTTGAGCTAAAAAACAGGTGATTTTTTTTTTCTGTTTTCACAATTGTAGAAGTGAATCATGCTGTATGTATATATTCTAGCCTGTCCCTGTGGTCAATGGGCCACTCCACATCCATGGCGTGGGATTGATTCTTCCCCCCCCCCCCCCTAGTGTATTTGATGTACCATAATGTACCGTAGCAATAATAATACTGTAAATTATGTAAAAGATCAGATTTCATGCTCTTGGTCTTATTTCTTTCCTACTTTTAACAGTAAAAAGCAAAAATCAAATGCAGATTTCAGGTGGGGCTGGTAATGATACATGCCGGAATCTGTTTAATGCCTGTTTCAAAAAAAAAAAGAAGCCAAAGTAGCGATGAACCCTTCTTCAAGCAATCCCTTCCTCTTTTTGTTCAAGCAATGAGATGGAAAAAGTGAAAGAAAAATTCTTGTCTTGCCATGAAAGAAATTCCGTAAAACAGTATCTAGTGTGTGTGAAGCCCCTCTTTAAATCCTAGCCAACCTTCCATCTGCCTTGATCCATTCCATCCCTCCCAGCCCACCATGCCTACTGAAGCAACTAAACCCGATCCTGCTGCATTGTTACCTGATGGAGATGATCAGAAGCAAAAACATCAGCTGGATCGTGAGATCAGAGAGATGATCTCTGCACTCACTCGTCACCTTGGTGATCTTCAAAGTGTTAACAAACCAGGGGGTCCAACAAGCCAGGATGATGAGGATGATCATGGCGTGAGAATCATCACGCTCACTGGAAGCAATTATGGAGCCACAATGCGAAGCGAGTTGGAGGATATCAAAGCCAGTGACAACAGCAACCCTCAATTAGGTGTGTCACTCGGAGGAGGAGGGGGAGATGATCAGGATCAGGATCAGGATCAGGAGCACGAAGAATCACTGAGTACCTACGTGAATAGCAATTTCCAAGCCATCAACAATTCAATCATGATGGGTGGTAGCTACTCCACCAACGATCCTGGTGTTCATGTGGATGTCTCTGAATATATTGAACACCAAGCCCCAAGCAAGAAGAAAGACAAGGAAGCCTACAAAAGTGACCAACATTCCGAGTATTCTGAGTAGGCTTAATTGTCACCCCCATCATCACATACAGAGTACTACAAAAGCAAGCAATTATACTCTTTGCCCTACCTATCGTACGTATTTGAGTCTACATTATAAATAAGTGGGTGTTTACTCTATTTCCCTATACTTTTTCATCGAAGCTTTCCCATTGGGGGGTGTGTTGTGTTAAGACTTTGACTATGAGTATATCAGCTTCATCGTAATATGGTTTACATCCTCAAGTGAGGACATGTGCTTCCTCTTCTATTAAAAGTACAATTATAAGTTAAAGTTTACTGTGTGCATATATTTATTGCCGGAGATTAATGGGTCCATGTATGGAGGTTTGATGAAACCCATTGTGGATTGTGTGTGTGCGTGGGTGGGGGGGGGGGGTTCCCTCATAATGGATATTTTAATTGATTTTTTTTAACACAATTTTTGATTATTAGAATAATATGATTTGACATGAATTCATAGACTCAACATGTATTTATGTCAGCTCTCAGACATGTGATTAGATAGAATTTTTGTTTGAATCTCATGTGCAAATCCTTGGAGTTAAGTTTGAAAAGATTTCATAATTACAATTCAATGCCCCCAAAAGAAAAACATCCAAACAACCCAAGTGCTCAAATCCGTTAGTGATATATGTTTATAAGATGGCAAAATTTTTTGTTTTAAAAAAAAAAAGACCAAGAGATTCTCTCATGGAACAAATGTGTGGATTGAGCAACTTTACTATTATTTTTTAGAACAAAAATTTGGATTTAATTGAGCTAAACTAGATTAAAGAAACTTATTTGACCTTAAGTACATTTTAATAAAAAAGACTAAAATGTAATTAATTACTCTATTACTCTCTCTCCATTACCCTCTACTCTCTCTTCCCTATTTTCTCTATATATCCCCTATTCTCTCTCTCTCTCTCTCTCTCTCTCTTCTATTGATAATTTTTTTTCTTTCAAATATGTAAAAATTTATTTTGATTTGATTTTTTCATCTCTCTTCCCTATTTTCTCTCAACTTTACTTTTTTCTTCTTATATCAAGGTTACAACAATATAATTACACAAATCAGTTCACCAATTAGTTACAATTACTATATATTATACCAAACAATTATAACACCAATCTTATTTGTCATTCAATTGTTTACATAAATCAAAGAGTTACACAATTTAGTATCACAACATGATAACACCAATTATATACACCAAATTGAATTTATCATTACACAAAGGAGTTTATTACTACACCAAATTTGGTGCATATAATTGGTATAATTATGTCGTGATACTAAATGGTATAACTCTTTAGTTTATGTAAGCAACTGAATGACAAAATGAGTTTGTGTCGTAATTTTGTATAATTATTTGGTATAACTGTTTAGTTTATCAGAAAACTGAGTAATTATTTGGTGTATTATATGATAATTATAATTGATTGATGTAATTATGTTGTTATAATATTGATATAAAGAGAGACAGAATAAAGAAAAAGTAACGGTGAGAGAAAATAGGGAAGAGAAAAAGATGAAAAAATCAAATCTAATCTTTACATATTTGAAAAGAAAATAAATTATCAATGGGAGAGGCAAAAAAAATAGGAGAGAGAGTGAGAGAGTAATGGAGAGATAGGGAGAAAAAATAACGATGTGAGAAATATGCAAAGAGAAAGTGAAAGAATAAGAATTATGCATAATTTAAGGAAAGATAAATGAATAAAAAAAATTCTCATGTCATTTAAATTTTGTCGCTAATCACAAAATGCTTTATTAAAATTAAACTTAATAGAGTAAAATATATATCCAAACACTTTCTCTCAAATAAGTCTTAAAAAATTTACTTACACATAAAAAATCCTTTATTTTTGGATAATTAGATTTACTTCTCCTGAAATTTGGTTAAATAATAACTAGACCCCAACTTGTTTGAAAAATAACACTTACTTCCCCTATCAGTGATGCCAACCCTTTTTCATAACAAAACTACAAAATGACTATAATACCCATCTTGTAAACCGTGAATTAATCATAATATCTCTATAAGAAATATTAATTTGGATGATTTTCATTAATTTTTTAATCGCAAAAAAAAAATAACTCGACAAACCCTTTCTCTCTCTGCCGCCATCGCCACCACACTCATCCTTTTGTCTCTGTTTTTGCACATCCCAACAATTACCATAGTCGACCCCCATCTCCACCCCTAATATCCCATCTCACTTATAAAACCCGAAAAAATTATTATAAAAAAATCCTAATTAAAGGGGTAAAAAATAATTAATTATTAAAACATGGGTAAAATATGTGAATTTTTATAAAATTCAGAAGACGAAACAGACCTTGCCGCTTGATTCGTCTCGCGAAATTTAGCTACCCAGTAAATTTAGAATTCCGAGACAGTTAGATTTTTCATGTGTTACAATTCGATCAGGTGTCACGTGACTAAAATAATTGTGATCAGATTTTATTTACGAAATTCAAAAAATAATTTGAAATTAGTTCAATAAAAATATATTAAATTTAACACGAGAAAAAATTTAATTGATTCAAAATAAAATTGAATCCATTAAAATTGATCGTGTAGCGATGTGAATCAATAATTTAAAAGTATATAAAATGAAAAACTTTAGTCTTCCACTCTTTTTTTTTTGGGCAAGTCTTAGCGGTAAGAGAGAAAAAGAAAAGAAAAGAAAAGAAAAAAAGTTAGATTTTTTATCTTCTTCCTCAGATTTACGAATATTTAACCATTTAATCGTTTCAGGCCAAGAATTTAAGTTGTTCTACGCAATGAGAGCTACACAATCACACCAAAGATTGTATTTTTCTCCAAAAATATCATGTACAAGAATTTAGGCCTAAGACTTAGGAAGCAGAATTTAGACTTTTCTTGGAGTTTACTACGTGGACTCACGCTACAAGAGGTAGGGTTTCCCTTATTTAGATGTAATTTCAACTTAAAATATGACATATAAAATGAGTAGGCTAAGAGTGTATATCACATGTTAGGCTTTGACTAGTGTAACTAGTGGGTCAAATATATGATTTATAATTAACCTTGTAATTAGTAAAATCCTATTGTAATTAACTTGGTGTAAGTTAATGTTAGTGGTTTAAAGTATGTTAATTGTACAATAGCATGACTTGATGTTTTAATTGCATATCAAGTTTAATAAAATTATTAGCTTGTTATGTGATTATGAAATAATATGTATGTTAAATGATTATTTAGCATATGATTATTATGGTGGACTTGTGCTTTTGTTTATAAGTTGTCTTGTGGGAAGTAATAAGTATGTTAGTTGTGTAAATTGATGTGCCCTCTAGGTGTTTATTTAAATGCCTAGGTGAATACAAGTATATTAATTGAGTTGATTATCTTACATAACATGCTTGAAATTATGTTGAAAATATCATTATATTGCATTCATTATGTAATGAAAATTGTAAATGCTATCAAAGGCAATTACATATTGTATTGCATTATGCATGAGTTGCACTACATTCATGGGCACTGACATGGGTGAGAGTATATGCATGGTATGAAATCAATCACCACATAGGTGGTTGATCGTCAGCTCAAAAAAATTGCATCAAGGTCCAGTTGAGTCTCACAGGAAATTAAATGGATAAATGCATTGGGGATGGCAAGAAGGACAAGATTTTCCCTCAGGTACAAGACCCGCTTACTTGGTTTATACACTTTCCGGCGGTGCAATTCCAGAAAAGTGTAACGACGTAAACGAAGCCGCATGTGGGATGTTCTGAAGATCAGTTGATAGTGTGGTGTCCCATTGGTGTAATATCATAAATCATCTCCTCATAAAGACACAAGAAAATAAATTAATTAGTCATTGAGTGTACATAACACCAATGACGAGGGGCTTGGAATGTCCGGATACATACACATGACATTACATGTGCTGTGAGAGCTCGGGATGGGGCTAGGTGTTGGTATTGCTTGAGTGAGTCTCATCTCATGGCATGACATGATTTATAACATTTGTTCATAATAAACATATTTGAATGAATGCATGAATAATTATTACATGTGACATTTCATATGCATTTAGGTTGAGAGGTATTCTCTATAGGAGTTACCTTATTGAGTGTTGGCTCACCCTTTATGGGAACATTTTTCAAGTATAGCCCTGACGTCCACCAAAGGCAATGACATTGGACCACTTTGACGACAGAACCGGTCTGTGACTCTTATTTTGACTTTGTAGTCTCTTATATATGATTACTTTTGGCCTTGTATAATTTTTGTAAACAAAAACTTATATTATATTAAAAAAAACATGTACATGAGACTCTTTTGAGATATTTATTCTTTTATGATTAAATGTTAGTAGTGATGATGATTATGGTAGTATCCGATACTATGCAATTAAGTAGGGATGAATGGACTCAATGTGGTCAATATTGTATGATTGCACAAGTTGTGTTTTGGGTAGAGCTCTTCATACAAAGGAAACTCCCAAATTTTGTTAAACTATGGATCTCGGTAAATGGGCATAACGGCGTGACATTGAATTACACGGTATCCACGGGTTGGTGGGTGATCAATCGGGTAATTAAAGACACCCAGATTTTGGGACGTCACATCACTTAAGGTGGAATCAAAACCCAACCTCATGACCTTCCGAACCCCCCTCCCAATTGTTAACACATTGTCAAAACATCAGACTAACAAACCCAAAATTACACAAGCAACATTGTTGCATGAGAGAGAGAGAGAGAGAGAGAAAACCCAAATAAGGTTGATTTCAAATAATGGAGCCAAATGGTACAAAGTGAAAGCCAATCGTTTGTGGCAAATGTGTAATTGGCACACGGGTCTCAACCTTCTTCTATGACTCTAGTCGTGGAGATGGATAATCGGTGTCCATGAGAGTGCTACGATTGTGATTCCCTCCAAAAGGTGATACAAACAGAGCACGTGATGGGATTGGTGGTTTGATGTCATGGATGTACGACAACACCGTGAGGAATTGAGGGAACCAAAAGAAGATCGAAGAGCTCCACGAAGGGAAGAATGGGATGAGGAAAGTGATTGGGAAGAAGAAGATGAGGTGCAAATACGCAGTGTAATAGGACAAAGAGTCTTTCATGAACAAGGAATTCACCAACGGGGTCAATTTGAGGCCAACCAGTACGTTCGAAGGGAGCTCTTGGATGAATTAACCAAGAGAATGAAGTTCGATGTCCCCGACATTCTTAGAAAGCTAGATCCTAATGCTTTCCATTACTGGCTTACTGTTCTCGAAGATTATTTCGAGTAGTTTGCTATTTCAGAAGACCGCAAAGTAAGATTTGTAAGAATGAAACTAAAGAGTTCTGCTCACGCGTGGTGGATCAATGTCGAGGAACAGCTACATTGAACCCATCAACCCCCTATTTTTGAGTGGGGAGAAAAGAAAGAAAGGCTATAAGCGAAATACTTGCCGATCAACTACGAGCAAGTTGTTTATGAGGATATGATTCAGCTGAAACAAGGGGTGAGGGCAACTGTCGATCGATATACTGAAGGATTTTATGAGCTAATGGTGAGAAGGAAGGTGGTGGAGACCGAAGCCCATACCTTAGCCCTATACCTAAATGGGTTGAAGAGTGAAATAAGAAGAGAAATGTAGATGACGCGAGCCTATAGCGTCGACGAAGCTTACCAAGTAGCCCTCCAATTAGAAAAACATATGAACTTAGTCGGGCTACGTAGGTTTTCATTTGCCGAAGTTAGGACCACCTGCTTCAACTTTAATATTGTAAACCCAAGTGTAGGTTGAGCGAAGTAATATAATTCTCAGAAGACTGAGGTCGAACTCTCAAGGAATTGTAACAAGAAAACTATCACACAAATACGAAAACAAACTTAAAAGAAAAACAATTTATTTAGAGAATTGTTTGAGTGAAAAGAATTGATTTTGATAATTAAAACCATAATAAAATACTAGAGCATCAGGTACTTCCTCCCAACTCCATATAATAATGATTACTGACTCAATTCTTAACTTGAGACAAGAATTAGATGTCGGTTGATTCGAGTAACAAGTCAAGTAAAAAAATCAAAAGTTATAATGAACAGATTATTCAAGAACCTGAATAATCATCCAATTATATTATTTTATGAAATAATGATAATTACTTCAAGCGTGGAATAACCATGTATTTACTTGCAAGCAATCGATGTACATGGCATAACAACTCAAAAATTTTTACAGAATAAAAATTTTACTAAGAAATCAGAAGTAAAATTAATCATTACATCATAGTCATTAAGCACAGAGTCAATGACAGTACCATACTTCGTTGGAAGACTTTTCCCTAGTCCTAGCTTAGCCTTCTAGCCAAACATGATACACAGTAAAAAATATATATAAGATTTCGTAAGTCTAAAGTCCCCTCGTTACAAGGTCTTTAGTCTATATTTATATCTTCATTGGAAAAGAGATTGGTTCCCTTTAGAACTTCCAATCTGGCATTAGTAGGACCTTGACACGCGTCCGGATGCATGGGGTTCAATTGTCTGGACACAACATCCAATCGTTTTATTCTTCTGCTTCTCACCTTTCTGCCTCTCGCATTCGGACGCATTCCATTCTTCTGTCCGGACGCGTATTCCAGTGCACTTCCACTTCAACTATGTTTCATCATTACTTGATTTTCTTCCATTTTATGCTAATATCCTGCAAAATAGGCACAACTCATCTTTTATTAGCACAACATTAGTTCTTAAATAAACTACTATATTTATCACACTTTCATAACTAAATAACTAATCTTTCCCATTACTAATTGTAAATATTGGGCTTCAATCACCATCTGACCAGTAACAACCTCAAATTCAAAACCAGCACCACCAATAGATATGCCTAAAGGAGGACCCGTAATATATTGGAAAGGAAAAGCTAAAACGTTTGGCGAGGGACCTCAATGCTACAAATGCAAGGGATTCGGCCATTTCGAATGGACGGCTGCAGCAGCCAAAGCATTTTTCGAAATTAAGAAGAAAATGTCAACCACCCCTGTGCTCAAATTACCTTATTTCTCAAAAGTTTTTGATGCAGCCTGTGATGCATCTCATGTCAACATCAGTGGTGTTTTGAGTTAAGAAGGGCATCCCAGAGCTTTTTTCAACGAAAAGCTCAATGAATCATGGCGAAAATACTCCACCTATGATATGGAGTTTTATGCATTGATCCAAACGTTAAAACACTGGCAGTCCTACCTTATACATCATGAGTTTGTTCTTTTCACCGACTACGACTCCTTGAAGCATCTCCATTCTCAAAATAGGTTGAACACAAAACATGCTCATTGGTTTGATTTCCTCTAGCAATTTGAGTTTAAAATTAAGCATAAAGCTGGAAAGGAAAACAAGGTTGTCGACGCTCTTAGTCGAAGACCACACCTATTGCCCATTTTTTGTGTAAATGCTATGGTATTTGAAGCAATGAAGGATCAATACGCTACATATCCAGATTTAAGGTTGTTTGGGCGGATCTCAAGCAAGATCCACCCACTGTAGTGCCTTTCTATTTTATCAAGGATGGGTTCATCACAAAATATTATCGAGTTTGTGTGCCAGCAAGGTCCTTGAGAGAATTCATAATCAATGAACTCCATGGTGGTTGTCTCGCAGGATATTTGGCTATGACCAGACCCTTGCAATCATTGTCGATCGTTTTTTCTAGCAAAATATGTGTCGTGATGTGCACACTATTGTCAACCACTGTCGGGTATGCCAAGTTAATAAAAGGATTAAGCAAAACTCATAGCTCTATACTCACTTGCCAACACCACACCTACCATGGGTTGATCTTAGCATGAACTTTGTGTTGGGTTTGCCCAAAATCCTTCAAGGTAATGATTTAGTGATGGTGGTCAGACCTTTTTTCAAAAGATGGCCCATTTGTGCTATTCCAAAAACCTTATGATGCTTCGCACGAGGCGGCAAGGAAAACGAAGGAAGGGACCAAGACCGCACGAGGCGGCAAGGGGCGCCGCCCAGGCCCCTAGGGCGTCCAACTCTATGCTCGGCCTCTCCTTCATCCTCTCCTACGACCTCTCCTCCTTGAGTTCTTGGTTCATTCAATGCAACCTCCTCATGCCTCAATGCAATACTAAACTCAATACAAGTCCAAAACTACTCCGAAGCAAGTCCGAGCTCAAGGTCTGAGATCAAGACCAATCCGACTTACACCCATCCTCCGAGAAGTACAAGGGAGAGAAAGGTGAGCTATGAGACTAAATGGATTACTCGGAAGCCAAGAGAAGGAGGAGCTGAACGACGAGGTGAGGACACCCCCCATGGGGCGCCGCCCATAGGAGGCCAATTGGGCGCCTCTCACTTTGGCCCTCTCCTATCCTCTCTCCTCCTCCTCGTCTCCTCCTTACTTCAAGACTCAAGTCCAAAGCTAAGCATGAGCATACTCTGCACCAGAGTGACATCAGAGCAAATAGGAGCACGTGGAGGAAGGCTCAAGATACGAAGATATCCTACCTTAATTCTACCTTCCAAAGAAGTCTACTCCTACCATAACTCTACTTACCAAAGAGGTTCACTCCTACTATGTTTGTACTTACCAAATTAACGGGAGACTTCTCTCTCACGTCACCGCCTTGGTGAGCCTATATAATGTAAGCCCTCACTATATAAAGGGCATGATGACTCTTGAGACACAGACACGAGACTAGAGGCACTCAGCAAACTCTCTAAGCTCTCTACCCCCTCTCTCTCTCTCTAAACTCATTGTAAACTCTCCGGAGTACCACCGTTGATCAATAAAACGCCTAAGGCCACCGTCGACGTTCGAAGAGTGGACGTAGGTCATCCGAGATCAAACCACTATAAATCTCCAGTGTTGACCTATATTTACTGTTTTGCCACTAATTGCCATTGATTGCTCATTAATCACTTTTGTGACTGTTGATCTCACACCATACGATTTTGTGCATCATCAAATATCAATCATAAAAAAAATAAAAACAACACTTTCAATTCTCTATTTTAACTGACATGTTGAAATAAACAAAACATAAAACAAATATTTGAGCAATTGCATAAGTTATATCATCATCAATAGCCTAGACCGTGAGGAATTGAGCAAGGCTATGAATATAAAAGTATGAACAACAGTGGAGAACAAGAGCTCTATTTGCATTTTCTTGCTGGAAACACTAATAGAGATGAATAATACTCAATACACATGACCACACCTCGTTACAACAATTGTCCACTTATTCAAGATAAAAAAGAATGACGAAGAAATGCAAGAATGTGGAAGAGAGATGAAAAAATAATTGTTCATATTATCCACTCTTTTTCAATAAACTTGCAAATTAAATATTTATTTGTGCTTTATTTGTTTCGGTTAAGTCAAGATTACATTCATGGGTTTAGCTATGTGAAATATTTCAATAGAAGACAATTTGCACCAAATGCCATTTATGATTACCTGACTGGAAAGTTTCTTTTGCTTGATTTTGAAGTATAAAGTCGCAAGAAACAAGCATATATCAAGGCCTCAATCTCCAAACTTGACGACAAAAAATAATGGAAACGTAACAATAATATAAACACCAGGATTTGCTTCCTGATATTTGGCCACCCTAGAATATTTTATTAATCAAATACTTTGCAGGACTATGTGAACTTAAAAATGACACTTGAACCAGTTAAGATACTATTAAGACAATATGCAACTGGTACAATACAGAAAAAACAACACTAAAGCAGCATGCCCTCATGCACTTCTTCTCACATAGACAAATCAAACAATAAGCAAGTTGCATGTTAACCCAATTTTTTTTGAAAAATAATAGTCTGACATCTTTACAGACTGTAGTTACCAATGAGTTTCAAGATATTCCTCTATCAGCTCTCAAACACAATTGAAAAGCTACTTGTATTCCTTAATTTTGTTTTGATTTATTTGCTTTAAGTTTTGCTCTTTTAGGATGATTTCTTGAAATGAAACTGTTGTTCCTAATCCAAAAAAAAAAAAAGATGCACCAATAAATAATGGTTCATACAGATTAAAGTACTGCATAGTTCAGTTGAATTGGATTCTTCATTCTTCTCCAAAAGTAAAATACAAAGTTTCAAGTTATCATCCTGTTTTTTCTTTCTTCCTAAAGCTTCTCAACATCTAAACAGAGGGAACATGATCACCAGAATTGTCTCTAAATGGCCTCTAAACAATCATACCTTATTAATTGTCATCTGTGAGGATGCAACTTTTAAACCAAAACAGAGCAAGCAAATTACGCATGAGAAAGTAAAACATAATAAATTCCTCGAAAAGCAATGATATTGAATTATTCATGAGAATATACCTGTACCATTTCACTGATGAAGTTCAAACCTCCAGGTCCAATAATCGAACCCGCAAGAAGATACCCAACAATAACCTACCATATTGAGCCATGGAAGGTGTAATTTATACAAATTTGTAGACAGACACTCACTAAATATATGTAAAGGTAAAGCTCAAAACAACTGTCCAATAGAGAAGATGCCAAAACAATGTAGCCACCAGTTATAGATACAAACCTGTTGTCCCAAACAGGAAAAAATGATTCCACCAATGGCAACAGAAACTATAACAACCACCAAGTCTGAAATTAGCAAACAAAATTTCAAATGAGAATTCCACACATCAGAAAAATAACAAAAGATTTAGGGTCCTTGTATTACCAGCCTATCATTAATGATAGCCCTGTGAGTAGTATTACTTATTTGTAGAACTCAAGTTGAAATACAAAATGAGATTGACCTTAAATCTACTTGAAGTTGGATACTTTGCTTTCCTGTTTGACATCACAAACACGTTATCCTGCTATTAAGTGAATCAAGTCAGCATGTGCTAAATGTAGAAGAAAGAACAGATGTTTAAACGTTTGTGCCCCAGGTGTGACAGAGAGTATCCTTTCCTAAGTTTTAAGTCACCTTTTTGTCTATTAAGGTAGTTATACCATCAGAGCCTTCATTTTCCAGGGAAAGACATCTTGAAACTGGAATGATCTGGTACCACAGCCAAAAAAAAATAATGGACGTATAACTTAGATGCATTTGATGCAAGGCAGAACAAAATGTGATAATGTGACAGCTAAAAGACATTCACTTCTAATTGTTGTACATGTGTACACAAGTTATGCAATACTTCTGGAATTCCCAAACAAATTTATATATGTTCCCTTACTTTGCCTCATTGGTTTCATTCTTCTTCATCTTCTCATGGGTGATTTTAGCAACAGTGTCCAACACAAACTTTTCAAAAAATTCTAAAGGGGATGAACATTAACCCAAAATTTTTCTCTCACCTCTCTTTCGAGCTTTGAAACCTTCTCTATTAATGCCTGCTGGTGCCTCCTTTCCATAGTCACCTCGTTCAACAATCCAACATCTCTAAACCATCTCCAATCCTCCAAGTTCTCCAAAACTAACTTTGCAACACTCTCATTCAACGAACCCACCGGCAGTGGCGGTGGAGGTAACGGTGGCAGCAAACCATCAGGAAACACCACCGTCTTCCCCTTTCCCAAATTTCTGGAGTTTGTGGTAGTGCCGTTTTTCAACGCCTCCCTTTGTGGCGTTACCGATATCACCGACCTTGAATTTCTCTACGGTGTAAATATCTTGAAAAAACACTCCCAATCACTCCTATATTGAGTGATTTGATAAACGAAATAAGACCTTGATCTATGGTAAGAAATTGAAAGAAAGATCAAAATATGAGATCAAACCTCGGCTCTTAGATTGTCTCTACTATTGAAGATTTGACGTGCCTTCACAAACTGGTTCGTGGCCATGGCTTTAGTTCAAGTCTGGTACTGGGTTAGAGAGAGAGGAGGAGGGGAATGTGAAGAGATCGGCATGACTGTTTGTTTGAGAGAGGAAATAAGGAGAGAGAAAGAGGGTAACAGCTAGAAAGTAATTAGTGGTGGTGATTATGTTTAGTGTGGCATTAACTTAGAGGATATGGATGAGATAGTTGTGATGTTAGGGGGCAAAGGTGAAAAAAAATATTTTTCACATATGCTCACTTTTTAAAGTGATGTGGGTAACAACATTCATGGTGTCAGCCCCAAACTGTAATAAGTGGGAGAACATTCTATATCTTCAATTAATTTCCAACAAACAAATATATGTATTACATGCAAAAAGGATAATTAATAGGTGTTGTCCTCGATGATGGAAAAGATCAAGCAATGAAAGCCAAGGATAACTAATAGGCGTGGTCTTGAGGTAGTGAGAGTTATGGTGTATGATATCCTCAATTGACTGGTAGTGGACATCCTATTGGTGTTGCCGGCAAAGTGGCCAATCAATATCTGCAAGGATGGGATTGGAAAATAAAAACCACCCATATCACCTACCTACAAAAAGTGAAATCGAAGAATAAAAGATTTGTTTAAGGGAAAAAGCTAGGGTATTGAATAAAAGGCGGTATCATACTAAAAATTATAACAATTTTAGATTAAGTTATAATTTTTTTGACGTGTAAGTTATAAATTT
>CM042186.1:41040748-41054309 GCA_023539305.1 Ilex asprella | reverse complement strand
AAACCACTGAAGTTGTAAATATTGCCACAAATTTGATAAATATTCTCACAAATTTGACAATTTTATTCACTATTGTGCTTAAATTATCAGTAATGTTGTAATTTTACCCTTTACTTTTGTACGTGTGGTATATCCTTCATTGCAACAAGTCAAACCGGTTGCCATCCGGTTGCCTTGCTTTGCCTTTCCACTTGTCAATTTCTGCACCATTATGCAGCCTTTTTTTCAGCTTTTAGCCGCCAAAAACATTTCGGTATGATACCGAAATTTCAAACGGATGTACCGTAGCCCAGTCCATAATAATGAGGACTGGAGTATGGTACTGGAGAAACAATTTTAGTATCTGTAATTTTTATTATTTTATGTGTCATTTTATAATTAATTTTTTTTTTATTTTTGTCACTAATTTATCATTATTGTGAGAATTTTTATTACATTTGTTATAACTATTTTTACCGTTTTTCTTTAGCATAATGTTTTTATCATATTTATAGATATTTTTATTACTATTATGATAACTGTTTTTATCATTTTTTGAAGATACCACAATAATGATAAAAAGACCCACAAATCCACAATAACTATTTTTACTTGTTCAAAACTATTAAGTATTAAATTAAAAATTGTATTACGTGACTCATTTGAATGGATGAAAAAACCTTAGAATGATATAGTGTAGTGTAAAAGATTTGTCCCATCTTGATTAGAAATCAAAGACCTGATGAGTTAATATACTCTTAATTAGTTTCTAAATGTTAGATCTCAAGCTTTACGGGGGTGTTTGGCAAATTAATAATGGATTGGATTGGGTTGAATCTAAATTTCAAATCAGTCTAGTGAAATCCTAATAATCCGGATTTATAGTGGAATAGAAGCAAATTAATTAATCCAATCCATAAGTTGGTTAGTATTTTTTGATGTGGTGGGACCATGAATAAACTACAATTTTTTTTAAACATTTCCTAACTTTGACATTCATCGACAATTTTAACCTTAAATCCTATCCAATCCTATATCATTTTTGGCTTTGCAAATGGTTGGTTATCACTTTAATATTTAATTGAAAATGTAGGAGTCCTTATGGATCGTAAATTTTCAACTTTTACATATTTCACTTAGAAAACATTTTAAGTAGGCGATCACAAAATTATTTGATCCACCAAAGATATAATCAAGAATATTTGAGACACCAATTTTTCAATTTTGCTTATCTTGATGGACCCATCTCCATCTCCATCTCCTTCTCCTTCTCCTTCTCCTTCTCATTCTTGTTCATATGATGGCTTGCTCTCATTTGCTTTTCCAATTGATTGTTTCTTACTCTGTTTGTTCTTCAGATTTTCTTTTCTTTCTCTCCCACTATGGCTTCATTAGTTTGATGATTCCTTGGCTTTAGCTTCTTTCTCAGTCTTCAGCTTCGTTTCATCTTTGGCCCTCTCGAGCTTCAATCGAACTCTCCAAGCAAGTCTTTGCCTCCCTAGAAACAGTCTTGGGCATCAAATTTTCCGCAACATCCGCAAGGGACATATTAATTTCCTCTAACAACTCACGAATTTTTACAACGAGATGGTGGATCTCAAGATTAAGATAATTCTTTGTCAAAACCTTGAATGCTTCAAAGCTAAAGTACGATAATTCAATGAGCTTTTCCATTCTTCCCCTCCAAATAAGCGTCGGATCGAGTTTGTCCACATAATTTGTTGTAAAGACAATGAGTCTCTCTCCTCTACAAGCTGACCAAAGCCCATCAATGAAATTTAGGAAGTCCAAACTTCCTCCATGGCTAATGTCTGAAATGTTGCGGGGTTCTTAAAATTAATGCACAAGACAAATTCACATGAACAGAAGCATATTTATCCCAAAAAATACCCCACACATAATACATCCATACAAAGCTATACAGAGACAAAGTAACACCCAACAAATGAACCCACAAGAGGACACAAATCAATACACCGACATAGATCAACTTCTCTCAACCGATATATATAAATCAATATAGACAGAGAGAGAGAGAATACCACGTCAATGGAAAGAGTTGGCGCCGAAGATGGGGCCAGTGAAAATGGTATAAGATAAGATAAAGAAACCCTATTTTTGCTTTACAGGTGTGTAATGATAAAAATACATATGCATCCTGTTGGTTGTTGCTTAATCATAAAATTTTGGTGGGATTTTTTTGTCCAGATGAGAGGGGATAAAGGCGTTGAATCACTACGAACGATTTTTTGAAAAGTTGCGAATATCTTACCTCAAAATGCATTGTCAAAGCAAGGATAAACGGAGCTCAAAACTTATTTATCCAATCCAACATGTATTCAAGTTTATACAACCATCCAAACATCACTTACAAGTTACATTCATAATTCTTCCTATTTCTCCCAATTTTTCTATATAAATCAGTTTATTCCTAGCTTGAATCTCTTCCTTTTTTCTTGACTCCGGGTTGAAATATAAATTTTTAATTGTATTTATAACAAAAAGAATTATTATTTTTAAAATTATATTATAATTTTTAAGGTTAAAATTATAATATTTCGATGGTTATTCATAATTGTTTTCAATTGTAAAGCTTGATCCGACAATGACCTCAAATTATAGATTACCCTAAAAAATTATACAATATGAGCTGGCCCCAATAATGGTATCACGTGATTGATTGGTACCTTTTCCCCCACAATTCCTCCAATAAAAGAAGTAAAGAACCCTGACCCTGAACCCTGAACCCTGAACCCTGACCCACCCACTCCAACGCACAGGACAAAAAATGTGTCCACTTTGTTTTAAACATTTGGAAGGTACGGATTAGACGAGAAGGCCGTCTATTCTTTACCCATGCATTCGTTTTTTAGGTTAATTGTAGTGGTAATATCTATTCATTTTATATTTGATTTAAGTATGAAAAAATTCATAATCATATTAAATTCATAATCATTTTATATTAGATTTTTAAATCCGGTTCACAGTTGACTCGAATATTAAATTCATAATCATAAATTTCGTCAAACCAAAAAGAATGTGAGTTTAAA
Organism: Ilex asprella; assembly: GCA_023539305.1. Lineage (NCBI taxonomy): Eukaryota > Viridiplantae > Streptophyta > Magnoliopsida > Aquifoliales > Aquifoliaceae > Ilex > Ilex asprella. Next base: position 41,051,280 of record CM042186.1, on the reverse strand, counting down.
AAGATAGATTAAGGGATTAATGATACGAAAAAAAAAAAATTATACCCCTTCACATAGATATAAATTTGATTAATTAAGAGTAAAATAATTATTTACAGGACAAATAATTATTAATAATTATAATATATTCGTAAATCTTACATGTGTATATGTGACATATTAAATATTGGTATGGACCGAATTTAATGTTGAACTTCAATATATTCATTCAATAAATCATTTCCTTATACATAAAGGGGGCCATTGGCACATACGCTCGATAAGCTTGCTTCTATACCAACGGCCCTGAACCTGTCAATTGTCATGCAAACAAATCAAACAATTACGTAGCCGACCTTAACCTCAATATTCATTACAGAAAGAATTCCAGCCCCTTTGTTGGCCTTATCGTCAACGACGCCTTATGGCATACGGCCTAATTTAATTATCATTCACGTTGTGATCTATAAAAGGGTCCACACGGATATGTACATTTTTTGTCTCGACTGACATCTATATTTGTACTGCACATTCATCTGTATATGCATTGAACCAACTGAATCCCAATCCTTGATGCTATTCGGCTGGACCACAAGGTTTCAGAGGCGAATAGGTAACCCATGATTGAGGTACGTTCTGATCCGCCCATCCCAACCTGCAGTGACAACCACAAGACCCCACAGATGAGGAGTACTAAATGTGCTCTGGTAGGCACTCTTCAAAAACTTGTACCCGGACTTATACAATGAAAGTGAAATAGCCAATGGACTAGAATTAGGTAGTTTCTCCTCTGGCCAAGTAGCAGATCCCTTATGCAAGGCCTCCAACAAAAACCCACGGCTTAAAGAGAAACAATCAGAAGAAGATAAAGGCATTTTTCGATGTAGATCCTCACCAAAGTGCTGATTCGCCAAGATACATTCTGGAAGATCATCCCCGGATGATGTTCTTGATACAATTGACATGCCACACCAAGGTATAGCAATTGAAGCATTGTGGGACAAGAAACTCTCACAAGACTTAATCTTCTTTGCTTTAGAAGATATCCGGTCCTGACTAAGGTAGTTCCACATACAGATATTTGAATCCTCAGTAGCTGAGACAATGTGCTTCCCATCTGAGGTGAACGAGGCAGATGCCTGGCTTCCTGAATTCTGATTGCCTAAAAGTAGATAGAGAAACTACTTAACATCAAAATAAACGCACCTCAGCTCCAAAGCACAGACAATAGAAAACCTATCCTCTCATATTAAAGGGTCTCACAGATGACAACACCAACAACAACAAAGAACAAACAAATTGATGCACACCCTTGCACTTGGATGACAATAACAACATAAAAATCCCAAATGACGAAAAAATCAATACATACCCTTAAATTTGCAGATGACATTAGCCCCAGAGAGTACTCGAACTTGTGAATCAGCCGAGGTTACTACTACTTTGCTCAAATCACTCGGGCAAAACTGAACAGTGATAAAATACAAAAATAATAAGTGCATGAAGGCAACCAAAGAAATAAAGTAATCTCATGCTGCTAAAATAGAAAACAAAGCACTAGGGGTGTTTACCTGAAATCCAGTTACCCTCTTGCCAGGTAACTTCTTTTTTCCTTGTAAGCATATTTGAGAACCCAATTGCAAACAATTATCTAACCCAAACAACATGATAGCTTAAAGTTAATCCTTCGTGTAGCATTATAATCAAATAATAGAAGAGAAAAATTGGTTCAAGCAGAAAATATCAAAATTACATGGCAAATTCAGCACTCTTGAATGATACAAGAAGCTCAGGCATGCCTAGATGAACAAACATAATAGGGCATAGTCAACCATCTCTCCACACAGTCTATTGCTAAAAGTTTTGAAGAACGAGAGAACTAGGAATCTATTAAGAAGAACAATTTTTACTAAAAAATCAAGTGCAGAAACATTTGAAGTAATACCATACTAGAAAATATTAGACCTACCTCATGTAGTCACTTTAACTAGGATGACAAGGAAACACACGAGTTCCTACTATCTAATGAATGAAAAAACCGCTACTTAACATGAACAAGTCAACTGAGTAACCCTTTAGATATGTGGGCAAGCCAAAGAGAACCAAAACAAGTTTAAGTTCCCCCACAATCACCTCTATATATATCTAGGGTATGAATATCCAAAAGTCCCACTTTCAATAGTATTTGTGTGAGCTATCGCTTACTCAACTTGCCCGAAGCTATAGAAGTACCTTTGCCATGGCTATAATTTTTGGTGAAACTTGACTAGCCTGGTAGGGCACTCCATGCTTTATATGGACATAGAAAGAAGCATGAGCCTCACATTGCATTCAAACTTTTAAAATGTCCTTTCATTTCTCGTCTCTATCTAGTCCACCAGCCAAGCCCAGTGAATCAGTCACATTGATTTACCATTTTTTCTCCATTCCAAGTACTCCAGCGGATGTGATACTAGTTCAGCAAACAGACTCAACATTTCATTACAAGACTTCACATCTATTGATCATCTATTATAATAATTTATCCACCTTCAACTATGGTTTTTACTTGTTATGATCTTGATTAGAATAATGCAACTCGACGATACAAAAATATTACACTAACCAAAAAGATAGCATCCTTGTAGAATACATGTCCCAAAATCATACAATTTTAAGTTGACCAATGATTCCAATGATGTGCAATCCCACAAAATGGCCCAGCCCTGTAATCAATACGAAGACCATGACCCAGTAAAACGTTCAAACTCCAAAGTAGGAATAGTATGGCAAAGTTTCTTTGCATATTGATTCTCCAACAAAAGAGGAGGTAACAAGAGGCTTTTCTAATGTGCTTCCAACAAATAATTTCCTCCGGTAACTGATGAAGGCCAATTGATTCCTCATTTTCATTAGAATAGATCCAATACTAACTTCCTTCTTTTTTCCCTTTCTTTATTTTGGGAAAAGTAAAGTTGCTGCCTCTCTTTTTATAGCTCACAGTTGGGTACTTAACTATACCATGTAAAAGAAGGCACACAAAAAGTTTGGCTCACATACACTACTTGTCAACCCCCCCCCCCCCTTTTTTCCTCTATAATTTGGTTTGAATTTAATTAATTCTTTATCCCAAACAGATTTTACCATTCCTAATGTTTTCCTCTCAACATAGGTTCTAGTACTGAGCCAATCACATGCAGATGTTCTGAGGAAATGCCCTCGTGTAACCTAAATTGTAGCAAATCATGCCTTATCACACATAAACCCTTTTAGTTTACAATTTACTTCAAGTGATACAACTTGTTATGTCTGTGCATGAAATCTATTTTCTCATGCCAGTGAAAGCCGATATGTTCCAAAATTATTGGGGCAGACTTGTTGAAGTATTGGTTCTCCAAAGATTTATCTTAATTAATCTGTATTGTTGGTTGAGTTTTAGGCTTGACCTCTATGTGTTTTTGAGAATCCTTAAAAAAGGACAGGTTTTTAGTATTATCAGTCTCAGTTTGTAAAGGTCTTATGATAGTCAATGTGATCCTATAATCCAATCCTGAAGATCCACTACTGATTGCACATACAAGTCATGAAAATACAAAAAGGAACAACTTTGCCTCCAAGTTGTCTTTCTAAGAAACTGTAAATACAATCGGAAATCAACAGCATGATTTAGTTATGATTAGTCACTTTGCACAAACATGAAACCAAAATTGACAATAAAAAGTAAAGGACAAAACAACCCACATGTAATTAGTAAACAAGCGCGCACACACAAACACAACAAAAAAAACACTAAAGAAATCTTGATATAGAATGGAATTGACAATTTCTATATTTATTTTGTTAGTTTGAGTTAATATTTAATTATGAATATTCTAGAGTAATTAGTTGCTTAAATATATCAACATTCCTAATTCTGTTAGACAAGTGTTTGTTTTTAGTTCCTGTTAGGAAATTGTTCATTGTAATTGGTTAATTTCGTAAAGTTTTGTTGTACATCTCAAAATAAGTCAATGGTCATGATGCTTCAATTTTGAAAGCTTCAAGAAAGGAAGGACTTCAAGCCTCAAAGTCGTATCAAAAACACTTCCATTGGACCTTCAAAGCTTAGGACAAGGTAATGACCTAGATACCTAAGACCCTTGATTTATTTTAGACTTTTGCTCATTGGATTAATGGAGTTGGATTTAGGATTGTCTGTGAATGACTCTTAGGCTTTTTATGCAAAAGAATTTCCAAATATCAAAATGTGTTTTAAAACGTAGATTGAGTTATGTATTGGGTCCTATTTGACCAACACTCCTTAGAGCTCGATAGGTCAAGTTTTTACTTGATTTCTAGCTTAAACACTAGTAGGGACCGTTTTCTGCTCGCTCGGCTTTGACTAGAACGGTCTTTGAACACTATAAGATTTGACCAAGATTGAGAGTTTTTTCAATTACATAAGGGTTACAAATGATGAGAAAAAGGTGAAATTTATGTGATATAATTAAGGGTAAAGCTTGTTCTTAGTGGGTTCAAGTGCAGTCTTCACAAACAAGGCAACGAAAAGCTCCATTTTGATGCTGGCCTAAGATAAAATGGTTATTAAAAGAGAGATTTCACCTATAGATTATGAACAAGTTTCTTCCTTCATCACCAACAATACACAGAGGTTAGCAGGTAATTCAGGCAACTATTTCCTCTTTCAAGAATTATGTAGGTCCAAATCCGAAAAGAATTGAAGGTGATCAAATAAAATAAATGGAAGATGATGATGAGACTGAATGAGCTTATGGTTGCGAAAGGTGAAGATAAGATATATAACAGTTTCACGGGGATGCTGCCACAACTAATGTTATTGTAGTTGAACCCGATACATTAGAGTTTGTTGAAATTGATGAGGAAAACACTGCTGAAGATGTTGAGTAGATCCATATAGATAAACAAGAATAGTGACAAGGATCTTAATTATGTGGAGTTGGTGGTATTTCTAGGTTGCTAGATACTTTGATATTGATGATTTTCAGAAGATATTTGATCTTGATATTTGTGCATTGCCAAATGATAACGTTTTTTGTGGCACTTTTTTTAGCATCACTACAATTTGAGGGAGGCAGTAAACGTGCGCTATGAATTTGTCGACAGAGTTATTTCTTGTTATTTGACAAAGTTGGTTGTTGATAATTCTGACATTCTTGAGTTGGAAACAAGACAACGTGAGGTGAATATTGAGTTGATTTTGTCAGATGTTTGCCAAAAAATATTGAAGGCCATACTACAGTTACCGAAGGATGTTCAATGAGAGATTATTCTATCAATTCTAGAGGGTATAACAGGTTTACATTTAGGTGTACTTAGGAAAATTAATTTGAAGTACAATGCAATTGCATATGAACGCAGACATGCGAAGTTGTTTACCGTCATGAAAACTCGAGGATGAGTTTTCTCGAATTTTTTTCAAGATGGAGTGTTTGATATAGAACAAAATTGGCAATTCTTGTATTTAATTTATTAGTTTGAGTTAGAATTTAATTAGGAATATTCAAGAGCAAATAGTTACCTAAACATGTCAATTTTCATAATTCTATTAGACATGTGTTTACTTGTTTTTATTCACTTCTCCAAAATTAAGGATTTAGATCCGTTTTGAAAAACTTTATGGGTTTGGAAATTACTATAAATTGACTTTTACTACAAATTTTATTCAATTAATTTATCCTATCAATAATATTTCAGAGTTTATATTATTTTTCTGTGGATTTAGGATTGTGTTTGGCAATAAATTTTTTTGTCCCGTTGCCATTGCATCAAATCTCCAATGATAACAAGTTACTTTAGACAAAGAGCAATAAGAATAAAACTTCTAAACAACTTGCAAATCCAATGTTTACAAGTTCAACACCCAATGAGATGAAAATTAAAAATTGAACCTATGCATACCTATGATATCATAGAAAATACAGTTACCATCCATGGAGCCCACAATGCCTCCCTGCACCAATCAAGTGAAAAAGTTTCAGAACCGAAGTCTACTTTGACAAAAAAGAATTGTAACTGCAAAAAAAAAAAAAACAAACTGAAAGGAAGATATCAGCCAAACCTTCCCGTTGGGGCGATAACATACAGCAGTCACTATTTCTCTTATATCAGTCCAATCAACAACTTGACAACCGTGCACTTCCCAAATGCGTACTTTCCCATCTATTGAGCCGCTAATGAAATAGTTATCATCCACGGGATTAAACTCCACAGAAGTCACTGCATCAATAGTATCATAGGTAAACATTTATGTGCATTATCCAAATGAAATATTGAGAGGGAAAAAGATTGTACTGATAAAACAACCAACACTACAGAAAATGCAAGCGTATGCATGTCACAAAGAAAAGCAGACATGTAGTAACAAGCTTACCATAGTTATTATGTGAAAAGACTCTGAGGCATTGGTCATGTCCTAATTGCCATAGGCGAACCGTTTTATCAGCAGAGGATGACAGCAAATTCTGCAGAGCATTAAGTTAATGGAAAAAACATTATATCCGGAAATGTCCAGGAAATACATTTCATTTTCACTAGCATGAAAATAACGTATGCACTTCTTCCAATCCAAGAAAACAACAACAATTTTACTACCAAAAAAGGATAAAAGCCAGTAATACATATTTGATAAACTCACCCCTTTCTTAGACCATGAAAGAGCCAAGACCTCACAGCTGTGCCCATGGTACTCTTGCAAAGGTTTCTCAAATATCCCAAAAACCTTCGGTGGCAAAATGACACAAGGCAATTCTGCTGATTTTCTCCACCTTTTCATCTTACCAATCTTAACCGCACGTTCATTCAGAGGAGCTAATTTAGAAAATTGACTCAATGAGAAGTATAAAGATGAAGGATCAGCATCTTGAATGTCTAATCTGGTTGGTCTTTCATCCTCAGTTACCTTCCACACACGTACAATGCCATCTTCGCCAGCAGTTGCCAGGTACTGGCCATCGGGACTAAACTTCATTGTTAAAATTGAGCCTGTATGTGCAGCAATTTCTTGTCCTACGTGAAGAGAGGACAATTCCTTTGACCGCTTCTTATATGAGTGAACCTGAACTCTTCGAACACTAGCTTCCACCTTTAAATTGATACCACAGGGCTTCAAGCCGGCTCCTTCCTCCCTATCCTCGGTGTGGGCCATGATACTCAGCTTTTGAAGCCAACCCCTCTTCACTTTCTTCTTTGTATGCACCATGTTATCCACCTCAGCTTCTCTTCGCAAGAACTGCCGAACCAAAGAAGACGAGCCAACAGTACTCTCGAACTCTTCAACAGAAACCATTCTATTTGAACCCACTTCACGTAATCTGCTAAGCATCCCATCCTGACCCAGTTCATCTACAACGAACTCTGTCCCATCATCCAAATTCCTTATTTTACAGATGGAATTGTCTTCCAAAGCGTTATCTTCTACCAATCCCAAAGCTTCATTTGACAAGCAAGACACAAAAGACCCACTCGACAGAAAACGATCAACAAAACCAGAATTTGCCAGGACAGCCCCACTATTCTCTCTAATTCTGTCTCTGTCCATTTTAAATTCATCACATGGTGTATCTCTCGACTCATCTCTCTCAGTTGGATTACAATCTTCACTTAATCCCATCCACTTCAACAACCTACTTCGTCGTTCACCAACACTTTCTGGGTTCTGAGTCCAAAACCCATATCCAAAACCGTTGGGAACACAATTGGCGAGCCCAGAAGTAGGCTCCTCAGAGTAATCTGAATCCCAATCAGACACCGAAGTGATCTCATCGCGGCTATCAAAGAACTGATCTTCTTCTGATTCAGTATAACTATCCATCATTCCTTGAATTTAACCAGAAAACCTTACCCTAAATATAAATAAACAAAAAAATCAGTAACAATTTTAAACCCCAAACAAAGCTCTGAATTCAGGGCCAAACACAAACAACATCCTAAATTTTTTGACCAAAGATGAAAAACCCACAGCCCAAAATCAACAAATAACTGAATCCACACATGTAAATGGAAACACTCAACACAGATCATATTCCGAACCCACAGATCTTATGACGTTACGATAGATGATCCAACTTTGAACAATGAGGCAGTCATTTGACAATATAACACTCGTAGAAATCAAAACGTAACAGTATCTCTCTGCAAATAAAATTTACTACTCTCGAGTCACAACGTTCAGATTACTCTTACCTGGGTTATCATACAATTTTGGCCAAATCACCGAAATAGTTTCAGTCTGCAACACACACTTTATTCCTCTTCTTAAAATTGAAGAGAATGAAAACTTTGATAATTTTGCAGAATCTTAGAAAGGCATAAGCAGGGGTAAAATGACTCACAATTGATGGAAAAATGGCCACCAGACACGAGATTTCTGAGAAAAGAGTAGGTACAAAGGTGGAAGATGAGACGAGTCTCTCCCCCCTCGCCCCAGTCTCAGCCGTTGGTTAGAGCAACCACTGTAGAAAGCAAGTAATTTGACAGTTTTGTCCTCGCTATAATGCATCCGTTAAACCAACGAATATTTTGACGGTGCCAATGCCGTGGATAACGCTAATTAGTATGGACGCCATTCAACAAAATCTTAGGAAAAATATATTTATTGTTCACCGGTGACAGAAAAAGCGTCTTTGTTCTAATATTATGTCAATATTATTATATATTATTATCGATTAATAATATATAAAAAAATAAAGTTTATATAAATTAATAAGTACATGTCCATCTAAGCAAATAATTACTTACTTTTTTTCTTCATGTAAATCAACAGAGTAATACTATTGAGACATAATTTACTATAATTTAGAATAGATTGTGGGTTCTATTAAATATTAAACTTGTTATTGATCCAATAGTTCTGATGAAGATACAAGGTCAACAAGTTGAGTCGAATTTTTAGGTTCAAATAACATTATACAAGTCAATAACTATCCAAATGGGGTACATTTTGATCATTTAAAATTTTATTATTAATTGGGGATACCATGTCATCAATGCTAATATAGTATTACCGTTGTACCGAATATTCTCTAGAAATGTTGGTATCATTTGAAGTTTGTCTACAAAAATAATTAATGAGAAAGATTTGATCAATTATATACCTTTAAAATTTTATTCATATAATTAACATTAATTGAAATGGTTACCCTTATTTATAAACAGATTTCATCCCTACAAAGTAAATGATTTTTCCCTTGAATAAGATTGTGTAAAGAATATGAAGAGGATGATAAGGAACCGAGAAATAATTTTTAATGATAAACGACAATATGATCATACCACATCAGACATTTTCGATACTCCACCATAAGAGTAGTATTAAATTGACCAAACAATGTGGACAACTAAGGCCCCGTTTAGTAACGTTTCTGTTTTTCGTTTTTGAAAAACGAAAAACGGAAACCAAAAACGACTTTTTTTTGTTTTTGAAAATCGCCCCCCGTTTATCAAACGATGACAGAAACGAAAAACATAAACGTTTACCAAACGAATTTTTTTTTCTCGTTTTCTCTAAATATCAAAATAAAAACGAAAAACGAAAAATTTAAACGTTACCAAACGGGGCCGAAGTAAAAAATTTAATTTTTTTTTCATCCACAATATATAACAATATACATTAAATTTTTTAGTTCACTATCTTAAGTAGGGGTGTTCAAATTTCCGACCGGCCGCAAGTTCCTACCCTACCCAACCCTAAAAATCGGCTAGTCGTAAAAATCGGGTAGGAATGCGGAAGAGTTTTTGTTCTTCCGATTAAATCGGGTAGGAATGTGGAATAACCATTTTTTTCCGCATTCCTACCCTACCCTACTCGCATTAATTTTGTATTTCATATTGTTTAAACTTAAATTAATTGTTATTATATTTGTGGAACAATTATGGTGGATTGATGTATATACTTTCTTATGCTTTATTATAATTGTTGTTATAGTTATTTTTTATTTTAATGTTATTGATTTATTGTGTTGTTAAATTTGTGGATGTTATTTAATTAAATTGTTAAAATGATTCAAAAATTAATAGTTACAAAAATATTTATCTGCCTTCCTACCCGACTTCCTACCCGATTAATCGGGTAGGAATACTAAAACTGTCGGGTAGGGTAGGCCAAAAAAAAATTCTTCCGTAAAGTATCGGGTAGGAATGCGGAAGAATATATTTTCTACCCGTAGGGTAGGGTGAACACCCCTAATCTTAAGTCCAGTGCACTGTGTCGGTGGAAGAGGGAGGAGGTGGGGTATGATAAAAATTTTAAATATCATTCATTAAGGGTATTTTTATCACCTTTATATTTTATGGATCTTTCACCTTAAAAGTGTTCAAAGGGACTTCTTGCCTTAAAAATGTACGACTTTGTACGTATTGCCTAAATTCCCTTTAATAAATTTGATTTTTTGAAGCCACTTGATTTATACAGCAAAATTTGACAAGTTTTATAAAAGAAATATATTAAACAATTCATTTTCTAGTTGGTTATTGTAATTAAGATTGTGCTTCAATCCCAAAGAAAACTCACCAAGGCAGTGGTTGTTAGATTCGGTAAGTACAAGAATTTTTTTACG
>CM042186.1:41018651-41031373 GCA_023539305.1 Ilex asprella | reverse complement strand
CAATGCTATTGTGACATAATTTGAGGACATAATTTAGAGATGTAATACATTTTGACCAATGGAGTGATAGTAGAATGCATTTAATGCTGCAATGAGTCTCATCATTAAATTCATTCCTTATCAGTTCATTGGTCACAATGTATTATGTCCTCAAATTATGTCTCAATAGTATTTGTGGTTAGCATAATGTTGTTTAACTGACGGGCTAGATCTATTATCGTCATTCAATCTTGTCGTTTGTAGCCCTTCTTGTGGTCACAATTTTTGTACTTTTGAAAATTTGAAAAGTCAGTTTGCTTTCTTAATGATAGAATTTCGCTTCTAGATAGTGGGCAAGTATATTGTACTTTTTCATTCAAAGATCTAATGCTACTTAAATAATTATATGCAAGATAACATAACTAAAACACGATGAATATGATATGTAGCCTCATTTTCATAGTCTAAGGGCTCTTTTGGTAAACGTATTATGAGGATATTAAATATTAGATTGTACTATTTTTTATTTAATCGAGCCTAAAACTTTGTTTGAGAAGCAAATTTGATATTGTATCAATTTCAAAAACGTATATTAATCGTATACTTATCGTATATTTTTTATACGATAGTGTTATATTATGGAGGTTTTTTAATACTATCAAGAAATGTGGTATTATAATCTAACTCGAATATATTATTTTACACATTTACTATTATAATCCCTAAGTGATAAAATCAAGTTGTCATCAATGTAACAAACACTGATTGATAATATTTTTGTTAATTTAACATTATTACAATGAAATAATTTTTTAACCAAATAACCGATTAGATTAAATATCTACTATCCAACGCTTATATTGTGTATTGTCAAACACTAGATAAAATTACGTATTATTTTAATGTCATATTTAATCTTGTCTTTTATCCATCTATATTGTACTAGACTATATTACTTTATCCAATTAATCCATTTTTAATACGACAACCAAACGAGCCTAAGTGTTGTTTTTTTCATTTTGAATGATATTGACAGCTATTGGACTATTGGAGTATTAAGTTTTGCACTGTATTGATTCTCCATTTTTCTCTCTTCTTCTTTTTTTTTTTTTAATCAAATATAGCAATGAGATTGCAAACTTCTTGTGGATAAGTTTGACATGCTTTTGAATTTGTTTAGAATTCCACTTGGGTGGTGTTTGATAAAATTAAAAACAGAAGTCTGAAATTTGAAAGATGAAATTTGAAAGTTGAATACTGAATTTGTAGACTGTTTGATATTAATTGAAATTTAAGTACTGAATTGAACTAAACTGTTTGATGAATACACAGAGCTGACGTTTGAAAATAAATTAATTTTCAATTTTATCTTTCCACTCTTTAATTTAAAAATATTTATAAAATATGTCATAATATAAATCATAATCACTATTATTATATTATAGTTTACATTTAACAAATATTTGATCAAAATAAATAAATAAATAACATCTGAATGCCACAATAAGTGAACAATAACAAATTGAATAACATAATAAGTCTGATTAAAAAAAAAGAACACAAACTAATAAATAATCAAATAATATTGAAAAAATACAATAAATTAGATTTTATTAACAATATGTGTGTCCGTCGTGTGTGTGTGTGCAGTGCATATGTCTGTGTGTAATTGTGTGTGTGTGTGCAGTGCGTGCGTTTGTGTGTGTAATTATAATTATGTATGTATATTTTTGTTACAAAAGACAAGGGAAAGAAAAAAAAAAAGAAATCGACAAGGAAAATATATATGTTAGGGGTTTTGAAGAGAAGATTAATTAGACTTTTAATAGGATTGTAAAATATTTCGGGGTATAATTGTCATATTTGTAAATATTGTTAAAGATGGTTTTACTGAGCGCTTTCAGTTTTCAGAATTAAGTAAGAGATCTCATACTTAATATTGTAGTATATTTTTAAGGAGCATCTAACATAGTAAGAGAGTTTAAATTTTAATTATCAAACGGACTTAATTATTAAGTGCTGAATACATTCATATTAAGTGTTGAATTTGGGTTAACAAACACACCCTTAGTTAGATGCTATAATTGATTTGGTGTTTGAAAAAATGGTGGTTGCACTGTGGAAGTTATTTTGATTTAATGATGATTTAGAACTATTCAACAAGAGTTGTTATCAGGGAAATTTACCTATTTTTTAGACCGAGCTCACTTCATGGTATTATGTTGAGAAGAAGACGTTAATGTGAACATCTTTCTATATTTGCTTTGAAGGTTTTCCATTGGCATGCTCTTGATTATCTTTTTTCATGTTATAGATGCATGCCTTCCTCTAATTTCATTAAGACTCTGGGTTTGCTTATGTATCTACTAGGGCCCTGCTCAAGCTCAGAATTTGAGAGATTCTCTTGCTGAAGCAAATTCTAATATTGTGGTCAAGGTGATATTTATTTTCCGTGATTCTTAATGACAATATTGGTTTTGTATGTATTTTTTTGTTTTTTTTAAATTTTTTCAATAACTTGTTATGTGCTTACAGCAGTTTGTCTTCTAAAAATACTACTTTGTTGGGTGTGCATTGTATAGATTGGTCTAAGGAAAGGTTCTCGCTCATTTGCTGAGGCACGTGCTGCTGGGTTCTCAGAAGAGAATGGGACTTTAGGAGACATCTGGGAAACTGTCTCTGGCAGCGATTTGGTGCTGCTCCTAATTTCAGATGCAGCCCAGGTTGGTAGACCGACCAAAATATAAGCGCCGCTTGTCTGGTTCTACATTTCTATGTTTTGCATTTGCAGATATAGATTTCTCGGAAAACATTATGGTAGAAATTTATCGACGTGATTATTTCATGCTACATAGGTAATTAGCTCTCTAAAAAGTTATAAATTTCTAATGCAGTAATGTGACAGAGGTTAGATATATATCCAATCTATCCTCCTAGGCCCCTTTATGGAGACTAAACTGAGTGTTATTTTTTAGTGTTTTCTATGTTGGCAGTCGAAAAACATGCAGCATATGCAAATAATCTGATTTCTTCCAATCCTGCTCTCTATTTCTGGTATTAAAAGTTTCGTGAGTCTGCATGCTGATTACCTATTTAAATAATCTTTCATGGAGTACACCAAAGGAACTTGAAAGGTATCTTTTAAATTTAAAGATATACTTTGCAAGAAGGATCCATTATCCTTCAGAGTGGAAGAAAACCGAAACAAATTTGACTTGCGAACTTAAAAACTAGTAGGAGCTTGACATGTGAGGCTGTAAAAGTTGCATCTCAGTGGAAGAAATGGATTATGAGACTCTTAAACCTCTGCAAGTTAAGTGAGTAATTTAAGATATAATGATGCATAAGATAGTATGCTTATTGAACAGAAGGTGTATGTTTTTGCTTGTCCTTTATTGCATTTCATTTCTTGTCATCATTTTCTTATTTGAGATTTATCATGTTGCAGGCTGATAATTATGAGTCAGTGTTCTCTCACATGAAGCCCAACAGCATACTTGGGCTTTCCCATGGCTTTCTTCTTGGCCATTTGCAGTCGTTGGGCCTTGATTTTCCCAAGAACATCAGTGTTATAGCTGTGTGTCCCAAGGGAATGGGTCCATCTGTTCGGAGATTGTATGTTCAAGGCAAGGAGATTAATGGTGCGGGGATCAATTCCAGTTTTGCGGTCCACCAGGTCTCTAGCTCTGTGCCAATCTGTCTCTGATTATATACTCTCTCTCAGTGCCCACACAAAACACTTGTTTTTTCCTTGTATAAGGTTGTGAGGCTACCTGTATTTCTGTCAACAGGATGTTGATGGCAGAGCCACGGATGTTGCTCTTGGATGGTCAGTTGCCCTTGGTTCCCCTTTCACATTTGCCACTACATTGGAGCAGGAGTACAAGAGTGACATATTTGGGGAGCGAGGTGAGCGTGGTTTCCTTCATCCTGATTTTGTTTCTAGCTGCATAATGATATCTGATTTCACCCATTTGATTAATAGGAATTTTACTTGGTGCGGTGCATGGCGTTGTTGAGTCCTTATTCAGAAGCTACACTGAAAATGGAATGAGTGAAGATCTGGCGTACAAAAATACCGTTGAGTGCATCACTGGGATTATTTCTAGGACAATATCAACCAAGGTTTGTGTTCTTCTCAAGTACTATGTAGTTCATCCTTGTTCCTTCCTCCTCACCTCTGCCGCCCACAATCCACCTTCCCTTCTTCCTCTTTGTCATCCTTCCGGAGTTCCCGTATGTTTGAGATTTTTGAAAATCACTACCTAGGTATTTTGCAGGCTACTTTACCTATTAAACCTTCTTAACCTATTGTATATCCAAAATATTTACCATTTTTTTGTGTCGTTTGCACTATTCCTTCTCACAGGGCATGCTGGCTGTCTACAGTTCATTGTCAGAAGATGGTAAACGAGAGTTTGAGGCTGCATATAGTGCTTCTTTTTATCCCTGCATGGACATCTTATATGAATGTTATGAAGATGTAGCCAGCGGTAGTGAGATCCGGAGCGTTGTGTTGGCTGGACGCCGTTTTTATGTATGTTTCATTTCATTATCTGTTGACTTTCATGGTAGTCAAAGAGACTGTCAATTGTTAAAATAGTTCCCCACAAATGTTTATTCATGTTTTCTTCACACTTCACAGGAAAAGGATGGTTTACCTGCTTTCCCAATGGGGAAGATTGACCAGACTCGGATGTGGAAAGTAGGTGAACGTGTTAGAACAGCGCGACCTGCAGGTGACCTTGGCTCTTTATATCCTTTTACTGCAGGTGTTTATGTGGCACTAATGATGGCCCAGGTGAGTTCTCTATTAAAAATCTATAGTTCAAGTGGCTTATATTATCAAAGGGACATACTTTATGCTGCTCATTGAGATAGTGAGTTGTCAGCTCCCTGAAGGTGGATTTGGTTCCTCCAAATTATTATTGAAAGATACCAGTTACATGTGATTGGTCTCCGTTAAATTAAATTAAGTTTGATTATTAAAATTCGAGGGCCCATTTTTGTACTTATTACAGGAAATGTGGCGTGTTTCTTTCTTTCTTTTTTTTTTTTTCCAAATTTGAAGAGAGGCTTCAAGAAGATTTTATTTACCTGCATGTTTAGCTAACAATCATTTTATTTTTGGTTTATTTTGGAATGATGTCATAAACAGATTGAGATTCTAAGGAAGAAAGGGCACTCCTACTCGGAGATTATAAATGAAAGTGTGATCGAGTCAGTGGACTCTTTGAATCCGTTTATGCATGCTCGTGGGGTTTCTTTCATGGTAGACAATTGTTCAACAACTGCACGACTTGGATCAAGGAAGTGGGCTCCACGATTTGATTACATTCTCACCCAGCAGGCCTTGGTGGATGTGGACAATGGTACTCCCGTCAACCGGGACCTCATCAGTAACTTCCTCTCGGATCCTGTGCATGGAGCCATTGAAGTTTGTGCCCAGTTGAGACCCACTGTTGACATCTCAGTGCCTCCGGATGCGGATTTCGTTCGTCCAGAGCTGCGCCAGTCTAGCAACTGAAGGTGTCGAAGAATACTTGGCTTGTACTGGCTAGTTTGTTATGTGATAGTTGAGCGAGAAGCTTTATTGAATCTTGGAGCACTTTTAGTTGAATCTGTTTTCCTCGAGGCTTATTCTACTATAAAATACTTCTCTATGTTTGGCTTTATGCTTAGGCATGAGACTTGAGATGCACTTCTATATATTGATGGAATAATGACAAGTTTTCTTCTTCAAAGCGGAGGAGTTTTTTAGAGTTGCATGCTCAAAATAGGAAAAATTACTGGTCATTATCTGTAACAGTGCCATGGCTGTGAGAAATACTTGGGAATTTAGGCATTCTTTGGATGAGTTAGCATTCCTGATCTGCTGTTTAATTAGTAGCAGGTGAATCTTTTGCTGACACCCACTTTGATTGGTACAAAATCAGTTGCAATTTGTTTTGCTTTGATTTCCTTTAAAGGCTTATGATAGAACTTGTTTTTTTTTGTTGGGGGGAGGGGGGGAGACCTTCCCTTCTTCATTTCCAATCCTGTTCTGTTTGTCTTCTGTTTCCTCTTGTTGTTTGGTCTCATTGTATATCTTTCTGTTTGTTATCTTGTTCTTGCTGAAATGGCTGTTAGAGCTGATTTGTTTATGCATTGTTGTGAGTCAACTGGAAGTAGGTTTATAAAATCAAGCTAGTGTGTCTCGGACGTATTCCCCTCCAAGTAAGCATCAGTATCAAGCCTTATTATAGTGTAGCTTTCAGGGCTTGCTAGTTCTTCAAATCTTTTCGTAACAAGGCATTTTATTTTCTTGCAGCAATCGCTGTGCCAGTTTTCTGGCTTCAGTTGGCCTTCCAAATTTCTCAAGCTTATAGACAATGCAAACTTTGTATATTTTTGTTCTGACTTCTGATCAATGAATGTTTCTGGCCAGGGGTTTTGCTTATTAGAAGTATATAGCCATCTTTCCCCAAAAAAAATTGGTTGTGGAATATCATCTGATCTTCTTGGTATCGTCTTTGACGACTGAGAATGGAGTTGTTTAAATTTCCCTAGTGTTGGTATGTTGTCCTTTCCCGTGTTTTTAGTGAAAGTTCCGTTTCAAGTTTGAGGCTAGCAGATTGGAAAGAAAGTTTAGGTTATGGGGGTTTCTAATTAGACGAAGACGTTCACATATGGAACGATATTACGTAGCTTTACAGATATTTGTTGGGAGAAGACAGAAACAGTTATTTCTTCATGATCACCTGTGCACAGCTAAACCACAAGAGAAGAATTTCATTGCAGTGCTGTACAGGCCATCCTTTGCATCCTTACGTTGTCTTCTTCGCCCCATTGTGTGCTGCATGATTTCTTCACCGACAAATACTTCATGCCCTCGTTGCTAGTCCAATAAGCAACAACTACAACATCAAGGTCTAGGTCAGTATCATACTTCTATGAAAACACTAATCGTGTAGTATTGGAAGTCAGATTCCTTTGCAACAGAGGAATCTTGTTAACTAGCAATAGTTTTCAGGAGTGCAGGTTCACTATCATATTGTCTTGCTGCCACGATTTTGTTATCCCTATTTCCTTCTGTTTTCAGCTACAAAATTTAGTGTGTTTCTGGCTAAACGATATCTGGGAAGAAAATAGCAAGGGGAATGCAATAGGTTCATCATTTCAACTAGTGTTGCCTAGAGCACGATGAACCAACTCAGTATCGTGAGGCATCTCAAGTGGAAAGCAGGTACAAGGAAAATACTTTCAACAAAAAATGTGTTTAAATAGCAACTGATATATTTTCCATATAAATAATCATGACTCATAACAAATTGATTTCCAGAATAACAAGTGCACAAATCCTTGCCTTGCCACAACTACGAACAAGCAAGAGTTAAGAGTAGAAATCACAATAGCAAGTGATGCATATTATTTACGTAGCCAGTCATGTTGTAGGATTCGAACTTAGGCAGTGGGATATGAAGCCTGCATTGCAATACCACAAAGGCCTTTTTCCGCTTCGACATCTCTTTGCATCCGTATATACCCCTATTCACCCCAACTTGTACCCCATGAGTTCTTCACTAGCCAATACTTAGTCCCATCGTTGGCAGTATATAACCAACAACAGTAACCCCATGATCTAGGTCAGTGCCACAATCCCCTGTAAAGACGCCACTCGAGTAGAATTGGAAGTCAGAACCCCCAACATCAATGGCAACAGAGATTGGTTGTTTGGCAACAGCTTTTAGTAATGCACTCTCGGACATCTTCATACCTAGTTATCTTGGCTGCATGGTTTGCTGCCTTGTTTGTGTTGCAAGTGTCATTGTTTCCCTCACGGGGATAAGTAGTTTCAGAAGCGAGATCATTATTTTTTTGAATGAATTGGAAAGCATCGTCCATGAGACCACCCTCACAACCTTGATCTTCACCGCTAGTGTCACAGTCGACCAGCTCTTGTTCTAATAAAGATATTAACTTACTAGTTGTTAGTTGGGTAATTCCTTCTGTGGCTGCCACTGCTGAAAATGCCCAACAACATCCTACATTTGGGTAACAGGTCAAGAGTCAGGACACATCTACATAATAGTCATACTTTTAATCATTAGAAAGTGTTATTTACCACACTGGTCTTGGTCCTTTACACTGGTTACTGCACCTTTCTTTCTCCAGTCCATAGTAGTAGGCATTACTGTTACATTTTCATATTTGAAGGAAGTTGCTGCTGTAGAACACATATGGCCCTTGAATCTATTTCGTGAGGTCTTGAACTCCTCATTTGTGAGGTCCGCAAACTGATTGACTCCAAGCTTGTAAGGCCTGCTTGCTGCTTTATTAAAAGACTCAATATATTCAACATTTTGTTGGAATATTTGGAATCGCTTTTCCTTCTCATCGACATCCTTATATATGCGCCCATAATGAGACATCCATTGCGCGTGCCTCTGATTCATTGATGACTTGGATAGAGAGCGAGATGTAGCTCGAAAAGGCAAAGCTCCCAAGATGAAAAGCAAAGCCAAACAGATGAAGTGGTATTGCTTTGGGAAAGCCATGATATTGCTTGCAATTAGAATTGATAAAAGAATTGAGTTTGAAGCACATAGAATCCGGCAATGGCTTTGAGCTTTATATAGGGAAAAAAGAATTGAATAGACTACATGCTAAACATGGATTTAGTTGTGGGAATAATTTTTTTGCCTGCACCGGATAAAATGTTGTACGTGATTTGGAAATAGTTGATTAGCTAATTTGATATTTAAAACTTCCTTATATACTTGTTTTGTTTTATGTATTTTATTTATTGATAAGATGTCGAGCGTTAGCCCAACAATAAGATTATTCTGTTGTTATTGTACCTCTGTAAGTTATGGGTTGAATAATGAAAATAATATTATTGAACTCGGTAATAAGTAGGGATGACAGAATTAGACGGTATACGTATACGAGAATATCCGTATAAACTCGTGCGGGGATGGACTGAAACTCATTTCCGTCCCTCCCCACCCCGCTCTGCCAAACCTGTGATTGTGCATAGGTGATGGCTAATTGGGGCTTCTTCACCTAGTCTACCATTAAAATCACTAGCAGTGGGAGATAAAGATGGAGTAAAATCATCTTTTTCTGTTTCTTTGAATTCTCTAAACCTATATTATAAAGGTACACTTTGAGGTACACTTAAGGGAGTGTAACAGGGTCTACTAATGAGGAAGGAGGAGTTATCTATTCCTTTTAGTTTAAATTTCCTATCAAGTTCTTCTGCTATACTCCTGTCCGTTTCGGAGATACTGGAATAGGCTTCCGACTTCCTACCTTCAGTAATTTGTAAAGGTGGATTAAATGTCCTAAATGATCCACTGGTTCTACTGGATCTGGCAGAGTCAAAAGAGAATTTCTACCTTACCATCCGGAAGCTGCCTAACAGTTTCTAGGTTGGTAGAGGTGCTTTCTTCTTTTGTGTTATAATTTTCATTTTCAACTATTCATGATTCTGGTAGCTGAACTTTATTCCAGTTTAGTCTTTTAGGGACTTGAACATTGGAATTATTGGTATTGGGTAACATTAAAATAGTGTTTTCTTTAGGACTTTTCATCAATGCATGGACATTCATATTTGTAATCATGTATTTATAACAAATCCTATAAATAAGTACTATTGATTCAGTTTCTTTATCAATTTATTTAATATCTCCTGTTAGCTTAATTCCTAGGGTTAAAGTTTTGGGAGTGTTTTTGCATCCTAAACTCAAAGGGTAGTTAGGATAGCAATTAAAATAAACTGGTCCATTATGAAGTCCTGCTTGCATTACTCCTAAGAGGTTGGTATGATATTTGTGAAACCTAGCATCTCTTAAGGTTAACAAAACAACTGTATTTTTCCCAGTTGGTATTAACGGTTTAATAGCAACTTGTACTAATCCTAAATGAATAAAATTAAATCCTTTATCCTTATGTTTTTTAAGGATTTCTTTTTTTAAGCAGTTGACAAGTTTCTTCTGTCTTTTTGAGACAATGGACTTGTTCGATTGTTTTGACTTGTAATTCCTCATTAAAGGCTTTACTAAGCCAGCTAGTTTTGTAGATTTCCCTATGGGGGACTTTAGGAATATTCCATCCTAACTAGTCTACAGGCTGTTCAATTTCACATGTTAGCTCTTCTTCATTTATTATATTAGGTATAGTACTAGATGAAGATCTAGATGATCTAGCCCTAGAGTTAGATCTGAATAATCTACTATCTGGCAAAAATTTGCTTACTAGCAATATTTTGAACATCTTTTTCTAAAACATGTTTTGCAGATTTACAATCAACACGAATTAGAAATTTCTAATTTAATATATCATCCTGGAATTTTGAGACACACAGGACAATAGATAAAATTTCTTTTTTAATAATGCTATAATTTGTTTGTGCTTTGTTCCAGATTCCTGAATGGAATCGAACAATGAATAGATAACTCCTCCTCCCCCATTAGCAAACCTTGTTACACTCCCTTAAGTGTACCTTTACAATCTAGGTTTAGAGAATTCAAAGAAACATAAAAAGATGATTTTACTCCATCTTTATCTCCCACTGCTAGTGATTTTAATGATAGACTAGTTGAAGAAGCCCCAATTAATCATCACTTATGCACAATCACTAGGGAAAAAGAATTTTTTATGTCTGACATTTACAAGTTAAAGAAACAATTCAAATCTAAAGGAAATGAATCCCAAAAATTAGGATTTGAGAAATTAACTAGTACAAAAAAAAAGAAATTTATGAACAATGGATTAAGTTAATGTATAAATTAGAATATGAAATTGCTTTTGTAGACTACTTGGATAGCTTCCACAAAGAAGTAAAAGTAATAACCAAGCACACTTGGAAAAAAGAGAAAACCACTATTTCCTCTAATCATCCTCCAGTAGATATCTTTACCATTAGTTATATGAATAAAGATGTCTCAGCCTCTCCTTTTAAGATTCCCTCTAGGGAATCAGAAAAGAAGATAATTGAACAAGTCAATTTTACCAACCAAAGCCTAATCACTATAGGTAAATAGTTAGATAAAATTGAAATTAAAATTGATAAAATCAGACCATCTTCAAGTAAATTAGAGAAACCTCTAATTAATCTACCTGGAGATAGGAAAAATTTAGTTTTAAAAGATAAACAAATTGTTCAACAAATTGATGCACTTCTACGAAAGACAGAAGCCATTGGTTCGTCTCAGATTACAGTCATCAACCAAACCTCTGATAGTTCAGAACATAGTAGCTTAGAAAGCTCATCTGATTATGATTCTGAAATTAGGAATTTGAAAAAACAGTTTGCTGACCACAATATCAACCAACTGAACTCATCCAACCCTATTTCCAAAATTAATAAATTAGACGGTTCCTACTAGTTCCACCAAGAACTGGTATTCTAGGCCAACACCACCTGATCTTCAATTTGAAGAAAAGAATATTTCTAATCAGTTTTCTGTTCAATCTAACAAACTCTATGAATGGAACATAGATGAGTTAAGTGAACAAGAAATACTTAATAAAATTAGTCATTTGTCTATGATAATAAATAGTCATGTCACCAACCTTGATAATTCTGAACCAAAAATTGTTGATCTTGTAACCTCAGGATTTACAGGTGTTCTAAAAAATTGGTGGGACAACTATCTTACCCAAGACCAAAGAGACAGTATCACATATGATGTCTTAAGAGATGATGAAGGCACTCCAATCTTTGATGAAAGAATTGGAATGGTCAAACCTAATGGTGCAAATACCCTTATTTACACCATTATCAAACATTTTGTTGGCACACCAAGTAACATTGCAGCTAAGATTCATGACCAGCTCACCAACCTTAGGTGTCGAACACTTAGTGATTTTAGATGGTATAAAGATGTATTCGTTTCCAAAGTTATGGTCCGAACAGATTGCCAAAAAGCATTCTGGGAAAAAAAAATTTGTTAATGTCCTACCAAGTCTCTTTGTCTATAAGGTAAGAGAAGCCCTTAGTAAAGACACTTGAATTATAGAATACGACTCTTTGGCTTATGGAGAACTTATCAGCACCATCCAAAATGTAATGTTAGGTTCACTTGATAGTGAACCTAACATTCTAAATAGATCTAACTCTAGGGCTAGCTACAATAAACTTACTTGCCTGACATTTATAAGTGGTTTTCTCTAGAGGAACAGAATCTAGAGAGGTGGAGGTTTCAGGTATCCCCTGGGAACATACTCTGTTTGTCAGATTAATTAAGTTTTCAGATTCAGATTGATTTTCAGGATTTGAGTCCTTTGATTTTTCTAAATCATTTTGGGATTGTAAAAGACTCAAAGCTTGTGCAAATTTTTTGTCTTGAGCTTTTAAATCTTTTATTTCTAGTTTTAGCTTATTAACTGCACTCTAAGATCCTATAAGGTGACTTCTTTCTTTTTCTCCTTACTGAATCTTTCCATCATTTTGTTAAGGCTAATGAGTTGTTTCTCAGGAACAAGTTGTTTATTTTCTTTTTTAACAAACAAATTCTAAGTTGCTTAACATGTTTCTCCTTAAGATCTGGGTCTTTTATCTTGGAGATTAGATCAATGAGAATATGTTCTTCAGTTTGTTTGGTAATTACTCTAACCTTTTTGGGGCAACTACAACCTAATTTAATGATAGGTTCACTAGAGTGATCAGAAGCTGAATGGTAATTTGAAGAGTCATCAGGGTTATTCGAGCTATCTGAATCTTCTTCAGAGGAACTAGGGTTATTTAACCTATATAT
>CM042186.1:40979587-41006824 GCA_023539305.1 Ilex asprella | reverse complement strand
TCTAAATAAAAAATTTATTAGAATTTGTTTTTATTTTGTGGGTTCCACATTCACTCTTGTATCTGACGGCTTCTAATTGTCGCCAATCTTAGCCTCAACTTAATAGAGTGGCTCTTTACCACCAGCCGCGGCAGTTGGTTAAGGCCACGACTGCTCTCTCTTTTTTTTTTTTAAAAAAATAATAATTTTACACGATAAGTAATTTGCATTAAATAAAAAATGGACGTAAATAAACTGTTACTAATAATACCCCCACACTGCTCTGCTAGGGTGAAAAGCGTGGTTGGTCAATATAAGTATCAATCACTGACAAAAAATATAAGTATCAATCAAGCAAGTTCATAAATTATTGAATAACAATACCGCATTAAAATAAAATATTTATACCATAATAAATATTATTATTAATAATATAGTTATTTTTTTTTCAAAATTAAATTATAATTCATTAAAATCATGGGTTATAATTAACATTCAAACAAATTATAATTATATTACAAAATCTTAGGTGTTACCATAGCTATCTTCCTCTAAATTACTAGAAAGAAGGAACCAATCTGAATCAATCAAATTGAGTTATTTAAACTTGACTCAGGTTAGGCCCATTTTTAGTTTCTTCAAGCTTAGCTTGTTTCTTAAACGAATTAATTTTGAATAATTTTTTAAATTCGTTTAGAAAATGAGTCCGACAGATTTAACTTGTTTATGTAGAAATATTCGGGTTTGACTCGTTTTGGTCCCGTTTAGACTCGACTCGTTTTTTAAATAAATTAAATTTAAATAATTTTTTAAATTCAATTAAAAAAATAAAATTTTGAGGTTGAACTTGAACTTGTTCAAGTATGAACCGTAACCACAACCAGTCAATATTGAAAGTGTTCAAGTACAATCCTGGAATGTATGCTACCTGACAACTATCTGAAGCACATGTGACTGTACTGTACTGTTCATATATGTTCTGTTTACGGTTAGGATTCTTAAAGCAGTTGTGTGATACTTACATATATCGTCATTGACTAGTAACCAGTTGAAGTCTGTTGCTGAGGAGTGATATATCCATATATGGATGGTTGTTTTAATGGGTCCAAGTTTAATGAAGTGAAATGGTTTAGTTTACTTAAGAAAAAATGAACCTTTTCAAGTTCTTAGGGTGTGTTTGGTATGAGAGTTTGAAAAAGTTTGAGAACATGGGTTAGGGAGTAAATTTCCATAAATCCATGTTTAGTATGTGTAAAATAGGGATAGAATTCTAAACCCGGTCCGATTATGGCCCGGTCATGAATCCAGCACAAGCCTTACTGCTAATTCAGACCCAAAAAAATCAAAAGTAAAAACCGTCACTTTCACAACCAAGCAGTAGCTCCCACAATTCCTGTTCAAATGGAGCTTTGGGCAAGATGAAAATGTGTTCATTGACTGTCGAGCGTTAGATCAGTTGGTGAGAGACTGTTCTAGTTTAACTTAGGTTTCAAGTTCGAGTCTTGAGAACATAGTTGTGTTGGGAAAGGAGAGTTTTGCCGCCCTTATAGTCCTACTCGGCTCAAATTTAGATTAATCAAAGTTCAAAATGACTTTTAAATATCAAATGCTCTGACAAAAAAAAAATGTGTCCATTGACCTCTTGGGAAATTTGTCTGTTTTACACATTCCTCAAATTATTGTGGGCATGTATCTGGTTAATGTGCTAAGTGGTGATGCTGGTGGGTAGGCCTGTTCACCCGGCCATCGGGTAGAAAATAGGTACGAAAGTCGAATAGGAGTGCAATATTTTACATAATTTTTAATTTTTAGATCATTTTAATAACTCTATTTTTAATTTTTTGAGTTACTTTTACAATTACACTATTAAAATATAACATAAGAATATGTAAACCAACAACATAAATTACTAACACTAAAAAAAACCTATAAATTTGATAACATGAGCATATAAAACACATCATTTTATACCAAGTGTAAGAGGCGAAAAATTCACGATACTTCTTACTGGAAAAACGAATGAATATTTGATATTGAATGAATTTTGAACTTGGATCTCCCAATCTCTTTCCTACAAGACGAATAAACTGTCCAAGATCGAAATGCTTCGATCGAAGGTACTTCGATGCTTAAGTCAGTAATAGTGCAAGAATGAATGAAAGAAGACAAGGAGAGTTCAACGTACCTTTCACCATGGTTTCTCCTGCCTTTTATAGATCATTATCCCATTAGGGTTTCCGTGATCTTTAATCTAAGGTGGCACACATTCCTTCATTCTAGCGATTCAATTTGAGAAGTTGTTGGTATTTCTCAAATAATTCCTTTTGATACCTATAATTTCGTGAATTCGTTCATCCACATGTCTAAGTTATAGGCATATTTATATCTTTCCATGTAACGTTGTGAACAACTCGATCGTAATAAAAGTCGAGAACTTTTGATGTTTGCCGAACAAATTGATACACTCGATTTGGTACAAACCGAGCTCTTCTATTGCCTTCCCGAACATTTTATTCAACTAGGTTTAGCACCTGCCAAGCCTCTTAATTGCTTTGCCGAACATATTGCTTTGTTCGGCTATACATTCTGAATAAGCAATAGTCGTATTCCTCCGATGCTTGTCTTGTCATCATCATGTGAGCTCATTAATTGTCATAACACGCATAATAACGAGGGCTAGTCTCTTCACCAAATATATTATTTTTTATTATATGTGCATGTTGAGTAGAAATGTGGAATTTTTATTCAGTATTCTTACCTGTGATTTTTTAGAATACTAAAATTTTTTCCATTAGTGGGTCAAAATTTTGTGGAATTCCAATAATCAGGCAAGGTCAGAATGGGTTGGGTGAACGGAATTTTAAACAGTCCTTTTGGGGGGAGAATTTTATGCAAGTGATGTGAGTTAATATCATAATTTTGTGATAAAAGGTCAAAATATATATGCTATTAGGAACTAATTTATTGACTTAATTTACTATAATTATTAGACTGCATCAAATATTAGAACTTGATGTTAATTCAATGGTTACAATAAAAGCATAACATCACTCTATCTATACTATATTAAGACACTCTCACTTTTTTTTTCAATCTAATGTGAGACTCTAACACATAATTACCCAACATTTTGTGCTACATGGGATCAAATTTAAGTATACACATGCATATATGTGTGTGTACTGTGTGGATTGATTGCTTTATTTGTCCCCCGAAAATGCATAACAAAAGGATTATTGTGAAGGTATATATATTCTGGTCATTCTGTTAAAAGCATTTCCTGCATATTATGAAACTTCTGATGAACACCGCCTGTAAGAAAAGATCTACCTGCTGGAAAACAGGTGGATCTTAGTGGCCAACCCTAAACATTTTTTTGGCCTTATTCCTTTGTCTTAGAGCTAGTAAAGGTGGCGTTTGATCAGAGTTTGTTGCCTTGTGTATATTTTCACTCAATACTTGTAAAGTGTGAATTGTTGTCCAACTGCAACAAGAATTAAAGTTATGGATACAAAGGAATACCCTCTTCCTTTTTCTCAGCTGCTTGTGGGTTTGTCCCTTGTATTTGTTTTAGTTTTGTTCTATATATAGTTAAAAAAGCTCAACTTTTTTTTTTTTAAATGGAGGCTATTTTGTATCTAAAAATCATAAATTCATGTGGTTCTACAATCATTTTGTCATGGAAATAATTAGTGTCGTACTATCTTTTGCCGAATCTGTATCTTTTACTTGCAAGTCATCACTGGTTCAAAAAGCAGGGTCTGATGGTGATACAAGTACTTAATTAACTCAACTCTTTTCGTCGAAAAAGAAGGAGCCCAAGCACTGATCATTCAGCCTTGTACCTAATATCATGTTACCCATCAGAAAAAAAGTTGGATAAAAAACAAAAATTGGAAAGCAATGTTTCATTGCAAAAGTTATATAGGTAGGACTTACGAGGGATATCAATGGAGATGCAACTGTAAGGAAGCCAAAGAAGAAAGATGTTACCTTTTTTTGGTTTGAAAAACAGTAGGAGAAAGAAGCTCATGTTATTATGAACCTCCATCCTACGAAAGGTCACTTCACAATTGTTCTCCAGCTCAGACAAATGAGCTGACACTTGGGCATCGAACATGCCTACAGCTTCAAAGCAACGAGTCAAAAGCAGACACACTAGGAATTTCAGAATCCCATATTCAAGAAAAAAAAATGAACTATGATATAACGATAAAGATTTCATTGCCATATGTAATGAATAAAAAAATGTTGGATATAACCGTTATAACACATCAACAGTGTCACATTGTAGAAAAAAAAAGACCAAATAAATAAGGGTTGACGAGTCACTTGCATACACCATATAGAACTTTTTTTGGGATAAAAAAGGACCAAAATTTCTATTTTTATGTGTCAAGATTTAAGCAAATTGTGTTTATGTCAAATAATAATGTCAGATTAACTAAAAAGTTAGACAAAAATAATCAAATGATATGGCAATGACCTGATGATATTTTTGGTCTCTTGTTTAAAATTTGAATCTTGCTTATCAAATTAGAGTCACGTTATATAATCTTTGTTGGTGTAACGTTAGCGCTGTGCAACTATACGATGTTTGTAATAGTCTTCTGCCTGCTGGACAGTTTTTGTAGTCAACAGCCAAATTTGATTTACGAATTTCAAATGTCTCTAGAAACAAAACAGAAAATAAAAACGTAACTTCTTTCAGACTGTGAAAAATTAATCCGACTATACCTCAATTCTCTGGTCACAAAACTCTCTGTCCCACTGGGATAAAGACATTTATTCTCTCCCACTGAGATCTTGAGATTAATGTTGTATAAAATATTCAAATAGAAAAGAATATTACAGGGAGAAATCTCTCTCTCTCTCTCTATACACATACATATACACATAAAGCACATACATCCACAAAAATGACATAAACCATCTCAAACATTCCGTTTCTCCTGCTTTAAACCACTTGCAAGAGGGTGATTTTTCTCTTCTGCAAATACCTTCTCTCCTCGTCATCTGGTTCCTCCATCCATGGATACTGCTCAATGGCCACAGGTACTTGCAGATCCCTGACCTTGTTCTTCATCTTTCTAAGCTTCCCTTTCATTGTATTTGTCGTTGAATTGGCTTGTCATGAGACTGCTTTTGTGAAAGATGACGGTGTTAGAAGTCAGTACAAGTTCCCACTTTTGATCTTTTTCAATATTAACTGCACTTCACTTTCTCTTTATCAAGAATTGCAGAAGATTAAAATTGTAATTATTATTTTTTCTTTGTTGTTACTGCTATAGATGATTTTAGAAAAGGTGTAAAGCAACTGACTTGTTTTGTTTGTTTGTCTGCTGTATCTTCGTTTAATCTGAAAGTTTTTTACTATGGCTGGTTTCATTTGTTTGATCTTGAAGTTTTGTAATTGTATGGTTGCTTTATGTCTATTTCATTTCCTTTCTTTTCCTTTTGAGTGTTTTTTTCCCTTTTTTCTTTTTGCTTTTTAGGAGATAGTGGTGAAACCAATTGAAGAGATTGTTCAAAATAACTGCTCAAAGCCTTCTCTAGAGAGAAGGGTTAGGCCTCAGAAAGAACAAGCCTTGAACTGTCCTCGGTGCAATTCAACCAACACAAAGTTCTGTTACTACAACAACTACAGTCTGTCACAGCCAAGATACTTTTGCAAGACCTGTAGAAGGTATTGGACTGAAGGTGGGACACTTAGAAACATTCCTGTTGGAGGGGGTTCAAGGAAGAACAAGAGATCTTCATCTTCTTCTTCTTCGTCATCAGTTTCAACAAAGAAGCTTCCTGATTTAATACCACCGCCAAATTCACAGTCTTCTCAAAACCCTAAGATCCATGAAGGCCATGACCTTAACTTGGGCTTCCCAGCCACTCATGAGTTCAAAACTATCGCAGAACTTATTTCAGTACCCAACTTCGATAGCAGCAACAAGAGCCACATATCAACTCCTCCTTCTTCCTCAGCTTCATCTCGCCTTTCAGCTTTGGAGCTTCTGACTGGATTTACATCAAGGGGTATGAATTCCTTCATGCCGATGCCGATAACTGATCCGAACACAGTTTACACATCTGGGTTTCCTCTGCCAGAATTCAAACCATCTCTTAATTTTTCTTTGGATGGGCTTGGAAGTAGTGGCTATGCGAATCTCCAAGGGATGCAAGAGACTAGTGGAACGCTTTTGTTTCCATTTGTTGACTTGAAACAGGTCTCATCAAACACAACAACTGATGTTGAGCAACATAGAGATCAGCATGGAGATTCAACTGGATATTGGAATGGCATGTTAGATGGAGGATCATGGTGACAAAGATCAGCAAAAATCTGGGGTTTCTTTCACTTTTTATTTTAAACTGTTTTTTTTAGTGTCTCTTGGTGGGTAACTTGTTTGGATTAATTTCTTCAAAACTAACTTACAGGATACAAGGGTTTCCTTCATCTTTATCCTTCTTCATTTTTTTCTGTGTCTGATCATTGTGGGAATTTGAGGCTTATTTTAGGTTGGCTTCAGTAAAGGTGACTATGGATGCATTGTTAAAGATAGAAGAAGAGATGAGGAAAAGCCCAGATTTTTTTAGGGGCAGCGAGTTAAAGAGGGCTTGCACTATGTGCATATGCCCTTTGGTTGGTATCATATAACTTCTTCTATCATAGAGTATAAATTAAGCTGAAGGAAACCCCATTGTAATATGTCATTGGTTTGCTTGGTACGTACAAACAATAATGTATAATGTGCAAGTTTGTATTGGGTTTTGTCCATGGAAAAGACTTTGTTAAGTTGATTTCCTGTACAATAGTATTCTTAATTTCATTGGTGATAAAAATGGGTCGCACTCGCACTAGTGGCTGTAATCAATGATGCTTTTCACCTCTTTCTTGTCTTGTGTTTGATTCTTACGAACAGGCTTAGACTTTAATGTCTCATCAACTTAGTCAAGCTATTCATCGAACCATCAAAGCATCTCTTCAGGAGGAAGATAGGAGCTTGAGTAACTAAGAAGATCCAGGTTTGAACTCCATGATCCTTCGGATGATAGTGATACTGTAATGTAGTCAGTAGTCATGGAATGGAATGGATACACCACCCCTATAGGCTATAGAGTTGTATTGATTAGAACCAGTACACCTGCTTCAACAAAAAACAAAACACATTCACATTGTCCCATTTCAAAGAATGATAATTGCATCCCCATGCCATGTTCCCATCATTTTCTTTTTCAATTCTGAAAGATTGAGAAAGATCTGACAAGTCATACTTTTTTGGTGGTGTGAGGGACCCACAAACATTCTCCTCGGCAAGTGTGACAAGGAATAATCTTCTTCCCCAATTATTCAATTAATGTATAGATCTTGAGACCCTCCAGTTGTTTATATATTTAGTTGTTTAATTAGGCTTCGCTGTAACCCACTTAGAGTACTGCATAATCACCATGTGGATGCACCACCTTGTGATGGAGGTCCTTTTCCTTTTACCAAATGTAGAGGTTTAACACTAACACCTCTAATTCCCAGTTTTTTTTTATTCTTTTTTTCCTTTCTCTATATCAGTTTGGGCAACTCAAGTGCCACTTGGATCCAAACTGCCCGGAAACACGAAGTTTGGGTTGCAGGTACACAAATTTTATTTTTCTTTTTTTTGTTCAACTGTGATGAGTGTTCGGGTCAATTTATGTGTGCTTCGACAAATTTCCTCTCCGATCTAGTTAAAGAGAGATCATCCACGTTGAGACTAGATATTCATGAGGGATAAATCACTCATGATTTAGTTGCAAAAGATTGTCAAGATTAGAACACAGACGTTTGAATTTACAGCTCACCCTATTTAAATGTTCAAATTTTCTAACCTCACGATCTTTTGTGGAAAAGAAAACCATTGCTACATCAATTATAAGATTCGACTACTGCACAGTAAGTTAATTTTTCTATAACGTGTGAAAAATATCATATGAAAAGTCTTTTTCAGCCCTAACATTTGGTTTAAGTGTACTGTAGAAGTTGATTAATGCGGTCACAATAAAATAAGGTAAAATGCGAAGATATAGGCGTTTTATGCAAGATTTTAGAATAATATTAAGCATTCAAAATAATCTCACACATAAAATTAATCAAAGAAAAAATTAAGGAAGAAGACCAAGCCTGCGGAAAAAAACAAAAAAAAAAACATGAAACGGATGAGGACCTTGGCTTTGCGTCAAACCCAAAGAAAAAAAATTTCTGCCATTCAAGAAACTACAAACATAAAGAAAGACTAATAATAAAAAAACAATTCTAATCCTATTCAATTTTAATTAAACTACACCAAACTAACTAAAATACTTTGGTCAAAACTTTTAAACCCATTAAAACTTTAATTGCAAATTAATACCAAATAAATAAGGAATAAAATACTTAGAGAGAGTTTGGGTCAAACTCTAACAACCTCCCTTAAATCAAACTCTTCAATCTTAATCATCGTCATCGTCATCGTCATCATCATCCACTTTAACTTCAAGAACACATATGATTTAAGTGAAATGGTAAAAATATCTGCAATTTGATCATTTGATCGACAATACAAGACCTCAATCTCGTCATTAATAATCAAGTTACGAATATAATGGTACTTGATATAAATATATTTGTTCCTCTCATAAAAAAATGGATTCTTTGACAAAACAATAAGTAATTTATTATCACAAAAAATCTTTGAAAGAATTTTCTGTAAATGCTACAAAAAACCAAGCATACGGAGCAACCACGCTGTCTGTGTAGCATTACTGGTGGCTGCATTATATTCTGCTTTAGCAGTAGATAAGATAACAACTTGTTATTTCGTTGAAACTAAGAAAAAATTCCTAAACTATACCCTGAAGTACTATTGATTTTTTCTACATCACCTCCCCAATCACTGTCTATATATCCTATAAGTTTACAAGAACCAGTAGGAGAATAAAACATATCATCACTATGGGTACCTTTAACATACCACAAAATCTTTTTAACTTGCTGCTTGCAAGTGGGATGTACAGCTTGCAAGTGGGATTGACGTGAACACTCCATGTATCTACTGATAAGACCAACTCCAAAAACAATATCAAATCTAGTAGAAATCAAATAATGTAAACTTCTCACCTACCGTTTGAAATATGCGGGATTCACCAACTCACAATTCCTATCTTTACCCAATTTTAATCTTTCTTCAACCAGAGTAAAAATAGGATTGCAAGAATCTATTCTGAATCATTTAAGGATATCTCTAGCATATTTCTGTTGGAAAATAAAAATCTCATTGTCTATCTGATTAACGTCAATCACATGAAAATAGGACATCAAACTCATATCAGTCATCTCAAATTGAAAAATCAATTCCTCCATGAATTTCTCAATTAATTTCAGATTATTTCCTATGAAAATAAGATTATCCATATACAAACACACAATAATAATATCTCCACTGGAATTAGTTTTAACATACAAAGCGTGTTCATAGGGACATCTCTGAAAATCATTCTCTACAAAATAAGAATCAATGCGAGTGTATTTAGCTCTAGGGAATTGTTTAAGCCCATATAAAGCCTTTTTAACTTATAGACTTTATTTTCCTCTCCTTTATTCACTTAACCAACAAGTTGCTCAAGACAAACTTCATCCTTAAGGACACCATTTAAGAAAGTAGATTTCACATTTATTTGAAATATCTTCCAATAATTATTAGCAGTAAGAGAAATAATCATACGAACAATATCAAGCCTAGCAACAAGAGCGAAAACCTCAAGATAATCAATACCTGATTTTTGTTTGTAACTCTTGGCTTCTAACCTTACTTTGAAGCGATCCACCTCTCCATTTGTCTTATATTTGGTTTTATACACCCATTTAACTCCAATAGCTTTCTCTCCCTTGGGAAGAGAAATAAGCTCTCATGTATTATTTTTCTCAATGACATGAATTTCTTCATCCATTGTTTTCTCCCAACAGACATCACTAAAAGAAATAAGATCACAATCTACATATAAAACAAAACTTATCAAATCTTCATCTGAAGGATCACTATGAGTGCCAATAACATAATCCTCAAATCTAGCTGCCATGTATCATTCACGTTGTGAACGCCTAAATGACTCTAGCTGCGGGGATTGAACAACTATAAACTATATAATTGGTTGATCATCAACATCAAATTTTGGGACCAATCCCAAACACCATGCTCATCAAAAGTGACATCCCTACTAATAATTAATTTTCATGTAATGGGATTGTAAAGCTTGTACCCATTTTGTTATTGAAATGTACCCAATAAAAATACACTTTTCAGCTTTATACTTAAGCTTTTTTCAAAGAGGATCAAGAAAAGGGGCATAGACAATACAACCAAACACCGTCAAAATGTTGAATATCTGGCTTCTAACTACTCTAAATCTCATAGGGAATTTTTCCCTTAAAATTTCTGGTATGGGACATGTTCAAAACATAAACAGTACAAACAATAGCTTCTATCCAAAAAAATTTAGACATATTTTTCGATTTCAACATGCATCTATTCATATCTATAATAATTTTATTTTTCCTCTCTGTCATAATATTCTGTTGGGGAGTATACCTAGTTGTCAACTGATGCTTAATAGTATAATTTCTTAAAAAATCATCACAAACCATGTATTCCTGACCTCTGTCAGTCCTCAAAACTTTAATTTTTCTCCCACTTTGTTTTTCAACATAAGTCTTAAAATATTTAAATGTATTACATGCATTAGATTTATTTTCAAAAACATGCACCCAAGTATTTTTGCTAAAATCATCAATAAAGGTAATAAACTATCTACTCTTACCATTGGAAGAAACTTTAACTGAACATAAATCATAATGAATCAAATTAATGGGTGTTTTTGCATACTAAGTTTGTTTATCAGGAAAAGAGTCTTTATATTTTTTTTCCAAAACTCAAGTTACACAAACTTGACTACGAATATTAGTAGCAGGCAAATCAAAAACCAATTTTTTCTATCTAAGAAAATTTAAGCTATGGAAATTTACATGCCCAAACCACATATGCCATAATCAATTACTCTTAGAAATTTCAGAACTAAAGTAAGGTAAATTCTGACAATTAATTTGTAAATTGAACAAACAATTGGAGTCATATTTACTTTTGCTATTAGTGTCATGTGATTGTCATTGATTGTACAAATACCATTAAAAAATTTCATATCATACCCCTTTTTAGTCAATTATCTCATACTCAATAAATTTTGGTTAAGACCGGGAACATAATAAAAATCTGAAATAACATTCAAATACTCATCTTTTAACTTGATAGAAATTTTATCTTTTCACTTTATATGGATGGTTGAAACATTCCCAAATTTAATGTCTGACTGAACAAACTCATCTAATATGATGAACATCTCCCTGTAACCACACGTGATTACTGTACCCTGAATCTAGATACTGCTTGTTCTTTTGTACATCATTCACTACACTATCAGCAAAAAACAAAGCATCTGAATTATTATCATTGCCCTATGCAATTTTAGTATGATAATTCTTAATATCGGATCTCATTTTTATAGTATCCTAATTTTTCACATTTGTGATACTTGATTTTGGATTTATCACGTTGTTCACCCTAATTATTATATTTGTATCTTTCTCCACCAGATCTGTTTTGTCACGTATCTTAGTTATTTGAATGTTGATACTTCTAATTTGATTGAGATTTATTGTGGGATTCATCATTCTCCTTCTTGAAACTCGTCTGAGTTTGCAAGGCTTTTTCTTCTAAAATCTCATATTTTAATTTAATCTTTGTCTATGGGCTTGTAGTGAATCTATCACCTCATCAACTGTCAGAGAATCAGGATATTTTGACTCAATAATAGCTGTGACAATATACTCGAACGTCATTGATAATGTCTGAAGAATTTTCTCCATAACCTGAAAATACTTGACATACTCGGCGTTGGCTCTCATCTAATTGACAATAACCAACGCCCTCGAGAAATAATCAGATACACTCTATGATTTTTCTATTTGAAGAACCTCAAACTGTCTACATAGGGTCAACAACCGAACCTTTTTCACATTGTCTTGTCCAGTATAAGACTTGATCAAGACATCCTATGCCATCTTTGCCGTCGAAATATGAGCAAACTTGTTATAAATTGATGAATCAATTGCTCCATAAATATACATCAATGCTCTATTTTATTTTTTCAGATTAGTTACCAATTCATCCTTTTGGGCTTTTGTATGAGTCGGTAGATCTCTGGGATCTGTGAATTAGGTTGTCACAATATCTGAAAAATTCATGACCTTGAAAAATAACTCTATCTATGTTTTCTAATGTTGAAAATTTGACCCCCGATCAAATTTTTCGATCGGATATTAAACAAACTCGTTCCTATTTGTCATCTCTGAAATTGACTTTGGTACCAAAAGTAGGATTTTAAAATAATATTAAGTACTTAAAATAATCTCACACATATAATTAATCAAAGAAAAAATTAAGGAAGTAGACGAAGCTTGCGGCAAAACAACGAAAAAAGACATGAAATTGATGAGGACTTTGGCTTTAACGTCAAACCCAAAGAAAAAATGTTTCTGTCTGCCATTCAAGAAACTACAACCATAAAGAAAGACTCTAATAATAAAAAAATAATTCTATTCCTATTCAATTTTAATTAAACTACACTAAGCTAACTAGAACACTTTATAGATCAAATCTTTTAAACTCATTAAAACTCTAATTTCAAATTAATACCAAATAAATAAGAAATAAAATATTTGAATAGAGTTTCGATCAAACTCCAACAAAGACAAGATTTAAATTCTTTACAATTATAAAAATTGAATAGAGAGACGTGTTAGAATAAACAAGGGAAATTAACAAAAAGACCACATTACAATACTTTTAATATATTAAGAGCGTAAAGTAAAAAAATCTTAAATCTTTCAAAATACAAAATAAAATTATACCTTACATAAAATTGAACTTTAGAAAAAGTTGCAGGATGAGGAAGAAAAAAAAGAAATGAATTAGCAAGAATGTGTTGCTTAATGACCATGTTAGTGGAAACCGAAAGTTGTGATGCTGATATCTATATTCACTTCTTTTTTGGTTTAACTATTAAGGGTATCGAGGCCAGATTATGCACATTTCGATTAATTCTTTTCATGATTTGGTCGAACCGGATCATTTACGTCAAAATTAGAATATTTTTTATCTAACTCTAAGAAATTATTAAAATTCAAACATAGAATCTATAGATTTATAGTTTGTCATTGTTAGCCTTCACAAAAATAAAATAAGTAGTAGCGTATATGGACTACCATCACACCTACATTCTTTTATGTAATTTAGAAAGAATCAATTATACGCCGTCTCAAGTGAGGATTGACCCCTCCCTACTAAAACAATTTGCCTGGACCATATCAGGACTGTTACAACAATCCAGCAGATCCTCTGACGGAATAATCGAAGGACCACAACCAGTTGATGCAAATTAACCCAAACAGACGGGATAAATTCTCATCGGTGCATGGTCTGCCAACCCAGCTCAGAATAAACCCACTCCATCAATAAATAAAAAACTTCTTTAAGGTACCAAAAGCAGTAGCCCAAAATAATTGTAACCCCAAGTAATCGAGTGCAGAACATCAATAATAACAACCTATATAAAGAAGTGTCCGGCCCACCATGTCCTATTTGCCTTCATTTCCGTGGACAGCAATTTTTAATTGAAGTCGTTCACAGATTAACTATCACAAATTGAGAGTGCCGTTTAGCAATCTAAGAAGAAAACCCTTTAACGCAGATGACTTTTATAACTTCTGGGAATTTTACCAATTTCACCCTACAAAGATTAACATGCATATCATATGAAAATCCAACATCTGGGGCAGTGAACAGTAACTGTAAGATTACACTGCAAGAGCCAAAAAAATATATATACCCGTTCCAGTTGCAATGTCAACACCGGGGTATTACCGGAATCGTGAATTGCCTAAATGATCTCAATATTGTAGCTGAAGAGTAAAGCTGAATAAGCTTTCTTCATAAGCACCTCAGCTCACTGATCTGCATTGATTCCAAAAATACGGACCTTGTGCATGTGTGGAAACTTGGCAACCACTAGGACAAAAACTGCCACTGTGTTGAAGAAGAGCATCGGATGTTGGTAATCAGTTGTATGTGAGGCTATCAAGTACCTGCCAAAGGAAATGTAAGACCAGAGTGAACAGATTGCTTTAAGAGTGTATTACCCAAATAACATGCAAAAGCAAACAATCACCAATGAATACCAATTATATAGCACAAAATCTAGATGAAAAGAAAACCATATCCACCCACATAAGATGTAGATTTAACTTTGACTCATTCTGGTCCAGAATGATCCTTATCAAGCTGGGTAAGAAAAAATATAAAGACATGATAGGTTGTGGGACTCCGCGATGTGGTGGAATGGAGTTGGAAAAAACACAAGAGGTCGTACTTAGAAGAGTGGTAGCTATACCATTGGTGCAATTACAAAACCGCCAGGTGAAATCAAGATCAACATAGATGCAGCAGTTGGTCAGGAAACAGCATGGGTTGCAGCAATAGCAAGGAATGCCTATGGGGAGGAAATGGCATGCACACTAGCAGAGGCACACACCACTGATCCTCTGATATCAGAAGCTTTGGCTGTTAGATGTGCAGCCACCTGGGCTCAAGCAAATGAATGGAGTTATGCCACCATTGAAGGAGATAACCAAACAGTGATCCACTCAGTTGTCTTACCACATGCCAAGATCCATTGATCTATATACCATATTATACATGATCTTAAGATACTGATTGGTAACTGCCCAGATTAGACTGTGTCTCACACCAGGAGAGTTGCCAATTCTGCCGCACGTGAACTGGCAAAATGGGGAATGAAATACTCAGGAAACCTACCAGCGGATGCAATTCCACAAGCAGTTAGGACCACTGTCCAAGCTGACATTGAAGACCCGGTGAACCATAGGCCAGGAACTTAGTTTGCTTAGTTTTATACAGACAGACACACAGACAGAGACGGAGACACACACATACACAGCACGTGTCTGTGTTTTGTGGTAAGGAATAGCCTACAACAACAACAACAACAACAAAAAAAAAGCAAATAAAGCTCAACTGTAGTAAACTGTCTTTAATCACATTTTGAATTCTATTTTTTCTTGTGGTCTCTTGCAATATGGAGTGAGATTCACAGATCATCGTTTACGGAAATGCACGAGGAATAGGGAAACCAAAATTAACATGGAGTGACACATAGAAGAATTATACAGTTATAAATTTTACTGAGCCTACCCAAAGTAATCAGACCAACAGTTGGATCACTTCCAACTGCTTCATAGTACAATTCAGGTAGTGGAATAGAGCACCATCTCTTCATAAGCAGACATGCAGATGGATTAATTACCTGCATGATGCAAGTTTCAATTCATAGCACTGATAGAATAATTTATAGATTAAACTCGTATCCTTAAACTAATATCCATCTCAGGCAAGCTTGTGCAACCTCACTCCCTACTGTGATTTAGAAACACACCATTAAGTGAACCTAAGTATACAGGAATTAAAGTTCAGATCATACCAATGGTGTACTGATTACTCTTAGATAGTAAGTAAAGTTAGCTACAGACCAAACATAGTAATATTTACACAAGTGGATTTCCTTAGATTCGAACTCAAAACCACACGGTTGTTGGCCTGATACTGTCCACTCAAACTTTTCGGACTTGCAGGTAGGTAAATCTATATATATTATAGGGCAAATTTCACTTTATCCCCTTGTGGCTAAACTCATTTGCACATCATCCCTCTCACCTTCAAAAATAGCCACATAACTCTCACATGATTTGTGGACTAATGCCACAGTTACTAATTCCATCCAAATTAATGGCAAAAGACTAAATGACTTTAATATCTATCAATTTATTTTTTATTAAAAAACAAAATTACATCCAGTTATAAAAAATAAAATAAAATCAGCCCATTCCCCACTTCCATCTACAGCAGCCCCCGCAACCCCATCTCCAGCCACCACACTCAACCCCCAATCACCCACCACCATCACACAGCACCAATACTACACCTTCACCACCAAATAACTCCCAATCAAACACACACAAACAACTACAACGGATCACTGATCACTGCCCTAAACCACCACAAATTCAAGCAAAGAAATCTCTGCGACCCAAATTAGAAATATTCCAACCAATCAAAGATCTCATGCTAAGAAATCTGCATGCAACAATCAAACACACACAAAACATCTGCACACAATATCTGAAGACCTTTGGCAGCCCTCTCCACCTTCTCCTAACTCGAAGTTGGTGAAATTCAACTTGATCTTTCTTTAATCTGTGTTCTTTCAATGCTTCATTTACACCACCGCACCTATTTCAAAAAACAGAGTCTACAATTCGTCATTGCAATAAGTCGGGTCTTCATAAGTCAAACCTGGAATTTATTGGCTCAATTCCTCAATCCCACCCCAAATTTATTGTATAGAGTAACATGAGTAAGTTTATCAGCCCTCTATTCACGACGCTTTGTTTCTTCAGTAATTAGAGAGGGTAGAGGAAGGAGAAGGGAGAAGAAGATAAGTGATGGGTCGGGTTTGGGTATGTGGATAATAAGAGTGTCATGGTCTTTTATTTATGATAATTTTGAAGGATTTTTTTTTTTCATTTCACATCATCAATTCAGTTTAGTTGGGCAGAATTAGTAACAGTTCAGTTTAATCCACAAATAACATAAAGGTTATGTGGCTATTTCTTGAGGGAGGTAATGTGCAAAAGGGTCTAACCACATGGGGGTAAAGTGAAGTTTGCCCTATAGTATATTTGTACCTATATATCCATATATTTATATATTAACAACTGTGTACTAGCCTTATCCTTTAATCTAGAGAGAGAGAGAGAGACTTTGAAAATACAAAAAACATGTCAAAATGGAAATGCAAAACATATTATCACAACACAAAAAACTCACTTTGCATTTGGATGTGCTTTAGAGCAATGTCATACAGAGTGTTTGAATAAAACAACAAAATTGTGAAGCAATTTCAGGTGAATATAAGCAAGCTAATTATGCATAGCAACAAATATCATGAAACTGCAACATATGCCCGCAAGAGAGATCATTCTTTACTCTTTAGGCAACATATTTCATGTCATGCAAAAGTATTATGGGATAACCAGTATGACTGTTTGCATACTAACAATCTAGGCATTTAACATTCTGAAGTCGTCTTACGGCAGTTGGATTGATTTTAAGCCACAAATATAACTTTGAGGCATTGGCAATCCAAACAAAAGAACTTCAACATGTCAAGAACCAAGACAGAGAAAAAAAAATAGGTCATAGTGTCAACATTACACGTTAAGCTTATAGATTATTCCCGCTATAAAAAGGAAAATAAGCAACTAAACTATGGTTAATCAAATGATATAACGTTGTGCAACATCACTCTATCTATTAATAATAACCCCACCTCCCCCCTTCATGTTTAATGAGTGAGGCATAAAGAACCTTTGCTGCATAGAACCATACATGACCATTCCCCATTTTCTCATCATTCAGACCAAGCATTGCCAGTGACCACTAAATGCCATTCATGTAAGATTATTAAGCTTTTCTAAAGTGTAAGGCAAGATAGTTGTCCTACCATTTGACTTGCAACCAATCAGGCTTCAAAACTACTATAGAGAATGTAATCATCAAAATCGCTCATTGCACATGAATATTAGACTACTACAAAATGACACAACACATATCAACTTGTGTGTGTGTGCACTCATCAATTCCTTTGGGGAGGGGAGGTCGGGATTGGTGGGTCTTTTAAGTGTAAGGATGAAATATGATGAATACAATCCAATTCACATCCATGCTTACACGTAAATGATAACAATAATAAATCAAAATGCAAGGATGCTCAATTAAGAGGCAAAACTAAACTGAAACTACTGATCTAAACGAACATTTCAAGCGTATGGTAACTTTTCGCCATTGA
The DNA here is from genome assembly GCA_023539305.1 of Ilex asprella. NCBI lineage: Eukaryota > Viridiplantae > Streptophyta > Magnoliopsida > Aquifoliales > Aquifoliaceae > Ilex > Ilex asprella. The sequence goes on along the minus strand of CM042186.1, from coordinate 40,988,806 downwards.
TTCATTTTGTAAAGGCTAACAGTTCCCATAAAGTAAGTTGTCCAATCTATTGCATCATGTGATAGCACAAAATACCACCCCATAGTTCACATCATAGAGACACACCTTTCAGTCCATGCTGCTATTACTATAGCGACAATGATAATATATAGTATGAGTGGAGGACACAATGAAGTGTTAGCATTGCACATTCAACTTAAAGGATAACGTTCCGAAAAAATACTTACAGCACCACAGGGACAACAGTCAGAAACTTCCTGTTGCGAGTGAGCTGCTTGCCATTATCGATTTGTTCCCACCAAGTCAACCTATTATAGACACCCTGGTCATCAGCAAATGGTGTTCCTTTCTTCCAATGAAAGCAGTGATACGTAACCTGCACGATGTGGCAATTATTGAATTAGCAACATACAAGCAGCATGTTCTTGGGCAAATAAATGCACAGAAATTTTCAGAACAAACTATGAAAATTGTAAGGCTTCAAGTGGAACTTTAAAATAAGTAAACAGACCATCCAAAAGAAGAAAGTAACAAAGTGGGAGAAATCCTCATTTTTTACATAAAAAGGAAGCCATCTTCTAGCATTTTCCTTAATTTTGCACAATGATTTCTCCAATTAAAATAGAGCTCGAAAGTGCTTGAAACATAGGCTCATTTCATGTTAGGAGCTCGTCCTTTTTCCATTTTGACCAACTGGTCTAACGCAACGTTTTATTCTCTCTTTTTCTTTCTTTACTCATTGGCATTATGGTTTGGTCTTTATATCTACCCGAACTCATGGATTTAACTCCGAAGTACAGTTTGCACTGATTGGGTTCATTATGTTAGAGAAACCATGTTGGGAGTATGGGGTATCACGGAGAATCTTTTCTTTCGTCCTTCTAGCAAGGGTTTGAACAGGGGCTTAGTAGCTAGGAAAGTCAAGTCAAGGAGGAAGGTGCTATTAGGGAAGTAGCGGTTGTAGTCTCGGCTTTCTTGTAGCTTTGGGGATTTTTTAATGAGACTCAAACTAAATTAAAGGAAGTATAGTGTGGAGCGATCTGTAAATCATAAAGGATAGCAAGCGTATCCATATGACAATTGTGCAATTCATTTGTTATTGCAAAACAAAATTGTTACAAATATATTGGTCCGAGCATATTATAATAGCTCATTGTTCTACCAATGATTACTAATCCAAAATAGTCTCAGTATTGGCATTCACATCAATTCACTTTATCTGATGACAACATAAAATGAAATTAATAAGAACACTACCCATTTAATGAAGAAAAATAACAGTAGGTACCCACAGATTCTTATACAAAGTTTACATATTGCCTTTATTTGAATGTTTACACTAAAATTTTCAACTCCATTGCTAAATACTAGTTGCCAAATATGAACAAGGCAGAAATAAACTTGTTTCCGTTGACCTAAAATGAGTAGAACGACCACTCCTATTATAGTAAATTGTTCCAAAAGATCACCTCCATTTCCATAGCTAAAAGAAAAATTAGCCATTTCCTAATACGAACAATAGAAAGAAAGGGCAATGGGCATAAATTCTCAGTGAATTTCATACCCAGTCAAAAGAATAGTTCTCAGCTCATCAATAGATCAACTCAAAGACTAAATAAGTACATGTATCAAAACACTTTTCCTATTACCAGCTCACCTAAACTTCTAATTGAGACATTTCAACAGAGTTTAACAATGAATCATACGAGACCCAGCATAAATCGCAAATCAGCATCAAATAAGCTTATAAATCAGATCAAGCAATTACGTAGCAAATGGTTCTAAAATAGTGTGCGTGTGCGTGTCCAATATCACATAAGAATATAAAGAGAGAAAGATTACGACGAAATGAGAGAGGTGGACAATAGTCCAAGCCATGCCAGGAGAGCAACCAAAGACGGAGAGCACGACCAGCCAGGAGAAGAACACTATGAGTATGTAGGTCGTCCACACCCCTGGGTACGTGAACCATTCCGTGTTCCTGTTCAGATCCGTCGTTGGCGCCGCCTTCACATACAAATTCGCCATCCCTATCCTATCCTTCGTATCTCTCTGTATATATGTGTGTGTATCACAACAATTCTATCATACACCACTCAATTAAAATGCCTCTCTGATCGAAGCTTTCTCGCTCCCTATATATGTATTTGTGTGTGTGTGAGAGAGAGAGAGCGAGAGCGGGAGAGAGAGGATGTTCCGTAATGCGTGAACTGCTGCTGGCAGAGTTGTGGCTTTGGAGGCCGATGGTGGTAAATTGGTGTGGCCTATATGTTATTGAATTTGCAGATGAAATTGAAGGGGAACATGAACGTAACCGAAGGGAAAAGGAAGAATATATACAGAGAGAGAGAGAGAGAGAGACGAATTGATTGTTGGGAGAGTGTGGGTCCCAAGAGGCGAGGAGCGTTGATTTTCGTTCGAGTTCACTTTACGCTTGTGCCCCCTCATAATTGTTACATCTTCAAAAAAACCACCAAATAAAACTGTTAGCGTTTTTTTTTACCTAATCTGTTCAATTATATTCTCCGTTATTGATAACAATATTGTACATAAGTTGTTTCAGACACCCCTCGAAAAACCAGTGGAAAAGCCCCAATCAATATTATGACAAATAAATATAATTCAAGTAGTATTATTGAAAAAACTAGGTACACTATGTTAGATTAATCCAGCGCTCATTAAATTGCCATTGTATTCTAATGCCACCCACCTTAGCTACCAGACTAGGCCACCGTAGAGGTTTTAACCATGAACTCGACTAGTTTCTCTAATGGCTTAAGGAGTGACTTTAAATTCCTTTCTACTAACAAGTTATGGAAATAGCCATTACCTTAGGTTAGATAGATCCACAAATTGTTTGTATTTTTTAAGCATAAACTGTGGCTCAGTGAACCAACCAACCAACCAACCAACCAACCAAAATGGTGACAATAAACCAGCAAATACATCAGGTACTGGTGTTCACAAGATGGTCAAAAGCAGCACAAACTCTGTTATTCATCGGTCAATGGAAAGATAATTTGGCTTACTTATATTAAAGATTGCAGCGTTGTAATTAATGTAAACATACATGAGATGGTCGGTTGTTCAAGCTTCAGTCAGACAAAGAATAAATAATTTTTTTAGACTCCTAACGACAAAGAAATAGACCAAAATTCAACCTGCTACTGCTAGCCTATCATTTTCTTCAGTTTGGTTCATCATCACATCACAGCCTATATTCAAAGATGCTCCACTGGTTATGTCCTAGTTTAAATTAGTGGTTGATAACACCATCAATTGGATCATTTGGAAATTACAAGAAATTAACAATATCAAAACACAGCATATCTCTATCATCATACAGAAGTGGAACTTATCTACGAATCTCCACTTAATACCTTAATCGTACAACAAAAAATTAATGTCAAAGGCTGACAGTGGCATTGTCCACTCTGTTCGCGCCCTCCACCAATCTTCTCTTTGCAGATTTAGTTCTGTAACACCAAACCTCGAAAGCCTCGCTCAAGTCAGGATATCTCACTTGTTCAGTGTTCATCCAGTCTGCAAGAATATCAGCTTGATCGTTTGATGGCAATGCCAGTATCAGGGAGACGATTGCCCCCTCAATGCTCTGGCACAAGTCTTCACCCATCTTGTAAGGATAACCCATTTCTTCGCTGCCAACTGAATCCAAAAGCGGCTTAATCTTCCTTACATATGGAAGCCATGTCTTTAGCAATAGTACTCGACCTGGGGCTGGAAAAATCACATTTCCATAGCCTACTGCTTCTAATACTTTGGTAGTCACTTCTATTAATTTAAATTTCAAACCCCACATAACAGAATCAAGTTTCTTGTCTTCAACAACCCTCAGAACATTAACTGATATATCAGCCCAATTAGCAACAAAATCTTTCATCATGTCTATCTTTGGTAGGATCATACACATCCACTCGAGATCAGAGAGAGACTGCATAATTTTGTTTTCGGCTGCTTCACCTGAGAGATCAGACTCCAAAAGCAAAGAAGACAGATCCTCTTCAAAAGAAAGGCATATCTTGGATAGGCCTATTCTAATCTCTGATTTTACTTCATCATCAGCTGTAACCAGGGCTGTGTCTTCATCATCCCCTAGCATGTATTCAACTTGTTCCTGAGCTGAGGTTTTAAGCTCATCACCAAAAGGAGGACATGGTCTGCCACTGGACGTAGCAAACCGAATTGCAGAGATGAAAACATTTATTGTGGCACTTAAATCTACAGGTTGGATTCTGGCCAAAATGGGCATAGCTATTGGACCCAGTTTTGAAACTGCTTTTATGATCTCTTCTTCTTCCTTGTCCTCCCAGGGAACAGCCTCCAAGTACTGGATACAGCTCTGTGTGATCTCTTCACAGCAGAAAGCAGCTGCCACCAGCAGAACACCAACAGCTAATTGAACAGAGTCCCAGGAGTCCAAAAGAGAGTCTACAGGGAGATAGAGACGCCTCAAAAATGCAACATGATAATCATAATCTGAATCTGAGCACTGAATGGCGATACAAGTACAAGAGTTTGGATGGGACAACCTATCCACAAAATACTTGCTGTTCTTTTTCAGAACAGCAGAATGTGAATGGAAAACTTCAGGTCTTCCTTCTTTGTTTCTCAAGCGAACAATAATGTCACTTGTAATCCTATCACCAAGCTTATAAAACTTGGTTTCGTCCATGCATGGAACAGAGACCCACTGATTAGCATGCTTTAGGCAACTGTGAGAATACTCCCAATTGGCATGCAACTGGAACAATGTCAAAAATAATTACTTTAAATCTGTTCAAAATAAATTTCAACCTAATATACCAACAAGAAATGGGACAAATTGGTAAGATAAAAAGAGGAGATGCACGAAAGACTTTGAGATTGAGTGAAGAATTATTGTTCTTCAATCTCACAGAAGAAAAAAAAGACAAGCAGAGAATAGCAGAGAGTGAGAGAGAAGAAGAATGATGAAAAGCAACTGGAGAATTCATCTTATTCATCTGGACCTCACGTACAGATATATATAGTGAGTGTATGAGTGAATCTAGCACTCAATGCTTTACATGTGAAGTTACAGCTGTCATAACTGACTCTCTAACTAATCTATTAATTAGTCTTAACTAATCACTAACAGCTTGCTGATTGTGATGTAAGAGATCCAGCTGGTTGACGTCTTTGAGTCACATGGGTTACAATGCATATGCAGCAGTAAGAGCTAATCTGGCATTTAATCTACAAAGAACAAATAGGAACATTCATCTTCATGGCATACGTACAATATGCTTTGACACTGATTTGTCTAGCCGGGAACCATGCTAGATAGGACACGGGCACTTGCAACCCACTTGGATTTGGACAAGTGGCACAACAAAGAATTGGTTTACCATGCCCATAGAGTATCTACTTAAGAACTCAACGTTGCAGATCATCCGTCAAAGCAACAGACCATGGTGACAAATACTTCCCATACAAGGGAAGCACTTGCCTTCCTTGCTCTAATTAATCCCGAAATCATAATGAAGCCCCCCATAGTCATGTTATTTTACAGCTCTAATTAGCTTGCAACTATCCTCATTGAAAAGAGTTTCCAAGAAAACGTCGGAGACTCAAAATGGAACAATGCCAAGAATACCTATGAAGCAATCTACAGAATTACCGTGGGCATCAAGGAGGTTTTGATTGATTTACAATCCTGAATCCATATTCCATTCAACAGACAAGATGCCATTCAGAAATTTCAAGGACACAATAATAACAAAACAATCCATTACCCAACCAACAGCGCATATATTATGCATTTATATATGTGAAACTGAATACTAGGGCGAACTTTGGTCCAACGATAAGGTTGTTTCATTGTGACACAGTGGTCACAGGTTCCAGTCGTAGAAATAGCCTCTGATTGAGGGTCACCCTGCCCAGGGCGGGAGCCTCGTGGTACGCCCATTTTTTTTTTTATGTGAAACTGAGCTTAATAGCAGTGAGAATCAAAATTGGGTTTTCTTATCAGAGGGGTCCTAGGTTCAGAAGGTACTTTTGAATCAGCAAAGCTAAATGCACATATAATGGACCAGTCATGGAAGAACCACAGAAAAACGAATCTCATAATACAAGCAGATGAGATATATGGAAAAGGACTGACCTTGAGAAAACCCCAAATTTTCAACCATGGAAAATCTCCAAATCCTCAAACCCAAATTTCAGAATTCCAGCAGATGGGAAGTATGGAAAAGGGTCTGACCTTGAGCAAACCCCAACTTTTCAACCATGGAGAAGACAGAAATCCTCAAACCCACAGAAAGAAAGCGCTTTTATCAAAAGGGTTTAATGGTATAACCTTCAATCATAGTGGTTACCAATTAATCAAAGCAATAATGAAGAAATTAAGGAGGAAAGTGATAAGAGATCGGCAGATGAGTTCTGTTTCAGTGTGTAGAGAGAGTAGTTTTGCATAGGAAATGGTACAGCAGAAAAGCCCGTGGAGGACGTAGAAAGGATAAACTTTTTGACTAAAATAACCTTATAACATAATGCGTTGATGAAGTATTGCAGCTCTAGCCTCTAGGGTTTATTTCAGTGTCGTGGGATGGGGCTGATTTCACCCTGTTCCCAAAAGATTTTCAATACTGCTCATTAAATTATTAGTTATTTCTCGTGTCTAGACGCATAGAATAATAGAATAAAATCAATAATAAATATATTTATATTTACACAAAAAAATAAATTACAAAGATAGATGAGATAAAAAAAAATTAAGTATTGCTTAATAAATTATTAATTATTTCTCGTGTCTAAACGTACACAATAATAAAATAAAATCAATAATAAATATATTTATATTTATAATTAAAATTAAATTACAAAGTTAAATGATATTCAAAATTTTATGCATTAAATATTAACTCCACTAAATATTTAATGCATAAAATTTTGACATATCATTTATGATACAAAATTTAATAAATAAATTTGAGCAGCATAATTTTATTCAAAGATTTTAGAAGTTAAAACTATACCCCATACGATACAAAAAAATTATCTTATCTACAATTGTTAGTCGAACGGGTTCGAGTCGAATTCTAGCCGAGCTTGAAAAGTTTGTTTCTTGATCGAGCTTAAAAAATTGTTTCTGAACGAGCTAAAAACAAGTCAAGCTCGAGCTGAGCCAAAGTATTTGCCTGTAAACGAGTTGAGTCTGTCGAGTTTAAGCGAAATTTTGTAGGGATTGTTTTTTAAATGAGTTTAAAAACTTGTTCAAGTTCGGGCTCGTTTAAAAAACGAACCGAGCTTGAACGAGCTAAGCTCGTATAACTCAGTTTGATTAACAATTCTAATCTTATCCTTTTAGTTGTTTTTTTTTTTGATCTAATGGTCAGATGTGCCTAAGTCAATTTGTACATAACTCCACCAATTCTCTCCGGGGTTTAAGATGAGGGTATTCATGAAAGAAAAAATTTAATGATTTAGTTTTAACAAATTATCAAAATTTAAATTCAAGATATTTGAGCTTAGAATTATTCCTTGATGTTCAGCTGAATTGACCGACTGGGAGCTGAATTTATGGTATTTGAATATGTTGTCGCTCTTTATGTTTGACTGGACCTTGAGCACCTGGAAGCTAAATTAGGAAATGCTTTATTTTTACAGGAATTTTCTCACCAACCTAAATTATTTGCTTAAGCTGTACTTAGAAGTTATAAGAAAAAATATATATATTCTTGCCTATCAATAGACACACTGAAAAGAAACGGGGACTAAAGCTGCTGATTCTTTTTTTTTTTTTTTCCTTTTTTGTTTAATCACTACTTGCACAAGTTGTCAAGTTGCCAGTGCATGTGCCAAGGCTTGAAACTCCTAGGCCAGGTAAACTAGCCAAAAAGAAGATAACATAATACAGTCAGAAAGTGACCCTCTCCACTTGTATATCTGTTAAAGAATTAAAATAAAAAAAACAGTGATTATAAACTCCAACACTTCATACTTGGTAACTATATATATTTGATTTATAAGAGAAAATCAAGGCATACTGAGACGAATCGAAGCTTCTGCCCAGTTTCCTCTGCTTCTTGAGGTGGTGTTCAGCTTCTCGAATTTCCAGTTGTATCAGTATGGGTCTAAACTGGAACAAGTTGGGCTTTCCTTAATGGGCTTCTACGTCACCCAACCGAAGCAATGATCAGACAAGCCCAAAGACAACGTATCTGCGCTGACTGTGCTAGTAGTAGGGAGTAGAACCGGACACAAAAAAAAAAAAAAGGCAAAAAGAAGATACCCACGCACTATAAAAGAGCCTGACTGATTACGTCTGAGCCCCCATCATCAATCTGGCAAAGTAATCATTTTACCCTCACGGCAATATGATGACGTGGCAGAAAGACACTTGTATTGCATGTAGCGGACCACACATCAACATCATAATCATCTCTCAATGTCTGTAGGTCCCACCCACCACCATTGCCAACCGACTGCCAACTCCAGTGAGTGAAATTGGTAAAAAGCAGCTGAGCTGTCTGGCTTTCTGCGGCCTTTATTGCCGACAATGTAACCCCGATGTAACTGCCTTTGATTTGACACGTCTGTTAAAATCTGACGGACCGCCGCAGCTCCCGTCGATCTAGATCAGAGCACCCCTAAAGCTGTGCTGTACAGGTTGGGTGGCATTATTACCCGCGATAATAAAGTTGTAATAGCAACTCCAACGGGAGTGTTATCTAAAGTGATAAATTTTTAACCGTTAAAGTGTCACTTTAAAATAAAAAAAAATCACTTCAAGGGGAGGGGTGGTATCTGAGATGGTAAAATGACAATTATAAATTTAGGATGACAAATTTGTAACATATGGAAAGAGAATGTGAGAGTTTACAAAATAACCGTTGGTGTCCAATGTTTATCAACGACTATATTCTTCCCAAAACTTCTATAAAACTACATAGAGAAGGAAAGGGGAAGGAGATTTACCTAAAAATCTTCTTACCTCGTTGGTGTCTACTTGCCTGAAAATCGATCCAAGCTTCTGAATCGAAGCGGGTGATTTCATTGGTGCACTTGATTTTGTCGATTTGCCTAAAAATCGATCCAAAGGTGGGTGATTAAGGAAAGGGATAGGGGTTTAAATCGAAAAGGAAGGGGAAGGGATTGTGTCTGGTTTGGATTGTGTGTGGTCTGAATTGTTTCAGAAATCGAAGGAGAAGGAGGTAGGGTTTAAATCGAAGGGGA
>CM042186.1:40958955-40979187 GCA_023539305.1 Ilex asprella | reverse complement strand
GGGGAAGGGGAAGGGGAAGATTGTTCAGACTCTGTCGTATTTATTTTGTACCTCAAATGACACTTTGTATCTCAAATCTTTTTTGTATTCACATATTACATCATTACATTTTTTTATATTGTTATATTACACCATTATTTTTTTTTGTATTGTCATATTACAACATGTTATTTAATTGTATTGTCATATTACACCATTAAAATATTTTGTATTGTCACCTTATACCCCAATTTTTTTTTGTATTGACATATTACACTATAATTTTTTTTGTATTAATTATTTTATCTTACTTTTAAATTGATTATAATTTATTTTTTTGTAGATGGATTCACAATTTGACGGTTCTTTCATTGATTTGCTTATGAACGATACCGATTTATATGATGATGCTATACAGACTAATCCCACAATATTGGCGCCAGTACAAAGTGAAGCCGCTCCAAGAATGAAAAAATCGCAAAAGACAAAAAACTTTTCTCTAGAAGAAGATAAATTAATTGTGTCTGCGTGACTTAATACGAGTAAAGATTCAATTATTGGGAATAAACAACAAGGTGGTGCTTTTTGGCATAGAATATTGAAATATGTAGAACTTCATCGAGGCAATCAAGAAGAGCGTTCGCAAACGTCTATTAAAAGCCGTTGGTCTGATATAAATGCAAAATACAGCAAATCTGTCGGTTTTTATAGTCAAATTAAAAGACTACGACAAAATAGACACACCGAACAAGATAATATAATAATTGGGCTTTTTTTATTGACACTATTATGTTTTCATATTTAAATTATTGACTGAATAATTTCAAATGTTTTTTAGGTTGATGAAACAAAAGAAATGTTTGCTAAGATCATTGAAAACCATTTCAATATGATTATTGTTGCAATATATTAAAAATGGAGCGGAAGTGGACTGATAATCTCACTAGCAATAAGAGAGCAAAAACTCATTCAACTGGTAGTCCTGCTGAATCAACTCATGTTGAATCTTGCTATTCAACTCTATATTTAGGGGATGACACTGAACCCTCGTCCATTCCCAACCTCGACAGGCCATTGGGCAGAAAGGCTTCGAAGAAACAACTTAAAAACAAAGAGAAGTAAACCGGTGATGAAGCATCACTAGATCATCACCACTGGAATGAAAGAATGGAAGTGGAAAGACAAAAAATTGAACGATACGACAAAATTTATGCTCAACAGGAGATAGCATTGGAACAACATCGTAAACAGATAGAAATTGAAGAAAGACAGGTGCAACAAAATGAAATACAGAATGAAATGAAAATCATGAAAACTGACACTATTGGCATGGACCCAATATCTGCAACATATTGGAATAACCTGAAGATGGAAATCATGAAAAAACGGGGTTTTAATTTTTAGTCGTTATTTATTATGTTGCTATTATTTTTTAATTTGTAGTCATTATTTATTATGTTGCTATTATTTATGAAAATTGAAAGTACAACTTCAAATTGAAATTGAAATTGAAATTAAAAATTAGAATTGAAAATACAACTTGAAATTGAAATTAGAATTGAAAAAATAACTTGAAATTGAAATTAGAATTAAAAATACAACTTGAAATTGAAATTGAAATTAGTCGCTATGTCGTTCTCACAAATGCTCGATAAGATCTGACTGCAGTTGAGAATGAGTAAACATTATTCCTGATCTGACAATGGGTGTGAAACCCGAGCATGCATGAGTCAAAAAAATAAAAATAAAAATTTAATTATAGGAAAATATTTTTTAAGTGCATATAATTATATAAAAAAAATCAAAGTTGAACTATTTATGAAAATGTCCTTGCATGGCATTTGCTTCCAAGCTGCTGCCTGGCAGCAGAAGAGTTCTTCTCAGCCTTTTCCAAGCTTCCAGAGGGATTGATGAGTTTCTTAAGACTTCAGCAACTCTCTGGATAAGGCAGAACCACCAAGAGATGAGAGAGGGAGAAGAGAGAAACTAGAGAGAGAAAATCAAAGTTGGAATTTTGGATTTGTGGAAGAAGCTACTTCGAACGATAAAAAGTATGTCTCTAGCCTAATTTGGATGCTAGGAATTCATTGGTGTTGTTAATTTTTGATTTGGGTAAGTGGTTATGCTCGAATTTGAGTTTTAGAGTAGGTTTTCATGAAATTGGTCTCAGAGAAAACGAGTTTTTTTTCTTCAATTGAGTCTTGAATTGTGTTTTTGGATGGTTTTAGAGTGGTTTGGGAGTATTTTTACGGGTTGTCGTGGTGTATGGTGATGGGATGAAGAAACCCTTATGGGTTTGAATTTTTAATGGGTTTGATTTTTGATAAACTCGATTAAGCTTTGAAAGGAGGGTTGAGTCTAGTTAATTTGAGTTCAAGGAATCCATTTATGGCCTCGGAATTGAATTTTGAGGTCATTTGGGAGGTGAAACGGGTAGTTGCAGGTCTGCCCATGTGTGTAAAAAATAATTTTTAGCCAACTTTGACCAACGATTTGATGATGTTAGAGTTAAATTAGAAGGCTGAGTCTAGAAGGGATTGAAACTATGCTGTTCAAAGAGTATGTGGGCATTGAAATCAAAGGAAATAGTGTACTATAGTGGGATAACATTGGGGTCAAAGTGGGGTGGTTGAGCAGAAATTTCTGCACTTAGGGTAAAAGTCAAAATGAACCAAAGAAGAAGATGAAGGTGGGGGAGGTACACCAGTGCACCCCGACGGTGTGTGAAAGCGTGTCTCACATCCGATTGACCTCTGGTTGGTCCCAAAAGTTTCGTAACGTCCGTACGGAGGTCCCAATAAAATTTTAAGTCGATCCAACGGCCGGATCAAAGTGAGAAAATAAATGACTATTTTGGCCTCCGAGGCCAATATGACCCCATTTTAGGGTGATTTTGGGAAAATAAATTTTATTTTCATTCTTATGTAGGTTATTTGAGTATGTGTATGAAATTTCATTAAAAAATAACGTCGTTTTATTTTTGGCTATTTCGGATCGAAAAACAGAACGGGATATGATTTTTCAATTTTCGGATCAGTCGAATCTTTTCAAATTCATTTTGAAATCATGTATTACATTCTTTATGAATTATTAACATATTTTTAAAACTTATGATCGATGATTTTGAATTTGGAATGAAAATCAGGGATCCGAATTAGGGTTTTGAGTGCAGTAACACACAGTAGTCCGAAACGATTCATTGATTTGCATTAGTTAAGCTATTTTTTATTTGATACTCATGTGCATTAATTTATGTGTTAACTGTTAGGTTCGGAGGCTACTACCTCGGTTACACCTAGGGATCGAGCATAAAGCTAAGCCGGTGTGTTGGTTGGCGGTGATAGGTGAAGTGTACTGTTTCATAATACTTGTAAATAAAATTATATGATATATCAAGTTTATTCTCTTATATGTGAGAAATCAATTTTGCCGAATTGATTTGAGTTGAGTTGCTTAAACTACGGATCAAATATATTTTGTTGAAAAGTGTGATTTGTTGAAAAGTTTATGATTTGAGTAGTATCCACTGTGCTAGAGTTGTTGATAGCTCGACATGGCTTACATGTTGTTGATTTGGACACTGCACAGTTGTCATGAGATAGCTCGACATTGCTTAAATGCTGTTGATAGTTCGACATTGCTTAAATGTTGTTGATAGTCTGACATTGTTTAAATGTTGTTGTTGACTTATAGCACATGTGGACTATTTATTATGTTGTTATATTGACAGAGATTATGAGATTTCAAAGTGAGATGAAAACACTTTGATTTGGACGTTCTCCTTAGATTGTGAACATATTTTGGTGAAATGATATTGATCCATATTTTTAATCTTTCCATTTATTATGATACGCAGTAAACTTAAGAAAATTATTGGTTTTAGAATGTCGAAGTTTAGAATGAGGTCCACTACTGCACTCTCATGGTAGAGATGGAGGAAAAACTAAGGAATCTTATTATATATATACTATACAAGAGTCTTTGTTTTTCCTGTTGTTTGCTGTAAAGGGATTGAATCTCTAATCCTTTATTTTGGCAAAAAGGGCATCGTTGTGTACTCGGTATATAGTTTTTTATTTTGATTGTGGCATTAGGTGGCATTATTGATTTTTAAATGCATTACTGCATTTTAAACGCAGGTATCGCCACGTGCTGAGTTACGCTTTCATCTCTAGGAAACCAAAGAGGGTCTCTCGGGATGGGGGGTGACAATGGGTTTGCATGAAGTCTTCCAATTCTGGTGTATACGCACGGGACACTTCTACAGGTAGATTTGCATCACTTCCATCAAAGTCATTGTTACCAATATCTCCTTCATCCTTAATGACCGTATTATGCAATATTATGCACGCTTTTATAATATCTGCAAATGTTTCTTCATCCCAAAAGTATGCTGGTCCACGCACGATTGCAAAACGAGCTTGAAGTACCCCAAATGCCCGCTCTACATCTTTTCTTGCTGACTCTTGTGCTTTAGCAAAATATTTTTTCTTCAAACCTTGTGGACAGGGATTTGTTTTACAAATGTCAACCAGTTTGGATAAATACCATCAGTTAGATAATATCTCATTGTATACTCATGACCATTAATTATATAATTGACTAGAGGAGCATGACCATTTGCTAATAATGCAAAAAGAGGGGACCTATCTAGAACATTTATGTCATTCAGCGAACCAGGAAGTCCAAAGAAATCATGCCATATCCAAAGATCTTGAGAAGCCATAACTTCTAAAATGATTGTTGGTTCATGACAATGACCAGTATACATACCTTGCCACGCGGTAGGACAATTGTTCCACTTCCAATGCATGCAATCAATACTCCCTAAACATGCCGGAAAGCCACGTTGTTTCCCCATCTGTAGCAATCGAGCAATATCGATATTATTTGGTGACCTCAGGTAATGGTCGCCAAACATTGCAATAATAACTTTCACAAACTTTCTCAGACTTTGTATGACAGTGCTTTCTCCAATTCTAATGTATTTATTCACAAAATCTGTTGGTGTTCCGTAAGTAAGAATTCTATAAGTAGCAGTTATCTTTTGAAGGGATGACAAACCGAGAACTCCTACGACATTTGTTGTTTGGATGAAGTATGGATTGTGTTGGAGAAAAAAAGGACGACTCATTCGGAATCTCCTTCAAAAAAACCCTTCATATACACAAGGGGTAGCAAAATAGTCACGATAGAGTCTTTCGTGACCTTTAACTCTACAATGATTAAATTTTCTGTGGCCTGGAACGGAACCACGATGCATTCTTATCCGTCCCTAACTAAACTCTTCTGACCTTCTAGTTGCAACATACAGTATATCCAAGTCATCATTATCTTCTTATTCAATATTGAGAATCTCTCATACAATATTAGGATAACGATTCATATAGCTTGATGAATGAAAATATGAAAGGATTAATAGTCAAAGAGAAAAGAAATATTGAATTGATAGAGAGAATGTAAGATAGATGGATGAAATCATAAGAAAAATGATCATATTTATAGACGAATTATACTTTTTTAATTTTTATTTTAGCGGTTAAATTTTCAAATTTGAATTTCAACGGTTGAAATTTGAATTTTAGCGGACAAAATTTGAAATTTGAAATTTTAATTTTTACTATAAAAATATATTAATTAAATTACAATCGTTATGAAAACTATACCCGTTAAAATATAACCGTTAAGTTTAATTATATTTTTTAATCAAAAACATTGAAATATTAAAATAGCACCCCATTTTGGCACCTATCATTAGAATAAAAATACTGTTCAAGAGTACTAAAATACTGTTCAAAATTACAAAATGATATTTGATACCCCATTTTTGACAACTACCCTTGGAGTTGCTTTAAGCAACTCAAAGGCAAACTATGTGTCGTTCTGATGTCACAGAAATGGCGAGTAATTGAAGTTATTTGAACTTAGTTTACATTGGCTTCCTTTTGACTTACCCGAAGGTCTCCATTACAATTCCATAACAGGGTGCACACCATGGCCAAACTTGTGTGTAGATGTAGACCGGGCCAACCTATCAGGAATAGGCTTACCTGATGGGCTAGTTCTGATGGGTTCTTGTAGGTCAACCAACCCATTAAGAGCCCTTAAATGAACCATTACTGGACATTTAGTTTATTTTTGGGTTTTTTGTGAGTTGGTATTTAATATACCACTTAATTGTGAAAAAATATTCATTATAAAATGTTTTGTATAGAAATATTTTTTTTATTACTTAAATGCCTACAAAATAACAATTAATTGGCACAAAGAATGGATAAGAAAATTGTCATAAATCATGCAACAATTTTATTAAATTCAGCAACTGCTATATCTCTTAAAACATAAATTTTAAAATTTTAAAAAAAAAATTGTCAAAAAATTCTTCAATTTTCAACCAATAAAAACACAAACCTTGAAGTACCACCGATCTTCATTCTATTCCAATTCAAATTGTCGATAATGTGACATTATATTAATACATAACAGTGTAACACATTTATTAATACTTTAATCACTAATAAAAAAAATTGTGAAATTATATTCACTGATTCATGCAAAATCTAAATTGTATGTATTACATAATATGACATCTATATATACATATATATATATATATATATTACTTTTAATGAATAACAGTATTACATCAAAATATAACATTATAAAGTGACACTGTTATTAGATTTGAGAATAACCAAAGCGGTGTAACATTAAAAAAAATGAATTTCAAAATCCAAACTAAGTCGATAAGGTTTATTTCATATGTTATAATTTTGAATTTCAAATATGTTCAATCCCTTAAAATATGAAACTATAAAAATGGATCATGACCAAATACTAAAATTAAAAAAAAAAAAAAATTATTGGTCCGATGGACATAGTCATAGGCTGGCCCATCAGGTTCTTTAACTGTTTAGCTAGTCGAGCACCCTGACCCTAAGATTAACTGCATATACCCTTACCCAGGGCCATAGGGCGACCATGTGGTGGGCCGACTCGTCCCTTAGCCCAACGGGCCATTTGAATCCAAAATTGGTTGCGACTCCTTTTATTATTCTTAAATTTATATATGAAGCAATAAGATTTGACATTGATTTTAAATTTTAATGTGTGTAACATTCCCATCGAGAGGGATGACACTTTTATTGATAAAACTTATTCGAAAGAAACGTACTGAATAGATTTAAAAAATCGACTTGATGAATTAATACTGATGAGACCAAGTTTAATCGAGTCAGACTCAATAAATTAGATGAATCCCGATCAGCTAAAAGGACAGATCAAGCTTAGCTCGAGAATTTAATCCAGTCCAAGATTCAAGGTGTCTAAGAATAATTAAAGCACATGAGTAGCAATTGTAGGGATACTCACTCTAAAAAATCAAGACAACGTTTTATGACAAATTATCTTTTGTAGCCACCCGAAGAATTAATACCTTTACCCTCATGTCACTACTCTAACCAAGGCTCTGTGTTTATAAATTGTAAGTTCTCTCTACATGAGAGGAGACATTGAGCTCTACTTATACACCTCTCTACATGAGATGACACATTGAATTCTACATCTACACCACCTCTACAAACACATAAGTTTCTCTCTTTCCCTCTTACCTATTGTACCTTTTCTAGAACTAACTATTGCTCTTTTCTCCCGTTTACCGTCCTTACCTCATCAATAAAGAGCTCCCCCGCCACCGTTGTCATTTTTCAGAGTGAAGTAAGTCATTCAGATCAAAGCACAATTTATTTGTGTATTGATTTAATATTTACATTATTGTCATTGATTGTTTTATTAATTATCTATTAATTATATTTTATCACACATTCGATTGTTAATTTTGCACGAGATTATTTTGTGCATTATCAAATACTATTAAATTAATAGTGAATTTAAATAAATATTAGGACTTATAATTAAATAAATAACAGATATAACAGTGAAATTATTAAATCAAAATTTTAAATTTATGTATTATTGCTCAGTCGGAGAGGACAAAGATACGTCTGATATTGTTTCTTTCAAAGTTTTTGCGTTACAAAGAAAACAAAAACAAGTCATCTCTAGTTTCCAGCTTTGATAAAGCTCGCTGGAAAAGGAAAATGGATGAAAGAGACTGAGTAGACATTCTCTGATGACGGTTTAGATGGGAGGTGAGGAGGGAGGGAACCATTGTCCGGGAGTGTAGGCTTTTTTCTTTTTTTTGGGGGGGTTTCCAATGCTAAGGGACCACACCTCTTGTGGACCTGTCTGCGGCGGTGATGACTCCTTCAGTCTCCAAATCTATCATTATTTCATTAGTGGTTCATAGCAACACTAAAACCACATACCTTTCACTAATAAATGCTCAGGGGTCTGACTTAGGCTTGCATAAGTTTTTGCACCCTACTGTCACTCAGGCCCCTGCAATGAATGTATGTAGGAGTGGAGATTAGTAGGTCCTCCACATCAAATTTAGATGCCATACCTTCGGTCAATTAGTGATTTTTTTAGAACATTTTTTTTAAAAAAAATCATTTGTTATACAAAAAAAAAAAAAAAAACAAAAGCCTCGTGATTCTTTTTTTTTTTCTAACTGTTTTGATAGAGCGGGCACTGCAATTTTCATGCTGCATTCAAACCTAACCCCAGAAGTTTTCACTATGTAAAGAATTTCTCAAAGTGCAATGATGAAAAGGTCAGAGAGAGAGAGAGAGAGAGAGAGAGAGAGAGAGAGAGAGAGAGAGAGAGAGGTTACTTTTTGTAAGGGCAACTGCAAGATGATGGTCCTAACTTCTTTTTCCCCCATTTTTGTTCTTTCTCTTTAGTCTTGAAGGGTAAGCAAGTTGCTAGTCTAGGAGCCTATATTCACCTCATTAGCTATCTAACATCATCAACATTTAATCAGTCCTTGGTTTTGTGTCAGTCAGTGGTCGCTACCTTCATTGCATGACTATATCTCTCTCTCTCTCTCATGGTTTTGCATTTTCTTGATTATTTGTGTCCAAGTTCAGGGTTTCAAATTCTCTATCATCCACTTGTTCAGTTTCAAATCAGATGATCTAAAACTTTAATGAGCTTGACTTTAAAGCAATTCCAGCAAATTAAGATATTTGTTCAAGTTGAGATGTTGTGGACCATCTCCCAGATATTGCAAGAGAGTGACTTAAAGATATTATTTCCGAAGAAAAATTGGATAATGGGAGTATATGACTTGAACTATTGATCAAGTTGTGCAAATATATGTCTGTCACATTAGAATTTATAACCAAATATGTTTTTATTCTAACTCTGTGTAAGCCCCATACAGAAGATAGGCTCATTCACTTGAAGAGATGGTGACTATTTTCCGCCATATACTTCAAAAATATGTGCAAGTTGGTTCTTTTCGGTTCAAAAGAATAGAACCCCTCGTTGTTGAATTAGGACTAGGAGGTCTAGCTGCACCGAGAGCAAAGGGCGACCCTATTGCTCATGAAAGTATCATCATCGTATATGTTTTTTTTTTATTACTATCATTCATGTTCTTATTGTTGATTGTTCCCGAGGCACCTACAAAACCCTCAACTCACTTTACCCTTAGTCAAAACATTGCATTTAAAAAGTAAGACACACACATGGCCAGTGTTAGTAGGAAGTAAACATCTAATAATCATTTTAAAGTATAGTTTTTGAACAATAATTATATATGTTTTCCCCCCCTTTTTTTTTCTTGTAATGGCTGGTTTTCCCTACGAAAAAAATGGAACATTTTGGGTATAATCTTTGTTTGTTTGTTTAAACATGTAGGATATGTGAGATCTAAATCTCAAATGATGTTCTATCTTTACAGGATAGAAAGTATATACTTTTGGCTTTAATTGCCTCTTTTAATCATCAAAGAAGAAAAGGTGTAAACAGAACTTTGTAATGCCATTGACTTCTCTCTCAACCGTCATGATGAAGCGTGTGTTGATTCTAGGGGGCAAAATTATAAGCTTTTCTTGCTAAATATGAAGGGGGCTGATGCTCAAAGTAATGGGGGAACTTCCCCTCTCCCCCCCTCTGGTATCTCTCTCTAACAATTATCTAAACCCCAAGAGATAGATCAAGTAATAATAGAAATAAGTTGTAAATTCGGATGTTATGAATTTGAATATTGGTAATTCTTTGAGGTCAAATCATGAAAAATTTATCCCTTTTGAAGACCCTGATCCCTACGTAATTGATCCGCCTTTGGCAGAACTAAACAAAAAATTAATCAAAATAAGCGTAATTGACATGAATACCCTTAAATAATAATAAAAAAACTACCTGAAGTTGGGCTGGTAAGGCCCCTAAAACCACGATTAATAATTGCGACTACTACCCGTCAAGCAAACCACAATCAAACTGTCTGTAATAACCTGTTTTGGAGGACTCCCAATCATTTATTACGAAAAAAATGCTCTAGCATCTCAAACTTGGCAGTAAAACAGCATAACAAGTGGTCCCTGCATAAGTGATTTTATTGGAGTTGGGCTTTGATGGGGGGTTGGGATTGGATGGAAGGGTCAGAAAGAGTAGAGGTTGCTATGTCATGGAGACTTGGACGGTTCATGGACTGCTAATCAGTAATGTAACCAAAAGTGGAAATAGATTAAAGAGGGATATGGCTGTCTAAGTCAAGATTCTCAGACTAGAAGCAGATT
Organism: Ilex asprella; assembly: GCA_023539305.1. Taxonomy (NCBI): domain Eukaryota; kingdom Viridiplantae; phylum Streptophyta; class Magnoliopsida; order Aquifoliales; family Aquifoliaceae; genus Ilex; species Ilex asprella. The sequence continues at coordinate 40,968,562 of CM042186.1, read as the reverse complement.
GTGTTATGGGGGCCCATATCTCATTGAGGTTTATTTGCTGGGCACAACATTCTCCCCAGTCTATTATGACAAATAATGGTTGTTCCCTAAGGTTTTAGAGTTTGGACCTTGGATGCCCTACAAATGAGAGAGAGAGAGAGGGAGAGAGAGTAAATTGGTAGCTTTCATTGAGCTGTATTAGAGAATGAATCTTAATTGACTCCAAAGTAAAACAAATAGTGCAGGCTAGGAACAAGCTAGAAGTTAGTGAAGGGTGGTATGAAAGCAACATGAGTGTTGGTGTATCATCAAAACCAAAAGGTTAGAATGAAGATGATCCATTGACTCCTCTTCAGAAGATGCTTCTTTTTGCATTAGTCTTAAACCATGTATAAGTAGCCTTGTTATATATATATATATATGTATATATATCTGTGTGTGTGTGTCTGTGTGTGTATAAAGTAGATATATATATTTTTGAGGCAACTTAAAAAATGGAGGTTTGGGTAGGGAGGCAATGGCAGAAGGTGGAATCAGAAAATGATCCCTACAAACCCCACAGCCACAGGTCGTGCCCACCACTTTGTTATTGACACATCTCAGTTCCCGAGGTGGGGACTTCCCAATCCCATAGTCACCTCCACCTCCCGGAATATTCTCCGGCAGAATTCTGTCTTTCCCGGTGGAATTATTCTCTCCAGCCGCCACCCAATGCTGCCAAGATTTATAATCCCTCACTCAACTCCATGGCCGTGTAAAGCACGTTTCTTTTGGAAAATTATTAGGAGAATATCAGTATTTGGAGAATATATGTGATTATTAATTAACACATGAATGCAAAAATCATTGCGTAAATGAATGCAAACGGTATACCATTATTATTGCTTGATAACTTCAAATAAACCATGTATATTATTGTGAATATTAAAATAATTACATTCGATTAGCAAATAGCTAGGAATAGACACAAAATTTTCAACTTCTTATTGTCTTTTCCCACAAACATTAAACTAGTTTGCCTATTGTTGAAAAAACAACAAAAAAAAAAAAAGAAGAATAAAAATAGTCCCATGTTGCTAAAAAAATAAAAAAATAAATAAATATATTGTCGTGAATATCACGCGCTGTATAAGATAGTAGGATGCATCATAAATGTCTCACCGCCCAACCATTATACTAATGGGTTTTACCAACTTGTTGCTTACAAGTTGTATTTTTTTTAATAAGGTATTAAGTTTAATGAGGGCACTTTTGGCTTCATAAGCATCTTGATGATGGTGGCGCAGGTTAGAATGGATCTTTTACTTTTATCTGGTAGTTAAAACTAATAATCAGCAATGACTTTGTTTTATTTTGTGAGGGGGACATGAGATTTTACGTGCTTTTTTTTTTGGCCTTGGATGGTTGGTGACCTTCTCATTAGAGTTTATGTTATTTCATAATATTTTAGCAATATCATAAGGTTTATCACCATTTCATTTGCTTTTTTGACCACATTGGCTCTATAAGGTCAAACATCAAATGAGATCCATGATTTTACTATTATTCTTTTATAACTTCCACTAAGAAAACATTATAACCCCCATCAACTATTACAATATAAAACAATAAATATTATATCGTAGAAAAGAAAATACTTATGTTTCATTTAATTAGTAGGAATGATGAAAAGTATGAGAGATAAAAATTAGAAGAAATACAGGGTGGTTTGGTTAGGTTTTTTAAAACTATTTTTTGTTCTCAAAAATTTAAAAACACCAAAAATCTGTTTGTTTAATTTTTTTGTTCTTATTTAAAAATTTTGAGAATTGATATATAATTTTAGAGAACAACAAAATAATATTTTCTGAGTTTTTAGGGTAAAATAGAAAATAAGGAAAACAACCCATTTTCTTTAATGAGGTTTACCCATCAAATTTTCATAGCAACAAAATTCATTTTTTTGGTTGAAGTATAAGAGCACTCACTTGGGTATTTCTCCTGGGTCTCTCTGCCTCCTCTCTCTCTCTCTGCAACAACAATGTCCAGATGAAACAGAGTCCACTTCGACAAATTTAGACAAAATATACTCAAGATCTGGGTTTAAGAACTCCAATGTCTTTTCTGTCCTTCCAATCTTTTTTCCTTCCCTACATGTGGGTTTTGATGGTGGTTGTGGGTTTCAGTGGTGGTGGGTGTGGGTTTTGGGTGATAGTTGTGGGTTGGTGGTGGTTGTGAGTTTTGGGTGGTGGTTGTGGGTTTTGAGTGGCTGTTGGGTGGTGGTGGTCTCTGTTTTGGGTGGTGATTGTGGGTTTTGATGGTGCTTGTGGGTTTCGGTGGTGGCGGATTTTGGGTGGCTGTTGGTTGGAGGTGGTCTTGGTTTTGGGTAGTGGTTGTGGGTATTGGGTGGTGATTGTCGGTTGGTGGTGGCTGTGAATTTTGGGTGGATGTCGATTGCTGGTGGTTTTAATGCACAGTGAAAGAGAGAGACAGATAGTTGAAAAGGGGTGAAAATTGTAGATTATTGTCCAAACAAATTTTATAATATTTGTTCAGTAAAACTATTTTCAAAAATATATAACCAAACAGGTTTTACAATCTAAAAATTTTTAAAAACATTTTCTCAAAACTCTTCCCAAAAATAGTTTTCAAAAACTGTTTTTTGAGATGTAAATCAAACATGCCCACACTTTTCATCCTCTAAAAAAGAAAAATAAAAATGATTGCTACGATAAAGAAAACACTTTCTTTTGTGTTTGGTATGATGGATAAAAATAAAAATGATGATTTTTTTGTGCTTGGTAAGATAGAAAATATATTTTTTATTTTTTAAAATTATTTTTTTTTATTTTTTTTAAAAAGTATAAATACATATTTTATCATTGTATTTACATATGAAATTAATGTGTACTTAATATATGCATATATCAAAGGATATATAGACAAATAATATACATTTCAATACAAATAATTAACTTTTCATCCATTTTTCTTCTAATTTTGAAAGGATTGATTTTAGTAAATTAGAAAGAAAGTTCATCCATTCACATTTCCATCTTTCCTATTTTTCTTCCTTATCAAATATGATATTTTATCTATTTTTTCAACTTTTGATCATTTCATTTTTTCTGTCGTACTAAACGGAGCATTAGAAAAAAATAAAGACAAATGAAAAAAAACACCTGCATAAGTAACATACAAAATAATTATTATTGGTAGTGGGGTTGCTTTTAGAATGTGACAAAGATGAAACAATTGTGGCTTCATACATGAGACATCCAATAATAATTTTAAGTGAAATCTAAACTTTCAATACAAATTTAATGGCAATGAGTGTTTTGGGGGGTAAAGATCAGCAAATAATGTTGTGTGGTATCTTATAATGGCTTTATCCTTGAATACTTCTTACATAAAAAAAAATTATTTCCATACCACCAATGGTGTTATCATATTCTCAATTAAATTAATTTTTTTTTGAGGGCTTCTATCATTCATGAGCAAAAGCATCTTACAACATATTGAAAATTGAAATTGTGAATATTATTGCTATCATCACTAATAGTTAGAAATCAATCCTAATATCCATCTCAACTCCAATTCTTCCTAATGTATTGTGTTATTAGAATTCTTTGGAACTTTAATCTAGTGGTTACTTAACCATAAAACTTTAAACATGGGAGGTTATAGAGTCAAATATCATCAAATGCAAGATTATCTCTCATGCCCCTTTTTCGATACTCTTTTTTTTTTCTCCTGAAAAGTACTTTGGATAGAGTCTTCTAAATTTTTTTATTGTAAATTAATTTAATTTGTTAATTTGATCAATTATTCTCATTAATTTAATTGTATGTCTTAATATTCAATGATTATGATATCCAAGTAGAAATTTCCATTTTGTATGTCTCTTTTTGGGTTCTTTTTGCTTTGTCTACATTATGCGGATGAGTTGTAATGTTAATAACGGCTCAAAGTACGAAAAATATGTTATAATAGTTATAAATTATAAAGTAATAAACATATAGAATTAAAAATAAATACAAATATGTTATGTAGAAATAGCAAATTATGTGCCATAGATTCCATACGATAAAAAATAAAGAAATGAGAAAGAAAATAAGAAAAAGAAAATGGAACCCTAAGAACAACTCTAAAGGGAGTTGTCATTTTGGGGTGCCAAATCACTCATTTACAATCTTGAACAGTGTTTTGACACTCATAAATTGTAAATCTGCCCCAATGAGAGGTGCTAAAATGAGGTGTCATTTTAATATTTTTATTCATCAATTTATATAAATCGTTAAATCTACATTCATCTAATGGATTTATATTTATCAACTCTTTTGCAACCTCTCCGTTTCTCTCTCTACAGCTGTCAAAAATATCACCTCAAATTCCTTGGATGTCATTTTTGAACCTTATATACCACTTCTTTTGGAGTGAATATTTTTGAATTTGGGTGGCACCTCCCCATATGCCACACCTTAGAGTTGCTCTAAGCTAAAAAATTTCAGACAAGGATATTAATTATTTTATTTTATTTTATTTTTTTTGGAGGGAGAGGGTGAACGAGGGGAAGAAGGAGAAGGGCTTGAACCTTGACCAAAGCCATTGGTCAGACAAGGATATTATAGGCAGTGAGAAAGTACATATAAATGCAAACATAAATGGCGAAGATCTCTGTTGCCTTCAAGCTCGGAGTTTTATTTGATTATGTCTTTGTTGCATAGACAAAACAAACCCACCTTGTTCCCCACCCATCTCTCTCTCTCTGTCTCTCTCTCTCCATTGATATCCATCATATATCTATGTATTAAAACCTCTTTAAATCGTCACTTTTGGTCTCTCTCTCTCTCATCTGATCATTTTATATTTCTGTTTTTTTCTGTTTTCTCAAAGTGTTTTATAAAAACTGCCTTTGGTTCGGACATCCAACCGTCGTCCTTCGTTACTATTCGCAAATTCAAAGCCTCAGAACCGTTCATCTTTTCCGAAACATAAAACAGCTTTACCTTTTTTGTTGTTCTGCATCTACTTAACGTAAGCAGAAACCACTTTCAAAGTGTTATCCTGCAACACAGAGAAACAATTTTTTGGCATGATCCTGTTCTCATCAGCTCTTTGAATACCTATCTAGTGTGGTGATTTTTCTTTGAGAGAATGTTTTGGGGTTGACGCGCTCTTTGTTTAACTTGTGTATGTTAAGGCACTGCATTCTTATTCTTCAGTTCGAGTCCTAAAATGGGTACAGAACAGAGCGATTCCGCTATTAGGAAGACGCTTAAGAGTCTCTGCTGCAGTAACGGCTGGTCTTATGGCGTTTTTTGGCGCTTTGATCAGCGAAATTCAGTGTAAATTCTCTCTCTCTCTCTCTCTCTCCCCCCCCTCCCCCCAAAAAAAAGAAAAAGAAAAAGCATCCACAAATGTATGCATGTATTTGTATGATTTGCCATCTCCAGTTAGTTTTCTTACGAATTTATTTGTGTTATTCAGTGTTCTTTTGGTTTTCTGCTTGCTGATTTCCAAAAAAAAAAGAAGGTTCTGGGAAAAAGTGCAATCTTTTTTTTTGCTTTTTAATGTTTTTGCAGAAGAACATACTGTCGTATATAGCCACATAAAGCCATTATATTTGGTGAATCTCTTCCATTAAATGCAATTTTACCCTGAACTTTAAGCTTTGGTATGTGAATAATACATTAGATTCTGTTTCTGTGTGAATTTAAGTCTTAGATCAGTTTGGTAATTGCATCTTTCGAGAGCACGCAATGGTATGTGCTTAGGAACACTCATCTAAACATAGGAAATAGTTGGAATTTTCGCTCTGATTTGGCTAAGGTATTTATACTTACCCTCATTCTTGAGGATGGGTCTTACAAATTATTTTGCATTCCAGATTGTTGACATTGCAAGATGCATACTATGAGGAGCAAATGGGAATGGTGATTGATGATATGCTTCTACAAGTCCACATGCTAGGTGGAGGGTATGCTAAATAGAACAAATATTTTCAGATATTTGAATTTTGTACAGTAAGTTTGAGCAGCTGAAAGCATTAGATGGAACTTTTAGTAAGCCTGATTATGTTGTTACTGTTTTATTTAGAATAATTGGTCAAGCTGCTTTCACTAAGAAGCACCGATGGATGTTCTCGGATGCTTATTATCGAGGACAGAATCATTTAGAATCAATTGAGAGTCAAGATATATTCCAGGTATTGAAGGTGTTGCTTGTTTGGTATCTTTTATGCACCCACTTCCTCTCCAGTTGGGATAACGCCAAACTTGATTATTTAGAACTGCTCAAATATTCCCCTATCTTTTTTATGTAGCGTTCTGATTTTGACAATTGCTATTTTCTTTGACAGGATGATTCTCTGTTTCACCATCAATTTGCCTCTGGGATAAAGGTACTCCTCACTTCTTTTAGTAAAATTAAGCATGTCAACTTTCAAGATTGTTACATGGTTGACACCCAGATAGCATTACTCGAAACTATTTGGTCCATCCTACCACTAGCATTTATACAGTGTTGGCTGTATCTGTTGACTGATCAAAATTAGATTTGCAGACAATAGCAGTGATCTCTGTGGAAACGTGGGGGGTGGTACAATTTGGATCCACACAGAAGGTTCGTACTACCCACAAACATTGTATATGCTGGATGTTTCACCTTCATTTAGTTATGGACTTGAATATGATCTCCTCTTGTATGCAATTCTGAATTCTCTCTCTGTTTGCCTCCTCTACTTCATTCTTTTCCTCCTTGTGATCAATTCAGTCTGTCAACTTCTGTAAGTTTGTACCTTTGTGCATTGCTCTTCTCCTTAGTAAGAAAATTGCAACACCTCTGGTTTACAAAGACAACATACAAAATCTTCTCTCTTTTTTTAGCTTGTTTTGGTCCTGTTTAGTTTGTGTTGTTGCATGGTCATTCATCCATGCAGTTGTATTACCTTTTTCATTAAGACCAAAAGAAAAGTTCCAATTTTGTTAACTGAATTGCTTTTCCTGCTGCAGATTATGGAGAGTACAGATTTTGTGGATCAAACAAGAAGACATTTCCAAGAGATGGAAATTAGTGAGGGGCTTATCGTATCTGAAAATGCACCTTCATCCTCAAATAGATCATACAGTTCAAACGGGCTTTTTGCTTCCTTAATATCATCTGGAAACTCCTCTATGAATCTCGATCATGGCCATGGTGCTGGCTGTCATGATTTGATGGGAACAGCTTGTTCTTTGACGAGCCTTCCTCAATCATTCTCTGTGGCTTCAGGCTGTAGGACGATTACCCCCCTCACTATGAACTTGTCTCATCTTAAGAATCAATTGCACATCGCTGATACAGAAGCTCAGGTTATGTTATCCAGCAAGTGTAAAACTCAGCTACAGCAGCCACTTCTCCTGTCTACTAATCATGTTAATTGCTCAGCTGCCCAAACACCTAGCTGCAGTACATGGAGTAGTGGAGATTCTTCTATGACTTCATTCAACAAACTTCCATTTGAACTGAGGACTCAGGATTCAAAAAATTTGGTTTTTGCTGAACCCGATAGTCTATTATATTGCAAAGGTACTGTTCAGAGTATTCAGGAGGGCTCAACATTCACTTCAATACACAGCACAGGGATATTAGTTGGTGTACAGAAGGCTGCTCATCACAGCTCAGAAAATTTGATGAACAACCTGAATTCCTCTCCCTTACTCCATGGAGCTGAAAGTGAACTTCCAAAAATACCAACTAGCATGTCCATGTTTGAGGACTTGTTCCAGGCCGTGGATTTCGAGACACCTCTCTCCACATCTTGCCAAGTGGATGATATTTCCCAGTGGTTTGATCCCTCACCAGATCAGAGCACTGTGACACTAACTACCACACTGGGTCATGACCTGTCGAATGCAGCTGGACTTATTTCGGTATCATCTCATTTGAATGAAGGTGATAGTACTAGAAACATTCCAGTATATGAACCAGCTAAATCCGTACAAAGTTCCCTAACAAACACATTCAATTCTGAAGGAACGAAGAAATGCTCAAATACTTTTGGTGTTCAAAACCATCTCTTTGATAGTTTTAGAGCTGACTTTGGATGCAGAAAGGCAGAAGAATGGGATGACATTCTAATGCCGGTAGTGAAGGAAGGTCGCTTGGATTTTAGTCCTGATAATGCAGAATGCATCTCAGAGCAACATGTTGGCTCCATGGTTGGCCCCAAGGAAGGGTTATTCTCCAAATTAGGACTGGAACAGCTTTTAGGTGGTATGGATACTAGTTCTATTTCTGTTTCAGGATCTAGTTTTGAGGATCAGTTATCATCCACAACTAAAAGAAGGAGAACTGGAAGTTCCTTAATGGGCAGTGAAGTTATGTTGGCTGGTGCTTCTTGCTTTAGTGGGAACATGGAATCATTGTGGCCTTTATATAACCTGGACAGGATTAACAAACTTGGACCCAAGACAGAGTCCACCCCAAAATCGGAAGCAGGTTCATGGATTGGTGACTGCTATAGCATGAACAACCTAAGAAGCATGAATGGTGGAACCAGTGTCTCACAACCTAAAAAGCATGAGCAACCTGCTAAGGCCACCAATAAAAGGGCCAAACCAGGGGCACGACCAAGGCCTAAAGACCGTCAGCTGATCCAAGACCGTGTCTCAGAGTTGAGAGAACTCATTCCTAATGGTGAAAAGGTATGTAACTTTTCCATTTTCTAGTGGATAAAGAAAGGGTGGGGGCAAGAGGGAATCCTCAACTTCTCGAGAGAGAGAAGGCCACACTCAGTTCTGTTGGGTTCTCAATATCAAAAGTAGAAGGAATTGAGCACATTTTCCCTGTTTCTGTACTAAGGTGGCATTTCAGGCTGTATTGAAAAAATCAGTGTGTAAACGGCTGACATACATCTTTATTGGTTTATGTAACAGATGAGCATCGATTGTTTATTGGATCGGACCATTAAGCACTTGCTTTTCTTGCAAAGTGTGACAACACATGCCGACAGACTTAAACGAGCTGATGAGCCAAAGGTAATCTCATCTTGAAAATCTCAACGGAAAAACGTCGTCACATATTTGCAAATTTGAATGATTTTTGTAATGATGACTGGTCAGCAGAATCGGGCGGTTCAGAAAGACAACTCCGGTTGTGGTAATGGCATAACATGGGCATGTGAAGTTGGGGCTCAGACAATGGTTTGTCCGCTGATAGTTGAGGACCTTGGTACTCCTCGCCAAATGCTTATAGAGGTATAGAAGGGAAATAATGTTATATCTATATATGAGATTCATGAGAACACTACATTCACACACACACACACACACACACACACATGTATATAAAGCAAATGACTGAACCCTAATTGGGGAGGAATTATTTATGTACAAATCCAAAAGACTTAAATGAACTTTCACTTTTTTGCTGCAGATGCTATGTGAAGAACAAGGTTTCTTTCTGGAGATAGTAGATATAATCCGGGGCTTTGGTTTGACTATTTTGAAGGGAGTGATGGAAGTTCGAGGGACTAAGATATGGGCACACTTCATTGTTGAGAATATGGTAAGCATTAATCAATAAACTAATGGAGTAGAAAATGAAATTCAACCACTAAATTTTCTTCTACTTTCTCTCTGTAAGAATCAAGTTGCGGCCTTTTTTT
>CM042186.1:40935900-40948955 GCA_023539305.1 Ilex asprella | reverse complement strand
TTGATACATTTATGTTGCTATCACTTGTCGATTTGGTCAAATGAAACCGCAAGGCATTGGTAAAATGTTAAGACCATTACCATAGGACATTCAGGGGCACTGCCTTATCACAGGAAAATTCAGGGGTGCTGCTGAAAGATACAAATGTGAGGAAGTTAGACTGTTTATGTGAAGATAATGCTCTCTCCTAATTTTCTTATCCATGGCAACCAGATGAGAGAGGAATCTCATAAGAGAAGTACTTGCAACTTGTAAGAATGGTAGACAAAATGTTTTCACGATTGCGTGACCTAAATCATTGTGCTCTAACTGACTTAACTAGCATTATTCTCACCGAAACAGCGTAGAGACCTGCAAATGGTGTCCATCTACCAAATGAAAGAGCGGCACTGTTGAGTTGCCATTCAATACCTGCCCATGTCATCCTGGGAAGGGTTGGCCTAAGAGTAACGTCCCAAGACTCTCAACTGGTTGGCTCTCTTTGACATGTTATTTAAGTCTATATCAGACCCATTGTCAGGGTCATTTGCCTTTCACAAAATTTTTTGTTGTTCAAATATTCAAATTTAATGGTGGTAAAAGTTTTTGGAGGTTCACTTACAGAAGGGAGAAATGCTGGACTTCAATAAAACAGTTTTGGGGTTGTAAGCAACTTTTACAGCCTGATATGAGCATGCCACAGTGTGTGGGTGCGCATGCACAAGTAAGAAAGAGAGACTGTATTGGTCACATATGTCATGCTGTCCCAGTCTGACCTACCAAGATATATTATAGATGAAAAATGGGCCTATAGCATCAGAATACCATTGGAAATTTTCTCCTTTATATTCCAGAGAAGATGACATGAGGTGTCAGTAGCACCAATATTTATAACCTGCAGTCACTGCAATCAGCCATATACGCTTAGTTCTCTCATTGCTTGGAATTGGGGAACTGGTTAACTATATTCTCTGACACCCCAAGAGTACTACTGTTTCACATTACCATATTTATTTAATCAGCCTAATCAAAGGATCACCTTGTTACAGTTTCTTACCAACAAGATGACTAACATGGAAGAAGCTGCTGGAAGAGTGGAGTGGAGGATAAACGTGGGAAATGGTATATCAAAGACATTGGTGCCGGAGCCAAGACCTGCCAGCAGTGTCTGGCTTGGTTTGAAGGGCTTGATTTTGGATCTAGTATTGAGAGTGTGGAGGTTTTTGGAGACGGCATGGGATTTAGGAGTAGATGATCCCAGAAAACTGATTCATTGTCTGAAGGTTGGCATAGCCCTAACAGTTGTCTCACTGTTTTACTACATGAGACCTTTGTATGAAGGACTTGGTGGGAATGCCATGTGGGCAGTTATGACAGTGGTAGTTGTCTTTGAATACACTGTGGGTGGGTACTATCCTTTCAAGAATTATCTAAACTTAATTGTTCAACATTACAAACTTCATCCCCCACCTTCTCCCCATCCCCCCCCAAGGCACCCCCCTACACATGCTTGTTTTGTTTGAACATCTATATATTTCAGATCATTCCTATATTCGTAATTATCAGGTCCAGTCGCTATGATATTAAGTTAAGTTGCATAACATCAGAACCTTTGATCAGGATTTTAAGGGATTCATGTAAACAGCAGAAGATGAATGGTTTCACAAATATTCATCAAGTGAGAGTTGCTTTGGTGTTCAACCTGACTTCATCATCATCATCATCATAAAACCTAGCATCACATTTGACCTGCACCGAAGGTGGAATTGAAAAGCAAGCTAATTAAACTTACATTAAATTGCAGGTGCAACAATCTGCAAATGCTTGAACAGAGCTATAGGAACTTCGCTAGCTGGATTCCTTGCAGTTGGGGTCCATTGGGTTGCTAGTCAATCAGGAGAGAAATTTGAGCCTATAATCATGGGAGTTGCAGTTTTCCTACTAGGTATGCAAAGTTTACTGTGGGAATATATTTTTGCAGCAATGCATTTGCATATGGATTTATGGACTTAGCCTACTCGTTATCTCTTTTCAGCTTCTGCAGCAACCTTCTCAAGATTTATTCCAGCAATAAAAGCACGGTTTGATTATGGTGCTATGATCTTCATCCTCACTTTCTGTTTGATCTCAGTATCGGGTTATCGGGTGGAGAAATTGCTAGGTATGGCCCATGAGAGACTATCAACTATTATCATTGGGACTTCTTTGTGCATTCTCACAAGCATGCTTGTCTTTCCCATTTGGGCTGGCAATGAGCTTCATCTTCTCATCACCCGTAACATGGACAAACTTGCCAATTCTTTGGATTGTAAGTGCTTGCATATTGTCATCTTAGCACTTAACAGTTAATTTCATGTAATTCTGTAAGTATGACAGCATTTTTACCACCTTCTTCAGGTTGTGTCACTGTGTATTTAAGCGAGAGTGGAAGCATCACCAGCAGTGATGGAGACTGGAATAAGAGAACGCAAGCCTACAAATGTGTACTGAATTCAAAAGCAACAGAAGATTCCATGGTATGTGACAGGATAGATAGTACACGAATTGATTCTCAACTCCTTTGTACAGTATTTCAAATAAATAAGGATATGGGAATTTGTTCTGCACAGGCGGCCTTCGCTAGATGGGAGCCTGCCCATGGTCGATTCAGTTTCCAGCATCCATGGAAACAATACCTCAAAATTGGGGCATCAATGCGAAGTTGTGCTTACTACATAGAGACACTAAATAGTTGCATCAACTTAGAAAACCAGGTAAAACTGAAACTTTATGACATTCTAATATACTTGATTTTTCTACAAAGGAGTGACCTCAATCTGCCAGTAGTTTAGCTCTTTTAAAAGACCCTTAGACTCTTAATTCTTCTGTCTGTCGGGGATTTTTCAATTGTTTTTCTCTCAGATTGTTACTTAGTTGACTTATAAATAACTTGATGCTATTAAACTGCAGGCCCCTGAGTTCTTAAAGAATCATCTGCATGAGACCTGCTTGAGAGTGAGCTCCAAGTCGTCAAGTATCTTAAGAGAGCTAGCAAAAAGCATCAAAGCAATGACTAAATCCTCCACAATAGATATCTCAATTGAAGAAGTAAACAACGCAGTAGAAGATTTCCAAAATGATTTGGCAGCCCTTCCTGGTTTACTCATTTCACCACCAGTGACAGAGGCCAAAACTGCCCAAAACGAGAAAGCAGAACCAATTTTGACCACCACCATAACACCTCTTGTGGACATCATTCCACTGGTGACTGTTGCTTCTTTACTGATTGAAATCACTGGAAGGATCGAAGACATTGTTGATACTGTTGAAGAACTATCAGACTTGGCTCAATTTAAGCCTGCATCTGATGAAATGCCCAAAAAAAACCAATCTAACCAGAAGATTGTACCAGATCAACAGAAAGATAATGAAACCATGAAGGCGCTTCAAAGGGTCTGACAGTTAATTAACTGCATTAGCTGAATTTCACATCACCAAAGGCACATATGACCCAGGTGACCTGCTCATAATGACAAAGGCAACCAACCAGCATTTACATTGTTATGCCACAGAGTTTGATAGCTGATATAAATCTGGGTTGGATGTTTTTAGGCAGGATGACTAATTTGTTGTCAAAAGAACTGGAAATAGAAATATAGTCGCTCACGCATTGTTTAAACTAAACAGATTTCTAATGTTTGGATGGATTAGACCCGAGTTTGGAATGCCTCTCATCTTTTCCGATATCCCTTCTTAATAAAAAGTTCTCAATTGGTTTCTTTTCAAAATAGGGAAAGAACAGAAAATTTTATTATGGGCTTGAACAAATTACACATGTTCAGCAACTTGATGGCTTATTTCCTAGCTTGAAATGGTGATGATATTTGAGAGCGAATGGCCTCCCAATTACATATAATCTTCAATAACTGATGCTGTGACCATACAAAAAAATCAAACGCTACTACATGGTCGATCCCTATACCATTAACAGCTTCTCAGACTACAAAAATCTGCAGGAGCCTCAAAGCATATGATACTAAATAGCAATAAATCACTTCCAATGAGTGCCTATGTGATAAAAGACATGATATTATTAGGTTGTCAAAACTACTGGCTTCTTCAAGCAACCGAAATTCAGATAATTTTTTGCAGACAAGAATGGAAATTTGCTTGCCTAGGAACAAACATGGTAATATTTCATTTTAGTATCTAGTATCCAAACATCTTAGATTACCTGTCCAATTCTCCCATATACATTTTTTCCCAGTACAACATGCAGCATGTCAATAAGTGATGTCCCCAAAGAAAAATCATAATTTAGTTGCAAAACTATTTTCTTGAGCTTACTATACAAATCGAAATCAATTTAATTTATTATCACGTAATATGGACAAATCTCGTACACTGAGCGGTTTTTTTTATATATATATAAATTAACATGATTACAATGAAAGTTTGGGACTTAGGTTTTTTTTTTTGGAGTAGATTTTTTTAATTTTTTTTAACGAAATTGGACACTAATTTAACCAAATATGGGAAGATTCTTATCTTATGATGGGCCCGACAAAACTAACTGTCTCCACAATCGATATTAGTGTTTTAAAACCCAGGAACCTGGAGAACCGGAGATAGAACCGGGCCGGTTCTTATAAAAGATCGATTATGTACAAAAACCAGAGGAAGCCCATTGAATTGTCAGGTTCTTGAGTAAACCGTCCGGATTAGTTTAAAATGTATAAATACTAGTGTTTTTGGCTCTTTTGGGCATTTTTTTGCTCTAAATTGATTACTCAGCTACACCTCTCGCTAACGGCCGAGGTCCGACGACCTCTCTCTCTCTTCTTTGTACTGCGTCGAAGTCGAGGTAGAGAGATTCACTGGCCAGAACTCCATTGCCGATTTCCATATCCTAGGCATCCCTCAAGTGTGAAATAGCACACAGCATAGCAGGTACATCCCCTCCTCTCTCTCTATAGTCTAAAGTATTCTGCGTTGTGGGTTTGTGGGAATGCTCCAGTTTAAGGATTTAATAGTTCACAGATAATGACTGCATGCTCTAGATTGGTAGATCCTCAGTTATTCTGTGTGATGGATTTTCCTTTTTAGTTTGCTGCAAAGTTTTGTTACGATGTTATTGAGACATAATTTATTGATTTAATTTACTGTGACTTTGAATTCACTATAGCCCCCATTAAATATTAGAATTTAGTGGTGATTCAATAATTTCTATTAAATCACATCATTATGTCAATAAATTAGATCAAATTTTTAAGTTTAAATATTTTTGATAATTTTGGGATTTTTGTTTCATTTAATATACATTAAGCATGTTATTTTTAACCTATTTATTATCTTTAATAATTTTTTTTAATTTTTTAATTATATTACCGGTTCAACCAGTAATTCAACCAGTGAGTCACCCATTGAACCAATTCCTGTTTAGGGGTAATAATGTCCGGACCGGATTTTAAAACTCTCGCGTTTTCTGGAAGTTTATTTAGAAATTTCCTGTGAACGTATTAGCCTACAGGGGTTTTCTCTCCAAAACCCTCCAAGATCGACACTCTCCAAAACAATTCGCTTCTCTATTAGTCGGCTCTGCCAATGCCGGAGACGATCTTCGTTTCAGAGATGCCATCGACTTCGTCCTCGTCGAATCCATCGTCCCGTATAATCTGTCGTGTGTAAGTTCTTTCTTCCAATACCATGTCGCAGTGTTTTCAGATGGCTTAATTCCTTACTATTCTAGCTTCATAGAATGAGTCTTCTGTAATTTGTTTTTTTTTGCAGATGCGAAAAACAATTCTCTCAATATACTTGCCCTCGGTGCAATATGCGCTATTGTTCCCTTCCATGTTACAAGGTGAGCATGAGTTCATGTGAAATTTCATTTAGGAGGACTGAAATAAAGTAATGTTTTTAGGATCTTAAGGTTGCTGATTAATCACAAGCGTCCCTTTGTTCTGTCAATTGCGAATCTAAACTGATATATTCAATGTATTTCCCTATCGTCATTATGCGCATAAACATAAATGTGAACTGACACTGTTGGCATATCATTCTAATGTACTTGCTGGTTTATCATTTGGCACTTTGTGGCAGACTCATAGTCTTCGCTGCACAGAATCATTTATGAGGGAAAATGTAGTGGAGGGGCTGAGGCAATTGCAACCTGATGATGAAAACAAACAAAAAATGATGGACATACTTAAACGATTCCATTCAGAAGAGGAGATGGATAGTTCAGATGAGAATGGTGTGTTTTCTCTCTTGGTTGTTTACATAAAGAATTTATTTGTCTTCAATTTATGTTGTTGAAACTGCCAATTGTTAATTTCACATTGGAAATTCTCGAAAATTTTATGTGTCACTTATGGCTTACACGCCCTAGGTTTTTAGGCTACTTGTCTCCTCTGTCAGTGGTTCTAAAAATCGATCAACAATCCGGGCGGTGGAAATGATGTTCTTTTGCTGTATTCAAAGAGTGATCACACAATAATATGGTTCAAGATCGTAGTATCGGTCATTGACTCGGAACTCTCAGACTGAGACACATCGGTCGCGTAATTATTTCCTTGTAATGGTGACTTAGTCTCTGTATTTATTATTTCCTTTTGCCAACATGTAACTCCCATGTTATGCTAGATTTCGTCTCGATTTCCCTGCTCAAATTAGTATTTGGAATTATGGCCATTAATTATGATATTAACTGGTTCTATATGACCTGGGGAATTGTGGAGCGACAAAGGGGTTATTTTAAAATGAAGGTGTCTGTTGGTTGAAGTCACCTAAGCTGTGTAGATCATGTCCAAAGATCACAAGTTGAAGAAGCTTGATTATCTGACCAATTTGGCGGAAATAACGTTAAGTGTGCTTCATAAATAAGACCAACAAGGGAAAAACCTCAAAAAGCAGATACCTCTAGTTTGGCAGTCCAGCAGGCAACTTAATAGATGGTCAAATAAATGGAAGATACCAAGGAATGCCATTAAAATTTTTTGTCTCTTTTTCACCAGAAAATTGTCTCATTCTTGAAAGTGAATTTCTCTCATGGCTGCATGTTTTTATTTGTTTGGTAGATTGTAGCTCACTTTTGAAAACTAACTTCATTCATGGCTCCATGAGGACGTGAAATACTACATCACCCCATGAGTGAGCCAGTGAGTGAATTCCTGTTTAATTTTGGCGAACCTCAGTGGACTCGTATGCATCTATCTACTTGAGGGCATGGGACAGGAAAACACTGCCTACTAAGGCATTTTGATGATATGATGATCCCGAATAAGACTTTATTAATCTTCTCTTGTGCTCAATCTGAATTGCTGCGGTACTTTAGAACTAATGATTTTGGTCTAGTTGAGTGTTGCTTGACTAAAGAGAAATTGCCTAACTATGCTGTAATTATTTTGAGATAATCGTTTATACAACAAAATTCTTTATTTGTAGAGGTGGCCCTGACCATGCTATAGATTTGTTGTTTGTTTTTTGGCATTTTATGAATATTTTGTACTACACCGATGCAATTTGTAGGACCCTGTTCTTTGCAATTCTAATTGCATCAAAAGATTTCTCATTCTGTCCTTTTTATGTTTCCTCAGAGTCAACTCTGTCAGAGGAGACGACCCAAAAGATTTTGGTTGGTATGTTCAGATATATTCCTTTACTTTCTTTAGTGGCTGACATGGAGTTTTCGTATTTTGATTGTGGTTTTCTGTACTCAATTTTATTAATCCAAGCTAACTTGAGAATATTGGCCTTTTTCTTTATAGGAAATCAAATTAGTCTTGATGATTTATCTGTGGAGGAAAAGAAACGTTTCCAAAGAGCAGTGGCTTCTGGAGAGTTAAGCAAGCTGATTAAGCCATGGGATCCTTGGTGGTTGAAACTTCCCGCTAGAACAATAACTCTCAGCCAGGAAGGAACCCAACTTGTTCAACCACTTTTCAAGCATAAAATGGTGGTATCACAGCAAGATGATATGGAAAGTGATCAATTGCATGACATTCCACCTGGCCCAGAAGCCCCTCTTCCCCCAGTTAGAAAGCTTAGCTGCACCGAACCATCACCCCTGTTAGCAGTTCACCTAGTTGACATCATATATAGCTACTGTTTCACCCTTCGCCTTTACAATGGAGATTGGCAATCAGATGGCTTAGGATCAGCAATGATGGTGTTAAGTATATCTTCTGTTCTGGGTAAAGGTGTGCAGCCTGAGACACTGTTGGAAGCTTTGTCTCATTGTTTGGAGCAAACTTGTTCTCCAGCTTTCAGACACATGGGTGGCTTGCAATTTGGTTTGGGGCTTACGGATGATGTAATAAGCCTATTTTCTCTGGGTGGTGCTGCTTTAGTCTGCATGCTTTGTGATCTGCAGAGGCTTATTCAGGCTGCAGAGAGGGAACTGAAGTCAGAGAAACAACAGAAGTCAAAAAGGTTGGAACTGAAGAGTAAGCTAAAGTCGGCTCAGAGGAAAGTGTATTTCATTATGTGTTGGGTTCACGAGCAGCCAGGAGAAGCTTGGTCTTCCTTAGCGGCCATTGTGAAGGCAGAAAAGGGTTCAGCTATGGAATACGAAGGCAGTAAAATAGGTACTTTGAGGATGGAGGATAAAGTGGAAAGCAGGTGCAAGCCCTTGATTAAGGAACTTCAATGAGTTGCAGTACCCTATGAATCTCCATTTTTCTTGCTTCCTTTTTTGTTTTTCTTTCTTTCTTTCCTTCTAATTGAACTGTTTTGCCGGTGAATGAATCTAGTTTGAAAACCTGTAAATGTGTTGTCGATTTTGTTTCTAGTCCTTGCAGATTATGAATTGATGAATTTATACAGCTGATATTTTGGTACAAACTTTTGTTGTGCTTAGTTTGGTGAGGTTATTAACTCATTATGCCTTTAAGATGTAGTCCTCGCCCTTGATGAATTCCTCCTTACCCAGGTGAAGGCGGAGAATTGTTTGTGTTTCAAGTTTGTGCGAACATCTTTTATAATATATTGCTCAACTGATGCGAAGATGGCCTTCAAACAGCAACTGATACGGCTTTTGGATCAAGGAAAGAAAAAATATTTGAATGGTATCCTGGATTCTTGTGTTCATATTCAGAATTTGGACATTTAATCAGGTGAATTATCTAACTTTAGTTTTTCTTACATTAATTTTCAATAAAAACTGAAAAGGGCAAATAGACAAAGATTGTCGGCTCAACAAGATTGCTACAGTTGGGTTCAAAAAAACAAAAAACAAGAGGTTGCGGTAGTTTACTGTGGATGGTTTTAAAATAGAGGGATTTGTTCTATTTTTAGATTGATTGTTTCATATACAAAAATTTTATTATTTTTAATTAAATTTTATAATATTACAATACAATTATAATATACACAAATGAATTAATTTTACGTGGTAATATGAAATAGAGAATTTTTTTTCTAATAAAATAAAATTTAATTAAAAATAATGAAGTTTGAATTTACAATCTAAAGTTCCAATGCCACAATCGTGGCCATTAAACTAACCTCTAACTTCTTCTGCCGTGGGACATGGATGCTGTCGGTGCGATGGTGCTAAACAGCTAATGTTTGGAACCCATTACGTGGCAGTCTCGTTATATTTATGGTAGTTGCGGACATTTCCGTCAATTTAGATTTACTACCTGAACAGGCCTGATCATTATCGCCCCTCGTCGTCGTTAAATCGCACCCTCCAACAATCCGTGTCTTTTGTTGGACATTTCATCGAACGAATAGACAGCGAGAGGGAGTCTCTTCACTATCGTCGGTACCCTATTTCTTTGATTCTCTATCCGCAAGACTCCAACTTTGTCGATATTTCAGAGAGAGAGAGAGAGAGTTGCATAGTTCGGATATATAAATATGGTTGATGTGGCTGATAAAATAGCTTACTTTCGGGCAATCACAGGCCTCGAAGATCCTGATTTGTGTACAGATATCCTTTCTGCCCACAATTGGGACCTCGAGCAAGCAATCTCAGCTGTCACTGGCACAAATTCCTCCGATAATCCTTCAGCCGCCACTACCACCACCACCGTGGCTGAGGTCGGAAGTAGCGGACTGTCGAATCCAAATACAAATCAAGAAATCGAACGTTCCGGATTGATCACTGAAGGTACGGCACCACCAGGCTTGGCATGGAAGCTTGTAACCCTCCCGTTTTCTATCATTTCTGGTAGTCTAGGTTTAATTTCTGGTGCAATTGGGCTTGGATTGTGGGCCGCCGGCGGTGTTTTATCATATTCTTTAAGTAAGATTGGTCTTAACTCGGGTCGGAATGGAGATTCTTCGTCTCCACTGGTTTCGGTTTCGGTTTTGGCCGCCGCTTCAGAGGCGATGGATTTCGTGACGAAATTTGAGAGGGGTTATGGGAGTAGTGGTCCTAATTTCGTTCCTGAAGGGTTTATGGATGCTTTGCAGAGGTCTAGGCATGCTTTTAAGCTGTTATTTGTGTACCTACACTCTCCGGATCATCTAGATACACCGTTATTTTGTGAGAGGACTCTCTGTAATGAGGCTATGGCGGCATTTGTGAACGAGAATTTTATTGCTTGGGGTGGGAACATTAGGGCTAGTGAGGGGTTCAAAATGAGTAATAGCTTGAAGGCTTCAAGGTATCCGTTTTGTGCTGTGGTCATGGCGGCCACGAACCAGAGAATTGCATTGCTTCAGCAGGTATCAATTAAGGGGTTTTGACTTTTGAGCTTTTGATCCTTTTTTAGCATTATCCTTTCTTTTTACCATTTTTTGTGTGCAAGAACTAATCATTGGATATATCTCGCATGAAAAGTTGAGAATTCAAAAAGAAGGATTTCTTGGTGAAAAAAATTGGGTGTCCTTTTGTGATATTGATTGCCCAGACATGTTAGATTTCTTTTTGTTGGAAACCTTCAAGTAATCTCTGTCAGCTGCTGCACTGCCTGTTGGTGTTACTTTTTCATCTATTTGTTTATTTATCTAGGTGCCGATTGTAGTACACCTCTCATTAAAAAATTGCATATCGCATTGCTCATTCATTCATGTCTCAACCTGAAATTGAATAATGTGCCTACTTCTTTAAAGATAGAAGAATTACCACTCAAGATAACATTGAGTGGTTCAAACTGTTTCTCTTTATGCCAATGATTTATTGATCACAAACAATTTTGGAAGAGTTGGGCTTAAAGCTATAGGAAATGTTTCTATGTGTAAGATGGTGGCAAAAATATTTCCTTTTAACATAATCAGTCATTGTGCTTGTACTAACATAGACATTTGTTTGCTCTGATCTCGTTTATGGACGAAAGATGATCTAGAATTAGTTGGTAGCATGGAGATGCTAGGCTGCTAGCTAATTCATTTGCCAAATTTTTAGGGTCACCCCCATAGATTGGGATTCAACTTTGCCATATAAGGTTCCATTGTGCATATGGGTATAGTTATTTCTTGTGGCAAGCTTTGGATATGAAAATCGGGTGATCAAATGAATTTTAGGATGTTTTGACTAAGCGTTTGGGCTAAATTAAAAGTAGTTGGGTGTGATGTCATACTTGTCAGCAAATGTTGTCAAAACATGCATCTTTTTAAAAAATAGTGTATTATGTGTCGTAACATACCGTGTATTGTATATTATTGGAAAAAAACGTATCGTTTATTGAAAGATACACCCAATTTAAAAATTTGTACACACAACCCCCCCCCAAAAAAAAAATATATATATATATATATATGTAGTGTTTGAAGTAATATAAATGTTATTTCAACTCACTCATCATTTCGTGTGATGTGTTTGTCCAATAGAGATCAAAAGGGAGACAATTGTTTGTCTTCACAACAGAATCGAAATATAATTATGGTTTTGTCTTTCTGAATAAGAAGAAAAAAATAAGATGTAGGAGAAGTAAAAGATGGTTTCATGATAAGAAGATGATCGAGTGCTTCTTTTGTTTGAGATTAAACTAAAAAATAACAAATAAGAGCAACTCCAATAATGCTATCTAAAATAGCTACTCAAAATATATTTAAATATTGTATTAACTACTTTAGTTAACCACTTTTTCAAATTCACTTCAACAACGCTATCTATTTTAGCTACTTCAACTAACTTTCAATAATAAAATTCAAAAAATAGTAATTCAACTATACGTTGTATAAATTTAATCAATTATGGGCTACAAGAGTAAATATCATAAAAGATGGGTTATAAGAGTAAATATCATAAAATACTTGGGGGATTTTGTTGGATTTTTGAATTTTTTTGGATTTTTTTTGGGGGAGGGGGGTTTACTGGATTTTAATCAACTCATCGTCTTCCCCATTCTGAGAGAGAGAGAGAGAGAGAGCATACAAATCAATATATAGGAAATCCAATAAACAGGTAAATGCATTCCAACAGTCGATTACAGTCAACCATTGTTAATCAGATCGTTCTCTCAATCAAATGTAAACTATGAAACAATCTATAATTATCTTATAGAAATTTATCCAAATAGACGATAACGTAGCTCCCGGTGATCTAGATTGAGAGGAACTGTCTCGGGAATGAGAGAGAGAGACCATACCGGTGGAGCCTTTATGTGATGAAGTCTTGTCGTGGAGCTTCAGTGAGCTTCGGGTGATGTGGATTTTCTGTGCGGTGGAGCTTCAGTGTGTGAGGGAGAGGGAGAGAGAGAGAGAAAGAGGGGGGCCAATGAGGGAGAAGTGGCCAGCTAAATCTAGTGAGTGAAAAAGGGGTTATGGGAAATAGTTAGGGGAATAGATAGTCTGTTGGAGCCAGATTTTAGGGAGAAACTATTTAAAATAGCTAAGGGGGTTTTAACTAGCATTTTGGAGTTGCCTAACATAGTAAAATAACATTGTTTTACTATTTATAGTAAAAATAAAAAAAGCCTTTTGAAAAAGATGATGCGATATTGCGCGAATCGTTTTTTTATTGTATTGAAATGAATTGCAAGACACAGTGAAAAATGATACAACTCGTATGATACATTTGATTGGGTATTGTATCGAGACGAATTGTACAATACCGACAACTATGCTTGTAAAGTATATCCAGTGTAGATTTTTTAGATTGGAACTTTGATATGTCATCTTTCTCCTATGAATGTCTTATGTAC
>CM042186.1:40884025-40905900 GCA_023539305.1 Ilex asprella | reverse complement strand
CCAGCACAAAAAAATATATATATTTTTATTTTCTATCCATCCTACTAAACACAAAAAAAAGAAAATTATTTTTACTTTACTTCATTAAAAGATAGAAAGTGTATCCCTCATATTTTTCAGCATTTCTACTAAACGAAACATTAGTCATGTTTACAATATATCGCTCGTCTTCTACTACCCTTTAAGATCAATACAACAGCCATTCCAAACTCTAGCAGAACAAAGAATAAGCAGCAACAACATAAACCAAGCAAACTTTCGGACATTTGGGGCAAACTTAAACTCAAACTAGACTACAGTATTTTATGTGGACTAGATCATGTACACGAGCGTCGTACATGGATTATTTAAACTATGATTTTGTTTTAATTAAGATTTTAACTATTTTTTTGGATCAATTAAGATTTTAATTTGAAACAATCAAATAAATACAATAGCAACTACATACATTAAATCAAACAATCTACATATACCTATTTTAAAATTGTTGTAATTTATAATAGATGTATACTACATTTTTTTAGAATGAATATTATTTTTTATTTTTTTTACTAACTCTTAATGTTTTGATGAATTACTTTCTTGTAAATTTTTATCCTTAAGGTTTAGAACTTTTCACATGAAACTAATAATTTTAATTCATTTTATTTGTAATATCATAGTAGTGGTATAAATATATTTTGTGGTATTCGGGTATATATAACTAAAAAGTATCACGGTCACTTATTAAATTATGAATAATACTAAAGAAAAATTGTTTTAAGTTACGGTAATCATCTAATTATAAATAATTGATTGAACAAATTTAAGAAATTAAGTTGTGGTAAGTAAATTGATGTAATATTGAATATTCGTGGCATTGGTAACATATAAAAATAAAATGGATTGTAATATTGGCAATACACATAACTAAAAAAGATGTATCGAAACTAAAACATAAAAGAGAAGAAAATGAAAAGTCAGGATTTAATAATATTATCTAAGTTATATTAAAATAAATCTTATATTAAATATGATCATAGTACATACAATTTCATTTGAAATTCAAAAACTTGTCGTCAACTAATGAAAATAGATATATAAATAAAAATAAATTTAATTATTTTAATAGTTAACTTTTATATTGTAAAAGAAAGAATATGAAAGGCTTGGATGTGTCATATTAATGAAGTTGTATTAATATAAATTCCGTATTAATAATGTTAGTATTGTCATTATTATGAGAGTAAATTTGTCCAACTAAAAGTTTAGCATTAATGAAGTCCTATTCATATGAGTTTTACATTAAATAGGCTAGTATTGTCTTTATATTTTGTTTTAGGGATGAAGTAGTCAATCAAGTTTTTTTTGATAGTATACTTTTATAGATAGATATAGATATAATTATAGATATAGATTAGAAGGAGAACATCATGTATTTTAAGCACCCATGAAAGGAAGTTGTCTTCTAACCATATACCAAAATCCAAGGAAGTTGTCTTCTAATTTCTCTCCAAGGAAAACGTAAGAATAGTGTGCGCAACCAATTCCCACAAAGATTGCCAACAAAGATCTTATGAAACTAGAAACATTATCATGACAGTCATGATCACAATTCTCCCAAGGCTTGGCTTGGCTTGGGTACAACAAAAACAATGCAACCAAACTACTTTCTTTAAAACGTTGCCATTCACGATGAATTGAATGGTAAAAATTGGTAAACAAAATAAAAATACAAATGAACACTGTACCATGGCATGGCACAGAACTTTGCACCCTGGCATAGAACATTGCACTCATAATAAACAGAGTAATGACAGTTGTTGACATTTAACTATTACCCCATACACATTCTCTCTAATCATATAGGGAAATCCATGGATGGTCTTTTAAGTTCTCTCCAATGAAAAGAGATACAGCAAGGCAATGCTTGGATTTGAGGTTTATAGGTAGCTAAGTCTATACCACGAAGTCTACAGGAAGATATATCAGTGATTGAGAAAAACAGCCGCAAAAGCATAATGCATGTATGAATTCCGTTCAACCGAATCAGCCATTGCTGCATCTTCTCCACTGATATTAGGTTCTTCCTCAAACATAGCCTCATCATAAGAATCTATCTGCGCTCCTCTATCCAGCAATACAAGGCTCTCCACATAATTCCCCACATTATAGGAGTCTCTACCACCACGAATCCCTATTTTTTTTCACACCCTTGCTCTTGGGATTATATAAAACCAGTGTTCCAACACTTCTAGCCATCAACAGCGCACCATTCCTCCTAAATCCAAGAGACACCCCTCTACCTAGACTTGGTATCTCAACAGTGAATTGCTTGCTCCAAGACTCCACCAGACCATACTCTTTCATAATCCACACAGAACACCTTTCACTCTTCAGCCTATTGTCATATTGAAACACTGTTATCATTTCCCCACAAACCGAAATCGATAAATTGAAAGGGTTCGCATCGACCAACAACTTGGGCAAATTCATATCCTTAAAAATCTCATCACCCACTTTAAACCCCATTATCACATTGCAATAACTCTGGTCCTGGTCCCTTTCTATGAGAATACCCTAGCCAATGAATCACCCCATTCATGAAAACAGAAGACCAACAATACTCCACCATATTATAGGGTGGAACATTAGAGCTTATGGGTTTGCAAGAACCGGTACTGAGAGAAACTCAACCTCAGGAGGAACGAGGTAACCCTTTTCAGTTCCATACATCAAAGACTCCACACCAGCACTGGGTTCCCATGAACCCGGTTTATGCTGCAAATAAGCGATTCGAACCACCTTGTAGTCGTTGGTTTTGAGGTCGAAACCAAACCCCAGAGAGAACATATAAGGGTCGTGTGTGTCGAAGCAGACCCGAGGTTTGGGAAGATTGAAGTATTTTCGGATTGAAGGGTTCCATAGGATGAGTGTGTAGGCGTAGCCAAATAAGTCATCGGAGAGACAAAGCAAGCCGTGGCAGGTTGAGACCAGCCTGAAGAAGGTTTGGGATCTGGGTTTGAACGGGCATTTGAGATTGAGAGGGTTGTCGAGGGTTGTGGACGAGTCCGAGTAGAGAGAGTAGTTTTCTTGTTTGGAAGTGAGAGAGAAATGCTTGACGAGAGCAACTACAAACCGGAGTGCTATCGGGAGAAAATATGCATTACAATGATGTTGGTGACGTTCTATCTTTAATTAATAAGAGCAATGCTATATATTCTAAATTTGTATCCCAAAAGTGCATCCCAAATCAATGGGAACCGTTGGATGAGTAGGTCCTACCAACTTTTTTCAATGGGACCCACTCATCTAACGGTTCCCATTAATTTGGGATGCACTTTTGGGATACAAATTTGGGATATGTAGCATTACTCAATTAATAATAATAAAACAAACAAATATATAGATCCCACAAAAATTAATAACTAACCTGTCATGGAAATAAATAACTTCTCACCCTCTTGCCGTATAAATCTAAGTGGGGTTTACCTTTCTTATTTAAGATTTTATTATTAGTTAGTAATATCATGTCATCAATTATGACATTGTTCAATATTTACTCTATTATATGGGATGGGGGTGACAAACCCTTAACCGCTAAAATACCACCACAAAATCAAAAAAATTTACTCCAAAGGGATTGCATGTGGGGGTGGCAAAATGATAATTATGGGCTTGAGTGGCAAATTTACAAATTTTGAAGAAAAAATGAGAGAAGTTGCAAAAGAGTGGTTGAGTCTACCGCTCATCTTAACGGCTATATTCAACCCAAAACTCCTATAAAAATACAGAAAAAAAGAAAGGGAAATAAGGTGTCTATTTGCCTGAAAATCGTCTTGCCTCACTGGTGTATGTTGTCTCTTTGCCTCGTTGTTGTCTCCTTGTCTCTCTGGTATATGTTTTCATTTTAAGTGATTTGGTTTAGAATTTAAGAGAAGAAGAAGAAGAATTAAAAAGGGAAAGGGGTAGGCATTGAATAGCAGGGGAAGGGAAGGGTTTGTCTCGTTCGAAAAATCGGTGCCTATTATTTATTTGAAGACAAATGACACATTCTATCCTAAAATTATTTTATATTATCATATTACACTATTAATTATTTTATATTATTATATTATATCATTTAATTATTTATATTGTCGTATTACACTATTAATTTTTTTATATTTTCATATTACACTATTAAATTATTTTATATTGTCATTGAAATTTTAAATTTTAAACTTTTACTATAAAAATATATCCGTTAAATATATCCGCGACAAACTAACAAACCCTTCTTATCCTAACCAATCAGCTTCGGCCCCATCCAAGTACCCGAAGCAAGCAATAACATGGCCTGGATTATCACATACTCAGTTCCTTCTCTGCTCAATTTCAGTACTCTTAACACTTCGATTGATTACTAAAACTAAGATTCATTATGTCAAAGATTATCGGCTTTCTTCAATAAACTTACTGGCTCTTATTCGTCTAACGCGTTTGACTAGCATATGTTGCATAATCAGAACCTGAATGACAAACATTGTAGGTCAGAACCCAGACATATACATACAGACACTAAGAGTGGAACTAGAATAACCTAAAATTAACACAGAAATGGAAACAAAAAACGAGTTTCACAAGGAAGCATGTTAACACTGGACATTTCACTGTAGAAAAGTTTATTGCCACGATTCAACATTGCATGCAACACAGGGAAATATATGTATTCCGTGGAGTGAATGATGTACGTAATGATAGAATGGGATCTGAAAATACTAATGACCATTTGAAAGTAGACTAAGCAGGGAAAATAGGAGAACGGGATAAAAGATCTTGAGAAGCTCTATGCCCATGCCCATAAATATCAGTAATTGAGA
This sequence comes from Ilex asprella, assembly GCA_023539305.1. Classification (NCBI taxonomy): domain Eukaryota; kingdom Viridiplantae; phylum Streptophyta; class Magnoliopsida; order Aquifoliales; family Aquifoliaceae; genus Ilex; species Ilex asprella. The sequence continues at coordinate 40,901,059 of CM042186.1, read as the reverse complement.
GGTATAGACAGAAAGAAACACAGAAAAAGACAGTGGTATACAATATTAGCAGTAAATAATACATAGGTGCAAACCAAGGTCTATGTAGATGACACATAGCGAGAACAAGAAGGGCTTTGGTTTCCCGTAACTAAATCCCTGAATGTAGTGCCCCTCAAAATTGAAGACCACTCACCACCCAAAAGAATGAAATTCCAACTACAGATACTTATCCCCACGATCCATTTCCATCCCACAAAGGTTTAGTTTCCATGTACTCTACAAACTGCTAAGACTTCCAATAGCATCAGCAAGAAACAATTTCATTGTCTAGATATGACTTGCTAACTTGGTAACTGAAAGAAATCAAAGAACACAGGTTTCCAAAAGCCACAATCTCCATCCAGCTTAGAAGTCAGATTATATTCATCATGAAATTACAGCATCGTATTTTCATAACTGCTAACCCACCTCATATCACTTCTACAGACATGCCCACATCATCGTGTTGGTTGCTGCCCTTAGACTGTCTAGCTCATTTTTCTCATGAATATCAGGTGGTTTTAGCATCTTGTAACTTGTACATCTCAACGTATTCATCTCAAACAAGCTTCCTTGCTTAATATTCGGTCGTTCATCAGTGGTTTTAGCTCCATCATTATGAGACTTTGTATTCAATCAATAAAAAGTTCTCCTTCTACTCCAACCTTTCAAATTACATTAACCACCCAAAAAAAATCTCAACTTCAGGCAACCAGGTCTACGTTCTTAAGCAAATTCATTCTTAATGATGTATATAAGCCCCTTTCAACCAAATATACGAATTGACTCATTTGAGGTATATTCTGAACATTGTTTGATGCCTCTACAGAAGTGGCTGCAGGATCAAGGCCTGTGAGAGCTTTTGGAAGAAACAAACAAGTCCAGAGGTATATTCAAGGCAAAAGAGACACACAATGACTTTAGGGTGCTAATCATAATCTTTTGGGCGTTGATTCAACACATTTGCTTTTGCCACCTATTAAAAACAAGCCAAAGAAGGAAGAAAGAGAGGTGTTCCAAAAAACAGAAACTATTAAACAGACCACAGAATGCCCATTGACAACCAAAGCATTACCAAGACCTGAACTACTTATCGCATTTTCCTTTAAGATATTAAGAATCAGAAATGCAATTGATAATCAATTAAAAACAGGAGAAAATAAGAGCCAAAAAAAGTTGCACAAGTCAGTCAGTCAGTCGTCTTATGACCAGTTGACTACATCCAAACTCAATAACCACCAAGAAACCATAAGACTATCGCCAAGAATGAGCTTGATCATTACTGTTGAGATCATCACTATTGATATTCATATAATGTTAAAATTACTTCAGCATTGCATTTGCATGAAGCAGCAGCATACAAATGACTGACCTTGAATCAACGGAATAATTCTCTTCTAGGAATCTTGACAAAGTCCCAATTCTCCTTGAGAGATCAGAGCAGCATATCAACAAAAACAAGAACTATGTGAAATAATTATCAACAGGACTTTTATTGCATAAAGAAGCATTAACAAGATATTTCCACTTGTTCATTCACAAAATCCATGACCAAAAGAAAAGAAAGAAAAAGAGTGTATTCACAGAATTTATAATTTCCTATAAGATATACTCACAATAAGAACAGCAAGGCTGCATAGAAAGAACAATGAGGGTCTCTTTGAACCAATAGGAATTTATAGACAGCAGGGACTTTGGGATGGACAAATGGACCACACACTTACATCAATATTAGGGCACAAGAGCCATGGACTTCATGGTGGACTACCAGTTTTCCTTGACAATTTTTAACTTCTCAAGAATGACCTTTCCTTCCTTGTATTTCTGTGTTTCTTCATAAGCTCGTTCATACTTCCAACCTAGCACCTCACGGCAGTCACCGCACTGGACATCTGCAACTGTGTGGAGACCAGTCATGAGATGCCTATCCTCTTTGGGCCCCACAATAATGTTCATTGCATGGGAGAACAAGAAGGCCCGGCCATTTCTTCCCTACCATCAACATTATAGATAAATTATGTGGAATAATATCTGACAAAGGCTACAACTCAGAATAAAAAATATTATCATCAAACAAATAAATTCAGATCAAACTATATTTTCAATCAAAATTCCATTATCAAACCCCATCATGGAGTCTCATATAAAGCTCATTAGTTGCTCAATTTTGAATGCGAGGCAAGCTAAAGGGCGTATCCTAAACATAGATTACTATGTCTTCTCTTCAATGGCATAATCAGGCTTGTAGCCAACAAGCTGTTTAGACACAGAGAAAACTTAAAACTGCAAACGATAATGTTATTTTGAATATTATGTTTCATGTTGTTCTGGTTCCCATAAAAACGATTAAGGGAAGGGGGGAAAAAACTCTGGAACAAGTCAAATAGTAGCATTTGGTACATTAAAGTATTGACATCCATTACTCCAAAATCAAAAGTTAGTCTTTTTTCCTACATTTTCTCTGCAACCAAACATGGAATCAATCCTCTATGGCCCAGAAATTACCCAAGAAAAAGAAGAATATTTCAGTCTGCTTATCAAATTAAGGGCCGATAATTCATCAGAATCACAATCACATTATTTTCCTACTAAAATAACTTAAAATTTTCACCTGAAAAGCTTTAGAAATGATATCGTCATGAAGTGCCACATGGTTTCGACAATTACAGCAACTATACAATCTAGGGCCAACTACCTCCGCCATCGATGATAAAGATGGGACACCAATTCACCAGATACTGTATAAAATCAAGATCGTTCCAAAAGATAAGAAAGAATTACCCAGTACAGTGTCATTGTAATTTTGCAAGAAGAGCAAAACTAAATCCGAGGGAAAAGAGACTCTTAACCTTTATATGTAGAATCAAGAAAAAGAACCTATGCTATGCGTTTTGATAATCGTTCTTTGACCTGATATCTGGTATCAAGAAAAAAAAAACAAGTGAGCTTTCTGAGGTTAATAGAAAGATTAAGATTGTAATCAAAGAAAAAGCCAATGACGATGAATGGAGTCGATGATTAGTTAAAAGGACTGCTAAAGACAGGGTTAGTGCGATCAATGCCCAACAGCCAACAATGAATATGGAAATTAAAATCAAAGATCAAAGGATGGGAAAAGAAGTGGAACCCAGCGATCGAAACTGAACGGGTTTACAGAAAGAACAGGTGAGCAGATGACGATCGATGATAATGGCATGTCGGTGAGTTTTTATGCATTGGGTGTATAGTAATTAATGTTTAATCTTTCGATGATAGGCAAATCCAACGTTCATTTTAGACCAACCTGGCCATTTCGACATGGTCATCCACCGTGCTGATGGGTTACACACACACACAACACAGAGAGTGAGAGAGAAAGAGAGAGAGGTGTAGGGTTTTGGGGAGTGTTCTGACCTGTGGAGCAGTGTCGAAGTCTGGTAGGTTCTTGATTGGGAGACGACAAGTTGCATTGTGAAGTATTGGGATCTCATCTGATCAAAAAAAAGGTATTGGGACCTTAGTCATAAACCCGTGAAACATAAAATTTGAGACCAAAATATACGTCCCATTATATTAAATAATAATTTTATTTTATTTATTTATTTTATATTATTTAAAATTTATTTTTATTCATTATTTTCATAAAAATATTGATAATTTTTTTTCAAAACACATAATTCAATATATTTTTTTTTAATATGTGTATATTATCATCTATAGAAATACCTGAAATAAAAATTATATTAATCTATAAATTGATCAAATATTAAATTATTAATCATATAATAAAAATAAGTGATGTAATTATTTTGGGAGAAAAATATGTATAGGATAAAATTCAACTTCTTATTTTATTATATAGGTATTGACACTATATTCAGCTCGAATTACAATATTACCTGTCTTCTCTAGGAAGTTTTCGGCTGTCAATCTACTTTCTCTGGGCCTAAAAAAAAGAAATAACTCTTGTGGATCCACATAGCCCATGTGCGTAGCCGAAGTTTAAACATCTTAGCCCATTAACTTTCTTGCTATTAATAGGCTGACCGGGCAATAAGTTTTTTTTTTTTTAATGTTATATGACTGTAAATAAGTTAAATATGAGTTTTATAAATTTAAATAACACCAAAATGATTAAAAAAATACAACAAAAATATAAGAGTAATACTATTGAGACATAATTTATTGACATAATTTGTTTATTTAATTCACTGTGACTTTTGGATTCATTATAAATCCCATCAAAACATTAGAACTTGGTGTTGATCCAATGATTTCTATCAAGCCACATCATTATGTCAGTAAATTAGGTCAGATTTTTAGGTCCAAATAGCATTATTCAAAATATAATCTTTAAGACGTGTGACCTCATACTTTTAAGAAAAATGATATTTGAACCTAATTTAGGGACTAATTCAATGATTGCATTAAAATAAGATCTCAATAGCATTGCTGTGTGTTTTATTTAATGAATATGCACGTTACCATGTGGTCGCATTTAATTGGTGATATTGATTATGAGCGATCAAAATTAATGGGACCACTAAGCTAAGAAGAGACTGCCCCCCAAGCATCATTATTTGTTTTATTTCATTACTACATAGGGGTCATTTGCTTTGGGGAAACAAAATAATCAGCGGTGGAGCAGCCGCCAGCCGGGCACACATCAGGTGGACCCAACAAGGCAACGTCAGGCCGTAAAATATGGTATTGCTTTTGATGTTTTTAATTTTTTTATTTTTTTTATGTCACTTCTATTGTATGCCTTTGATTCGAATAGCAACAACAATGGGCGAAAAAGATTAATGTGAGGTGGCAAAGTATGATCCACTGGACAACCACAAGCATGCTGCCCATCTTAACTTTATGAAAAAAAAAATATCTAAATTATGAAAAATAATGACCGATTTATATTCACTAAACTTAAAATCTAATAATAAATGGTCGAAATAGAACATATTTAAGTTACTCGTGTTATTTTTTTTTTCCTCATGTCAAATTTAAAGTTTAACGGTAACATTTTAGTCCAAAATCACAAGAGAATATTGTCCTAATTTTCAAATCATACGGAGTCACGTGCAAAACTCCCAAACCATATCCAAAAATTCACTATTAACCTCTAACTCTTGAAAATACTTAATATGTAAATATCTCACTTAGTGCATTCAAAAAAATCATTAACTTAATATTTAATAATCATTTAAGATGTAATCACATGGATGAATGTCGCTTGTACTGATGAAGACAGTTGTTAGATTATTTTGATGATGTAGAGAAAGAACAATCGACTCCTTTTTATAAAAAAAAAATAATAATTGAGATACAAATATGATTCATATCAAAAACAGTTGGTTGACTATAATAATTCATTTTTATTTTGATATTATATGAAACTATTATTTACTACCTTCATTTATTTGTAGGCATAAGGTTACATTATAAACAAGCAAAAAAATAGAAAAGATTATTGCAAATAAATTTTTATGATGGCATGAACCATTTTTTAGTTTTGTGCTTAAAAATAATTTTTTTAAGTGTATAAAATTTAAATTTAATAAATTTTTTATTAATAAAAATCTATCATTAACAATGATCATTGAATAACCTTATTACGATTGTTGGCTCCGCTCAAGATGAAATCCTAATTCCGTTCCTATTTACAAGCCAAACGCGTGTTGCCTCCAGCCACACACACAAGCCTAGGCGCCACGTAACAAAAAATTTCAGTCATAGAATCACCTAATGTATTCATGCTCTGAACGGAGGGCCAGATGAGGGAGTCAGAGCAACTCCTAGCAAAAATATATATTTTTATTATAATATCTATTTTAATTAATTATTCTTTTAAATTCATTTTAACCACACTATCTATTTTAACTAATTAATTCAATTAATTTTAACTAACTTTCAATAATAAATACAAGGGGGTTGAATTTTTTGAGGGAGAGTTTGTTGAATTTTTTAGGGGCTTTACTAAACTTTTAAGGGGGTTTTATTAGAATTTTTTTACTACATTCTTCTTCACAATAGAAATAGTGGGAGCCATCAAACCCAAATGATTCCCAAACACCAACTGCCAATGCCTTTCAAAGTTCAATTTTAAAATTTGGATAAATTTTAAAAAATACGGTCAAATTTTCAAAATTTGGATAAATTTTAAAAAAAGACTGTCAAATTTTAAATTTAATAAAATAGACGGTCAATTTGATATTAATTTTATGAAAACAAAGTTTATAATTAAAATTAAAGGTGATTTTTTTATTAATTTTGTGAAAATGAATTTGCCATCTATCCCACTTATTTTTTTGGAATATATCGCAATTATTATTTTTTAGAATATATTCAAATTATTATTTTTTTATCTCCAAAATATTTGCGATCTATCCTAAGCTCTTGTGATCAATCGCAAGGTTGGAGTAGTCTCCCACAAATTTTTTTGAAAAACTATAAGTTTGTGATCGATCACAAATGTCCATGATCGATCACAAGTCAATAGAGCAGTTTACCATAATTAAAGGCACATTTATCATTTTTGAGGGGTCAATTTACAACAATTATGGATAAGTTTATAAGTTTTGTGGTTAAGTTTACAAGTCCATGATCAATCATTAAATATGATCGAGATCGATCAATACACACATATGTGTGTTTAATTTATAAATATTTTACAACTAATTGAAGAAGATATATAATTTTAATGAATCAGTTATCATTTTTATGAGAATATTTATAATTTTAATGGTATATTTACAACATTAGTAAAAAATTTACAACAGTAAATTTTTTACAAATTTGGTAAATATATCACTGAAATTATAAATATTCCTACAAATTTGATAAATATACCACTAAAGTTATAAATTTTTTCATAAATTTAATAATTTTATTCATTGTTGTTGTAAATTTTTCACTAATGTTGTAATTTTGTTCGTTATAGTCATAAACTTCTCATTAATGTTATAATTTTGCCCTCAATTAACTCAATGATTGATTTTTGATTATGTCTTATCTTGTCATTTCAATGTGTTTTCTTATCTACTAATCAGTATAAATATATTATAAATTTAATAAACATGCAATTAATATTGTAATTTGAAATTTTCGGTACCATCCGAAATTCCTACCGTAGCCGAGTCCATGTTCACCACATCTGACATACTGTCGCAGAGGTTTCATAAAAAAGGCAGTCACACAGGAGAGTAAATCGCTAGGGCCCCTCTGTCCAGAACTAAAGAGAGCCAGGCCATGGAAGAATCTTCAGATGAGATCCGCTACCCTTTAAGTAAGTCTCTGTAATCTCCAAATCTAGTTTTCATTCAATCTTTTCTTCTTCTTCTTCTATAGCAATTAATCATTCTTTGCAGTACCCAAAGTTGAGAAAAATGGAGATGATGATAGCCGTCCTTCAACCTCACAATCCGAAATCAAAGAAGAGCTTGAACCTGAGGAAGAAAACTCGCCAATCGAACAGGTGGCTCTCACCGTACCCACCACCGACGATCCTTCCCTCCCAGTCCTCACCTTCCGAATGTGGGTCTTGGGCACCCTTTCATGTGTCCTCTTATCTTTCCTCAACCAGTTTTTCTGGTACCGTACAGAGCCTCTAACCATCACGGCCATCTCAGCTCAGATCGCCGTTGTCCCTCTTGGGCAACTAATGGCTGCTAAGATAACAGACCGTGTGTTCTTCAAGGGGACTAGCTGGGAATTCACGTTAAACCCAGGTCCATTCAATGTCAAAGAACATGTCCTTATCACCATCTTTGCTAACTCTGGTGCTGGCACAATCTATGCCATTCATGTGATTACTGCTGTCAAGGTCTTCTATAAGAAGCACATCACCTTTTTTGTGTCCTTGATCGTGGTCATAACAACCCAGGTTAGTCGGAAATAATTAAGTCTTCTATGTTTCATTCATTCTGAATCATTCCAGTGTGGTTTTTGATGATATGGTTTGAATAGTAGGTGTTGGGGTTTGGATGGGCTGGTATATTCAGAAGATACCTCGTGGAGCCAGCAGCTATGTGGTGGCCAGCCAATCTTGTACAAGTCTCATTGTTCAGGTAATTAAGTTCATATATGTGTGGATGTGGACATCTCTGGTCTATAACTAGCCACGAACAACACGATCACTGACAAAAAAAAAACGAACAAGATGAGTTCTCGAAAATACACCGGATGGTATCGGCCGAATATTCACTCCGATACTCAAAACTCGGTTAATTTGGCTGATGGGAGCTTAGGAATTTAAAGTTTTGAGGCACACCAACTCATTTGTAATTTTGATAAGCATGAAATTTCTCATATATACATGTCATTTCAGGATGTGGGTTTTGCGTATAGGTAAATCGTTGCGTGTGATATGTATATTTGCCTACGAAAAGTAGAGTTGTTGACTAATTAGGTGAGCATGCAGACCGTTTAGGTGGGTGAGCTTGGAGGCATATTAGCCACGTGGGGCTTTGTGGAAGGACTAGAAAATCTCTGGACCAATAATTCGTTAATATCAACATATTTTTATTATATTAATGCTAAGCGGACTAAATTTTGAGATCAAATTATTCAATATTTATTACTGTTTTTATTAAATGTTATATTGAATATGATATTTATCGGATATTTGAAAATATGAATTAGATACACATTAAATGTATCTAATAATAGATAAAATATATGGGTTCTTTACAACTATATATATATATATACACAGAGAAGTATGTGTAGTTTTTAATTTTAATCTTTACCCATTCTTTTTGATTTCATATACAATGTAATACATCAACAAAAAATCATATAATTTTGAAGACACATGAATGTTTTTTTAAGTATTATTCATTATTCCATGTCCAAAGAATTTAAATAACTTTTTGAAAATAAAAAATTATTAATATTTTTAACTTATGGTTTATTATTACATATTGTTGTTGCGTTTACATCATTGATATAGTTGTTAGGTTATTAACAGTGCGATGGAATAAGTCCAACAACTAAGTTGTCATTAAATTATTGTTTGGTGCTGTAACTGGGGTGACGTCCTAAATCTCCAATTTGCAAGCCCAATGATACTTGCTGATAATTATAATACTGGAAATAAAGAAGAAACAAAAGAATAGGACAGAAAGGCTTGAGTCTGTTAAATTGACTGGGGTGGGTGGGGTCTACTGTCTCATTGGCCTGGACTGGATGGCTCAGTGATCGATCCTTACCTGGACTGCTAAAATTATGTGAGCCAAGGGATGTAACTCACATGTTTGGATCATCTTCATTTCACAATTGCTCCATCTTTGGCCCATGTCAAGCATATCCCGTTAACTTCATCTGGATCCATTAGATTTATTATATTCCCAACCAAATGTGACAAGTTGTCTCTCGTTCAGCTTGCGTGCAGAATCAACACGAGTTCATATGGCTTTCTTTATGGTTTTTATGACTATTTGACTTTCCACCATCAACCCACTATAAATAGATTGCTGGGAACGATGAAAAATGAACTATTTTGATTGAATTCCTCTTTGGTTCTTTTACAGAAACAAAGCTAAGGGAAGAGTTTAGGTTGATCTGTCTAAGATTGAGTAGACGCGAGTTTTAATTGAATTAGGGGTGGAGCTCTTCATAGATAGTTGGAAAACATCAGTTCTCATAGTGAGGCCTAGGCTGACGAGGCTAGGGCGAGGCCCCTTAGTTCTCAACCCCAACCTGCACAAGTGCTTTTAAAAACCCACATTTTCTTTGAAAAACTTTTTTCACACACACACTGTAGACTAATAAACTCATAGTAGCTACCAAAATCATGATTTATCAAATTAGTGCCCCTTAATGTTTGCCTTCACCTTTAAAAAACTGATATGCGGTAATTTGGAAGCTAGATTTGATGATCAACACAGTATTAACTCATACAATTGCTTTTGCAGGGCTCTCCACGAAAAAGAAGAAAGGCCTAAGGGTGGATTAACACGTACTCAGTTTTTCCTAATTGCTTTCACCTGCAGCTTTGCTTATTATGTCTTCCCTGGCTACCTCTTTGAAATGTTAACCTCTATGTCTTGGATTTGTTGGATCTTTCCCCAATCAATTCTTGCCCAACAACTTGGTTCTGGTCTTAATGGGCTTGGAATAGGGGCTCTCGGGTTCGATTGGTCTACCATCTCCTCCTACCTTGGAAGCCCCCTTGCAAGTCCATGGTTTGCGACAGCCAACGTCGCAGTTGGATTCTTCCTAATTATGTATGTTTTAATTCCTTTGTCCTATTGGCTCAACGTTTTCAAAGCCAAAACCTTTCCAATATACTCGGACGGGCTGTTCACATCATCTGGTCAGGTTTACAATATTTCAAGTATTATTGACTCTAATTTCCACCTTGACACTGCGGCCTATGAAAGAGAAGGGCAGTTGTATATCAGCACATTGTTTGCAGTAACTTATGGTGTTGGGTTCGCGGCACTCACTTCTACAGTTGCACATGTGCTTCTCTTTCATGGGAGGTAACGTGAGAATAAAACTTAATATTGAGATTCTTTGTCATTAATTGCCTTGTTAGTGTTATTTTCCTCCACTACTCATTCTAGATCTCATCCTCTTCGGTTTTAAGTTTTGTCACTGTCAAAATTCAATGAAATTTATTAGTACTAGTAAATGGAACCTGTAAAATTCAGTGATAGAACTTAATGAATTTCATTGTAGATGATTAATCTGAATTTGAAATTGAGAGATTCGGATCCATTGGTTCTTGAGGGCGAGCTACATGAATGACTATCGGCCTTGTTTATGTAACTGAAGCATTATATTCATAACATATTGGGCTACAAAATTGATATTAGAAATGTCTTAGGCGTTGCAATTGATAAAAATGCAGAGAAATATGGGAACAAAGCAAATCGAGTTTTCAACAGAAGACAATGGACATACACACAAAACTGATGAGCAAGTACAAACAAGTTCCTGAGTGGTGGTTTTGGTGCATCCTCGTGGCAAACATTGCACTTACTATCTTCGCCTGTGAGTATTACAATGAGCAGCTTCAGTTGCCATGGTGGGGTGTTATACTAGCCTGCATGATAGCCATTTTCTTCACTCTTCCTATTGGGATCATCACTGCCATAACCAACCAGGTAATTGCCATGTTTATTCAACTGTCAAGCATTTGGATTTTCGCACATATACTGCTAATCTATGGCACATGACAGTCCCCAGGACTGAACGTTATCACAGAGTACATTATTGGGTATATATACCCTGGATATCCCGTTGCCAACATGTGCTTCAAGGTATATGGTTACATAAGTATGACGCAGGCTGTGACATTCTTGCAAGACTTCAAGCTTGGTCACTACATGAAAATTCCACCCAGAACAATGTTCATGGCACAGGTCAGTTTTTATCCTTAGGCATAGCCTGCTTCAACTACATGCCATATCACTTTTAATAACCCCACACTTGTTCATCCTCTCATCCATCATTCAGGTTGTGGGGACCCTTATAGCAGGTTTCGTCTACTTGGGCACTGCATGGTGGCTAATGGAAACAATCCCCGACATCTGTGATTCAACATCCTCGGATAGTGTATGGACTTGCCCCTCGGATCATGTGTTTTATGACGCGTCTGTTATCTGGGGGTTGATCGGGCCTCGCAAAATTTTTGGAGATCAAGGCTATTACGGGGTGACAAATTGGTGGTTCCTTGGTGGAGCAATAGCTCCTCTTTTGGTGTGGTTAGCTCACAAGGCCTTCCCTAATCAAGATTGGATTAAGCTGGTTAACATGCCGATCTTAATAGGCGCCACTGGAAATATGCCTCCGGCTACAGCAGTTAACTACACAAGTTGGATTGTTTTAGGGTTCCTCTCGGGCTACGTGGTGTATCGATATAGACCGGACTTGTGGAAGCGTCACAATTATGTTCTTTCCGGTGCTCTTGACGCTGGCCTGGCCTTTATGGGGGTGTTGTTGTATTTGTGCTTGGGGTTGGAAAATATTAGTCTAAACTGGTGGGGTAATGACCTTGATGGGTGTCCCTATGCTTCCTGTCCTACAGCCGTGGGAATTGTGGTCGAAGGCTGTCCAGTGGTATCATAATTGAGATGGTTTGATATGAACGGCAATTTCAATGATGCATGTGAAATTGTAACATGAAACAGTCCTGAGGTGCATTTGGTGAGGGGTTGAATGTTGGACTGTGTAGATGTATAAAAAAAATATTTGAGGACAGAAATTGTATCATTTTTATTTTTCTTCTTTTGATTTCTCACTTGTTGGTGGCTATTGCACGAGCAAATTGAGGTGATAAGTCGAGAGTGATTCTATTATTGTACTCCTGCCAATTCCTTTATTATGGCACGATTGAAAATTGAAAAGCAAAAGAAAAATTTGTGCTTAAGAATGCCCAATATTAGTTTTGGCTATAGACGATCCATGCGACATTTTATGATTGATTTTATGGGAACAACGATACCAGTTTGTACCTTTTTTTGGAGTGTATAGTTAGTTATGCGGTATGTTTCCACCTCCCCCTGTGACTGTGGCTGGCCAGTTGCTTCTCTTCTAGCATGGTCTTCAGGGGCATTCCAAAGTAAATTGAGGCCCGGCACAAAATTCTTGGAAGAGGTCTCATTTAACTCATTATAAGTTTATTAAGGAGGACTCAATCCTAATTTTTATTATTATTTATATAATTATTTAGATATTAAAATTTATTTTTTAACTATCTGGGATGAAAAAAAATACTATTTAAACTTTTATATTAATTTTTTTTACATACCATTTTAACTGTTTACATTCATTCAATTCAAGGCTAATAGTTGGTATAATAGGAAGGAAATGATTTATTAGATTTTTGTTCCTAATTATTGACAATAAAAAATTTATGAATAATAAATTTCAAGTCTCATACCCGACGCTCCAGCAATTTTTATATTGTCACTGTCAATAAACATAAGTTCTCAACAAACTTAATTTAGATTTAAACTAATTTAACTTATCAAAAGACTATCAAATAATAGAATAACCAACAAATAAATAAATTGACTTAATTAAACATCGATATAAAAATTTTGCTTGGCCCCTAAAAATAAATTTTAATTTAATTAAATATGAATCTAAAATTTTTTAATTTAAAACTAGGCGAATGTTTCAGCTGCCTATGGACGAGCTTTGCTTATAGCTAGAGGTGTTCAAATTTCTGATTATCCGCATGTTCTAAGCCTACTCAATCTTGCTGATCGATTTCTGTAAAAAAATTTTGAAAGTGCAGCTGGGATTTGAAGCGCAATTACTGGTCAAAGATTTTAAAAAGAAGGAGAACAAAGAAGAAAATGTGCGAAATTTAATTTATTTGCTTGTTTTACATATTTTTTTCATTTGTACTTTTTCTAAATTTTCTTTCTTTGTTTGTGTGGCTTTTCCTTTTGTTTGCAGCGAAGTAGAGGGTGTTAGTTGGTTATTGATATTTATGCCTTTTTTTGGTTAATATTTTTCATGTATGATAATGCTTTTGGATTAATCAAATAGCTTACCAAATTATTAGCTCAACCTACTTCAAAAATCTTTGCTCCAAATTGGACATATTTGATCTTTATGCTCCGCTTGAGGGGTGTCAACTATATTAATAAAACATGACCCTTTTTTAATTCTTTCACTTAGCTTTTAGCACAAGAATGTTTGAGATTGATCTAGTTTTTTTTAAAACGGTTAAGGATGTTTAAACCAGTTTGCGTAGATTTCGACAAATCTTCTCCTCAGTTCAGTCCAGTAAAAAATTGGTCATTTACGTAGGGAATAGGATGTTCATGAAGAATAAATTTCTTCTAGCCAAGTCTTCAGGGGTTGTCGAGATTTGAATTTAGAACGTTTGAATTTACAGTTTGTTCTTATTATTACTTGAGTTACTTTTTAGAATTTTAAGTCAAATTTTTGGGCTCTTAAACATATTTTTAACACTAATGCTATTGAGACATAATTGAAGGATATAATGATTTGTCACTAATGAAATAATAGTAAAATATATTTAATGATGAATCCATTTGTAGCATTAAATAAATTTAATATCATTTTCTTTAACTCATTATATCCCCAAATTATGTCCCAATAGCATTGCTCTATTTTTTATTGTCCATTTTTGAGTTTTAGATAAGACCTAAATTTGAAAAGCCAAAATCAATGTCTAAGGCTTGTTAAACTCAAAAATATTCTCCATTAGGTTAAGCCAATAAAAACCTTTTAAAAAATAACCCTATTATAAATATTAAACTTGATTCTGTCAAAAAAAAAAACTTCTGCTTAGGCGTCTCTCTCTCTCGGTTATTTTATATATGATATATATGTTGTAGGTCAAACGCTTTCTTCAATTAAAAAAAAGATCTAAACAATTTAAAACATATGTAAATATTTTAAAAAAATTGATGGTTTAGAGTTACTTTAAGAATTAAAAGTTTTAAAACAATTTTAAAAAATTAAAACTAACACTCCAATTGAAATATTAAACTACATAAAAAGACTAAATTATTTTTTAAATGCATTCATTGTTTATAAAATTTTATTAACAATACATGTGACAGTTATTTCAGTGGAAATGAACTTTTCAAAATTAAATTGATAAAATCTTATTTACAGTTAACTATATCCTAAGAAAGATTCAATGAATTAGTTATATTATCTATAGAGAAGGTTTTATTAATAAATTTTGAATATATTTTTGCTTCTCAAAAAATTAATTTTTAAATTAATAGAAAATTAAATTTAGATAATTAATATATATACAAAATATTAATAATGTCCTGTGTAAAATTTTCGCTTAGAGCCCCCTTTATGTTGGTTTGTCCCTCCTTCTCTCAAGATTCAAGGATATTGAGAGATAAGTCAGCAGAAAATCTGCCCCATGATCAGCAGAAAATCTGCAACACCTTGGAAACATGAAGCAGTTCAGCACAACACCTTGGAAACATAAATGCTTTCTTATCTTGTTTAATAGCTACTGCCAGGATTTTTTTAGCTAGTTTAATTATTTCTTTGCCTGTATAAATTGTCCTCTTGAGTTCTTCTGTTTTTCAAGTGCTCTACTGCATATTTTGAATATATTCAATCCTTCACAATCTTCTTGTTCCAAGCTATTTTCTCTCAGCAAAATTGTAGCTTATCTTTCTCATCCTTCATTCAATTCTAACATGGTATCAGAGCAAGATCTTTGACCTATTCTTTTACTCATCTTCCTCACTCTGATTTCCTTCTACTGCTCTCAACTCTCATTGAAGTTTCATCATGTCTACAGATGAACCTATCGGTAATCCTCTTGCCAGAAATCTCTCACCATCTGAGGACCCCAACAGCCCATATTTCCTTCACCATTGTGATGGCATTAATACTGTTGTCATTACTCCACCTCTATCTGGTCCCAACTACCTATCATGGAGCCGATCCTTCACCCTTGCACTCTTTGTCAAGAATAAATTAGGCTTCCTTGATGGAAGCATCACCACTCCTGCTGCAACCAACAATCTTTATGGGCCATGGGTTAGATGTAATAATATCATCCTCTCTTGAATCCTTCACTCCATCTCCCAGGATATATCATCAAATGTCTGCTTCATAGGTGATGCCAAGAAAGTATGGGACAAACTAAAGGACAGATTTGCACAACCTGACAATGCTCGAATTTATCAACTTCAACATCAACTTGGGACCATCATGCAAGGAACTCAATCTGTAAATGAGTATTTTACTCAACTGAATGCAGTATGGGAAGAAATACACAACTATCGACCATCACCAAATTGCTCTTGTGGTCTATGTACTTGTGATGCACTTGGTTTTGTTGGAGAAAGGCAGCAGACAGACTATGTCTTTAAGTTCCTTATGGGCTTAAATGAGACATATGATGGCATTCGATGCCAAATCATCATCATGAGTCCCATGCCCTCACTTGACAAGGCCTTCTCACTAGTACTTCAAGCGGAAAGACAAAGGCATGCTCGGGTTGCCATTCTTCCTGCTGCAGAATCTTGTGCTTTGGTGGCATCCCACAATCATACCAAGAAGAAAGATAAATCTGACCTCACTTGTTACAATTACAGAAAATCTGGACACACTAAGGACAAGTGTTACAGGTTAATTGGATTCTCTTTTGATTTCAAGTTTACAAAGACCAGACAAGGAAACAATCACTCGGCAAATCAAACCGCCAGTCACCTTTCTAATGGCAGTGCAACAAAACCTGCTCAACTAGCTTTGAGTCAAGCTCAGATACAACAGCTCATGTTTTTGGCCAACTCTCAAACATCACAGCTCAACATAGAGGGCTCAAGCAAAGAAAAAAATTTCTCACAGCCTGGCCCTTCCAATCATGGCTCCCACATGGCATGTATAATAAACCACTCACCCTCATCCAAAACTCCTATCCTTCCCTCTGAACATGATCACCATTTTTCATCCATGACCACCTGCATTTCACACAAACCAAAACACATCACATGGATAGTGGACACTGGGGCCATAGATCACATGGTCTGCTCCACCACTCTCCTCTCTTCCATCACCTCCACTTCTCAAGCTTATGTGCAGATGCCTAATGGAGAGAAAGCACAAGTAACTCACATAGGCACTGTCCAGATTAATAATGCCTTAACTCTCCATGGAGTACTGTGTATTCCATCTTTTACTTTTAATCTTCTCTCAGTCAGCAAATTAACTCAAGACTCTTCTTTGTGTCTTATTTTCTCTAAAAATCAGTGTCTCATTCAGGACCTAGCTACATGGACAATGATTGGAGTTGCTAGAGTTCGCGAGGGACTCTATTTTCTTGATTCCAATTCACTAGGAAGCTCATTTGACAATCAAAGTCCAGCAACAACCAATTCTGATCCCAGCCATTTATCTCATGTCCAACAAGTTTCAGCAAGTCTAGATTTTCATTTATGGCATTTTAGACTAGGGCATGTATCAAATCAGAGGTTAAATTTGATTTCTTCTCATGCCTCAGATGTAAAATGTACTGATTTTAATCAATGTAGTATCTGTCACATTGCAAAACAGAAAAGAAATCCTTTT
>CM042186.1:40854644-40874025 GCA_023539305.1 Ilex asprella | reverse complement strand
CTACAACCCACCATCTCAAACCCATCAGCCCCACCTCCACCCTGTCGACCCCCACCCCAGAAGCCCCCACCCTCTTGCTTTGAAACGAAATCAAGATGAAAATTAATAATCTTTCCATCACATTGATTTTATCACTACTAACGTGATTATATCATATGTCGTTCCTTTTGTACTTGCAAGAAGACAACAATCAGAAAGAAAATGGCAACATTTTTTCAGTCATTAAACAACCATGCCCCCTACGATGAAGGAAAATATCAGTAAACCACTTTTAGATCGTGGTATAAAAAAGCCCATTCCAGACTAAATAAAATGCCCAAGCACTGTTAGGCAAAAGGTTTCTTAATGTAGGCATGCCCATCAGAACAAAAAAAAAATTGTATCATTGATGTTTTCATTCTTTGGCAAAAATATAATGGGTTCCTTCATAATTGATTGCCATTTTATTTCAAACGAAACAATGACACAGCAGAATTTGCTAGTCGCGACAATGTAGCCCGGCCCAATTCATTGCATGCTTGAATCCTTTCCCACATTCCCTTTCCCCCAGCAGCAGGGAAAGGAAGAAATAAACCAAACATAAAACTCCCACAAAACAGAGCAAATAAAAGAAAGAGGAGGAACAAAACAGAGGAAGGTACACGTGAATACCTGATAAAGAACATATTTGGTGGGTGGGTCAATCTTCATCTCTTCCTCGAGCTCGAATAAGTGAAGTTTCCACTGTCGGACAGAAAATCAAATCAGAGTGTATTATCGAATCATTTACGACTTAATGTGTTCATTTAAGATGAACCAAAATTATCCAACATGCCTCTGTTTAGAAATTCAGAAACAAAGTGAAAAGAAATAGTTACAATTACAGGAAATAGGAGCAAACTCTTTGGGAACAATAGCAGTAACAAACAATATTCTCCAGGTAACATTTGACGAAGACAAACTAGAACAAGACTTAGAATCTGTAAGCAACTCTAAGAGAATTGTCAAAGTCCACAAGAATTCGTTCAAAACTACAGTGAAAGATAAGTTAGAACATCCAAGTACCAACTATGAGCAACTGTGCTGCATTTTTGAAAACTTATTTCTCTATTTAAACCAGTAAGCAACAAGGTGTTCAAAATATTGAAGCTTGTTAATTTGCTATAGTCCCAATCTTAGCTACGTTCATCTCCTCTGCAATCCAGCAAGTTATAATACTCATGACTTGCTCCATGTCAGCTTATCTTTTATTAAAGAAAGGAATAAAACAAAAGAAACAAACAAACAAACAAAAGTTGGGTAAAGATTCTGGTTAATTGAGGCAGTTCTACCACTTGACCGACTGGCAAATACTTTTGTCAACATTTGAAATAGTTTTTCCACTGCCTAAACAATTAGACTAGCAGTTCTTAACAAGCAATCTCGTTCAATCAACGCTGTGAACGCCATATTGCCAATTATCCCAAGAAAAGCATGATACTATGACATAAGAAACCATAAGAATTCTCAACAGGGTGTGGAACAAATAACCAATGAACATAGAGATTATCCAGAGAAATGAACATCAGACTCTTAGAATCAGATATCAATATAAAACAGCTCAAGACTAAAGCTTGCTGTACACAAGAAAAGTATTACATCAGCTGATACAAAAGCATTGACTACTTACAGGGCAAAAGCTGGTCAAGACCATAATTTCTCCGCTAGGATCAATTTCTTGCCTTGCTGCAAGACTCTTCATGACAATTGAGCGCGCTGGTAGCCATGACCTTGTGTGAAACCTAAGGCTCTGAGTATTAAAAAATTGTTAAACTATCAAGCCAAGTTAAGATTCATATTGAGAGCAAACGATAATCTTTTCTACCTTCTTACATTTATGTAAGGTTTGCCAGCTCAAAATTCAAGGATTCAATTAAAATAAAAATATTGCGAGTGAAAAATCCCTGCTCCTTCCCAAACCAACTTATACAAAAACTTGCACGAACTAAATCATAGTTGCCCAAATCATGTCAAGAAAATCTCACATTTAAAAACTCACTGCCAGCCAGAGCCATTGCCTGTTGAAAGGCTTCATTCTCCTTCTCTGGAGATTGATCGGGGTCAATCCAATCCAAATTTAATCTTCCAACTCTTGAAGACAAGTGTGTATTGTTCACGTATCTAGGGGCCTGGTCTGTGTCGTACTGATTAATGCCGTTGTCAATTGCGTCAATTGCCTGTTACCAGTAGATCCAATGTCAACATTAACAATTTACACCAGCACAAAAGTTCAAACATCATTTCTATAATTTGCAAACCTCACCTCAGACAAGTATCTAAAAGTGGAATCAGCAAAACAAATAATCAACAAAGCAGAGAGTCAACTCCATGAAAATTTCGTCCACTATTCGGACTCTCAAACATCAGATCATGTTTGAACAGTTCAAGTGCCCACAAAATTTTTGCATGGTAATTCATTATCGAAATTTGCCAAAGACATGAAGCTCTACGTTAAGTTATTTCACCCAAATGCATTTCTGGTTCCAACTGAAAAGGTCACAACTTTATCTTTATGGCAAGAAAAAAAACAAATATGCAAAGTTTAGTACCTCCATGAAGCTCTTATAAACAGCTAAAAACAGTCTCAGCACGTCTGGATGTTCTTCATCAAGTTGGAGCTCCTTAGCAATTATCTCCTTCCCAAAATGCTACAGAAAGAGTGGAGATAAATTTTGTTTTCAAAAGCAGACCCACGAAAAAAAGCTATTATCTTAGTTAGACTAAACTTAGCCCTAATCAATCACCTGGAGAAAAAGGGTTAAAAAGGCAAATTACAACCCCCACTATAAATAAACAAGAATCGCTAACAACAACACTGCACATTCTATAAATGAGCTTATGTCGAATATAAGTACTTTAATTTGCAAACCATTGACAAAATGTTAAACTGAATCACAAATGGTAATGTTGGAAATAAACATTTGGTTTACCTTATAAACAAGACCAGCACTGCTGAGCTTCGTAGTGAAACCATGCCCAAAAACCTCCTCAAACCCTTTCTGGTGATGATCATACCGGTCTCGACTCGGATCATAAACTCCACCAACATCAAGCACAGCATCAAGGGTTTCCAATGCCTTCAATTCATTGATTTAAACAAAACCACATCACATACGTATGCAAAGTTTTTTTAGGAAGTTAAGATATAAACTAACTAAAAACGATGAAACATATAAGCATAGACAGATACATATAGAACACAAATGAGTTCAATACTGACCTGAGGGTCTCTAGTTCGGATGATTTCGGCGCCAGAGAACCTGTTGGTGAGGCGAATCATGAAACAGCCGAGAGCTTCGTCGCAGTGAAAGCTTCCATTGTGGGTGCCCACGCGCTTTATTGGGAGAGAGTTGGTGGGTGAACCAGCGGAGTAGGCAGAAACCCTAGTGGAGTTGGCCATGAGAGAGGAAGTGAGAGCGACGGGCCTCAGGAAGTTGAATAGCCTCTGGTTTAGCCCTCTTGCCACAACAGTGAACATGCCTCCGAGGGGTCTCATACCAAAAGCCGCTTATATTGTGGTCATAGCTGCTAAAATAAATACCTTCAGTTCCCAAAAAAAATATATATATATATATCTACACGATTCAAAATAATTTTTGTTTTTACTTTAAAGTTAATTTGAAAGCTAATATTAATGTAAGAGGTAAAAAATGAGATTATCTCCTATTGGAATAAATGGTTGATATTTCTGATAATGATGAGCTCTGAATTTGATTCATCAGTCTTCCCTTCTTACAAAATGAACAAATTGTCCAAGATCGAAATGTTTTGATCAAAGGTATTCCGATACTTAAGTTAGTAATGGAAATGAGACAATTGCCAGAAAATAAGGAAAGTTCAGCGTACCTTTCACATTGGTTCCTTATGTCTTTTATAGATCCTTGTCCAGTTAGAGTTTTCATGAATTTCGATTCAATGTGGTACACCTTCCATCAATTATGCGACTTTGTTTGGAAAGTTGCTGAGATCTCTCTAACAATTCCTTCTGTCGAGCCTGTAATTATGCCCATTTGTTCAACAAGAATGTTTGGTTTATAGACATTTCCTTAGTTCTATGTTTATTGTTTGAAACAACTCAATCATGATGAGGACCGTCCTCTAATCTTTCTTACTGAATTCATCGAACAGCTCGGCTTTGATCTATTGACTGAATCTTCATCACGTGACTAGTTTTGTCATTCTCACGTTGACTCATTTAATGTCATTACACGTGTAGTAAAGGGAGACACCCCTTCAATTAACACCTCAAATTTAATAGAATAGACCTCTAAGAGTGTGTTTGAGTGACTTTTTAAAAGTATTTTATAACCTCTCATAAGTATTTTAAAACAAAAAAATATTGTTTGGAACTGTCCCACCATCACCACTACCACCATCGCCGCCAACCCACCACCACAACTACCTCCATCACCCTCACCGCCCCACCTGCACTACCACCACCGCCACCATCGCTGCCGTCATTCCACCACCACCGCTATCACAACAGCAGTCACCGCCACCCCACCACCACCACCACCTCTACCGTCGCCCCACCACCACTGTCGTCACCGTCAACGTCCACCACTGTTCGCCACCCACTGTCATTCACACCCTACCACATCTACAACTATCACCAACACCGTCATTCGCCACCACTTATCACACTATCGTCCAAAAAAATCCAGCGTCACTCACTACCACCATTATCATCGTCACTCATGGCTACCACAACCATTACCGTTGCTACCCATGGCTACCACCATCACCACGATCGTCGTCATCCACCACAACTATCATCGTCTCTTACCACCACCACCACTACCACCCACCACCAGTACCATTAATCACCCCTATTACAACTGAAGTTTAAATTTTTTTCTCTCTCCTCTATATTTATGATTTGATTTTTGGTATGAATACATATATGTTTATTATTGACCATTTTTTTTATTATTCTGTGACTTCAGGCACAAGTAATAAATAATCTATATAATAAAGTACAATACAATTCAAATTTTAAAAGTTAAACAAAATAATTTTTGTTATTCGCGGTTGAAAATGACGAGCTCAAATTTAGCTGGGCCGAGCCCAATCAAGATAAACTGAGAAAGCCCAAGGGAAAGTCCAATCAAAATCCACCAATCGGAGAAAGTCCAAATCAAAACTGGTTCGACCCATGGATAAGGAAGGCATCAAGGGGAAGACATCAAGAGGAGGACACCAAGCCAGCCCAGGACCCCTTTGGGCGCCGCCCAGGCCGGCACCCTAGGACGCCGCCTGGGTTGGCCCCCTTGGGCGCTGGCTTGGGCTGGCCTCTTCGGGCGTCTCCTCCTCCTTCTTGCTTCGGCCTCTTGACTCTAATATGAGTCTAAGCCTACTTCAATGCAAGTCTGAGCTCAATACGACGATCGAATCTAAGGCCAAATGAGGAGTCTTCCTCCGAAGGAATAGGAGCACGAGAGAGAGAAAGACGGGATACGGAGATCTCCTACCTAAGTCATACTTACTAAAATAACAGAGCTCTTCTTATTCACGGCACCGCCTCACCGCCTTAACCCTAGCCTATACAATGTAATCCCCTCTCCACACGGAGAGGCAAGATCTTGATCTCATACACACAACTGCTCTCTCTCTCTCTCTCTTTCTCTCTCTGCACTATAAGCTCTCCGAAGTACCTTGATACATTAATAAAGATCGCCGGTCACCGCTCTCATTCAAGAAAGTGAACGTAGGCCACGGCTGAACCACTATAAATCTCTGAGTTGACTATTTATTTTATGTTCTCTATTAATTTCTTAGTTATTGTTCTTTGATTGCGACCATACAAATACTTGACTGTTGAATTCGTACAAGAACGGTTTTGTGCATCATCAGTTTGGAGTCGTCTGTGGGAACGACATAGTTTCTACTACCTTTCAATCCCCTTGGCAATCAATGGTGATTACCACCTAATCAATGAGCCAACAGCCGGGAGACCACAACCCGGCCCACTGGGAGAAGGCTCCGCCTCCCTTCGCACCGTCTGAACCATCCACTATTGCAACTCTTACTAGTCAGCAACAACAACTTCTCCAGACTATGAAATTGCTGGTGAAACAAAACCAGCAGATCATCCAACTGATGTTCACCTAAAGAGGTGCTACCCCTCATCCAGAAAGAGTTGTCCTAATCCCTCCGATTGGGGAGGAACAACAACCTGCACCTCACGAGCGTCAAGCAGCCTCTCACCATGGGGCCCCTCGCCAGAATGCCTTGCGACCGCAGGGCGCCCCTCTCCTCAACGCGCAGGGAGCTCGTGCATCCCCTTTTCTCATGTACATGCGCAGGAGGACGAAGGAGAGAGTCAATATGGAGACCACGAAAGCCAATACCATCAGCCGACTGAGGATGTCCCCAACCAGTGGGACGAGAAGATAATGAAAGTGCAAAACCAGCTTGGCGATGCCCTCAACGCCATCAAGGCATAGGCGCCTACGACCGTGGACTACCTGATAAGACGCACTGACACGCCCTTTATCACTGATATTGTCAACTACCCACTGCCTTCGAAGTTCAAGATGCCCAACATCGAGACATTCGATGGTAATAGAGACCCCCTCGACCATCTGGATATCTATAAGTCCCTCATGCAACTTCACAATGTGCCTGAGGAGATCATGTGCGGGGCGTTCCTTACCACCTTAAAGGGGTCCGCCTGCCAGTGGTTCTCCAAGCTTAGACCCTCTTTCATCCGATCCTTTGCAAAGCTAAGTAAGTCCTTCGTCTCTCACTTCATAGGGGAACGTCGTCATCAAAAGTCTCTCACTTCATAGGGGAACGTCGTCATCAAAAGTCAGTGACCCACCTGCTCACCATTAAGCAGGATAGGAACAAAAGCCTCCGTAGCTACCTTGCCCACTTCAATGAAGAAGTCATCCAAGTTGAAGAACCAGATGACAAGGTAGCCTTAGCCGCCTTTATTGCTGGACTTCGCACCTCTAGCTTCATGTTCTCAGTCATAAAAAAGCCACCCTCGAGCATGTCTGAGTTACTATCTAGGGCCCAAAAATATATGAACGTCGAGGACGTCACCAAAGTCTGTAGAGGTGAGTCCTTCCGAGGGGAGAAAAGGAAAGACAGTCGAGAAGACTGAAGGGAGACTGAGAACAAGAGAAAGAAAGCCGAGAGGGTTTCTGTAAAGGACCGCCTTGGACCGCTACCCCCGAGGGACTGATAGCTGTTCACTCCACTCAATGCCTCGGTGGAGCACATCCTACTCCAGATACAGGATGACCCAGCCCTCCACTGGTCCGGAAAGATGAAGTCTGACCCCAAGTGCCGAAATTCCAGTAAGTATTGTCGCTTCCACCGCGACCATGGACATGACACAGACGACTGCTTCCAGCTGAAGAAACAGATTGAAGAGCTTATCCAACAGGGTCATCTCAGACAGTATGTGGTTGGTCGAGGACCTGCCCCTACCCACGGAGAACGAGAACACCAGAAACTCTTCGATGAGATTCAGACCATCGCTAGAGGACTAGGAGGAGGTGGTGACTCTAACTCTGTCAGGAAGGCGCACGCCCATAAAGTTAGACAGGTAGAGTCTCATGACTCTCACCCAATGAAGACCCCACGACATGGGGAGGAGGAGGTCATTATCTTCTCAGACAAAGACCTGGTGGGGTCCAAACTCCACATGATAACCCTCTAGTTTTGACCCTGATGGTGGCCAACTACCAAGTCAAGAGGATCCTAATTGATAGTGGAAGCTCAACCAACATCCTATTTGCCACTGCTTATGATAGCCTTCACCAATGTAGAGAGAGATTACAGCCTGTCAAGACTCCCTTGGTTGGTTTCTCGGGAGAGAGAGTTCAGCCTTTGGGATCCATCACCCTGCCTTTCATAGCAGGGACTGCGCCAAGGAGCTCTACTATTATGGTAAATTTTCTTGTACTTGATTTTCCTTCTGCTTATAATATAATACTTGGACGTCCAGCCCTCAATGCCTTAAGGGCAGTACCCTCTACTTACCACCTTCTCCTCCGTTTTCCTACTTTCAATGGGATTGGGGAGATTAAAGGAGACCAGGTCTCAGCAAGAGAGTGTTATGTGGCCTCTATGAAGGCTAGAAGACTGAATGAGACACTTCAGGTTGAGGTCCTTGACCCTAGAGACGATAGTACCTTAGAGAGGGGTGAACCAGCAGAGGAGCTTCGCCCAATAATACTAGCTGACAGCCTTCCAGAGAGGAAAATCTACCTAGGCTCCTCACTCTCCCAGGAGCTGGCATCTACTTTGGTAGACTTCCTCAGGAGAAACACAGACGTCTTCGTCTGGTCCCATGAGGACTTAGAGGGCATTGACCCAGAGGTGGCCTCCCACCGACTGAATGTTGACCGCAGATACAAGCCTGTCTGCCACAAGTTGAGGAGCGTGAGCACTGAGAGAGGGGCAAGCCATGGGGGAAGAGGTAGACAAGTTGCTAACTATTGGGTCAGTGAGGGAGGTAGCCTACCCAGAATGGCTATCCAATGTGGTAATGGTGACAAAAGTCAATGGAAAGTGGCGCCTATGCGTAGATTTTACGGAGCTCAACAAGGCCTGTCCCAAGGACAGTTATCCTCTCCCACAAATCGACCTGCTCATTGACGCCACGGCGGGACACGAGCTCCTGAGTTTTATTAATGCCTAATTTGGTTGCATATTCCCTCTAGACCAAGAAAAGACCTCATTCATCACCTCTAGAGGTACTTACTGCTATAGGGTGATGCCTTTCGGGCTCAAAAACACCGGTGCCACATATCAGCGCCTCGTTAACAGAATGTTCGAGACCCAAATTGGGAAGACGATGGAGGCTTATGTGGATGATATGTTAGTGAAGAGTGTAGCAACCACAGATCATATCGCACACCTACAAGAGACCTTCGATGTACTAAGAGCCTATAAGATGAAATTGAACCCTGAAAAATGTGCCTTCGGCATAGGCTCAGGAAAGTTCTTAGGCTTCATGGTCCATAAAAAAGGCATTGAAGCTAACCTAGATAAAATTAGAGCGGTCTTGGAGATGTAGTCCCCTGCCTCAACAAAGAAGGTCCAGCGCCTCAACGGGAGAATGGAAGCACTTAACAGGTTTGTTTCTAAATCTGCTAATAAATGTCTTCCCTTTTTTAAGATCCTCCGCAAGTCCTTCCAGTGGGTCCCAGACGCTAAAGAGGCCTTCCAGAGGCTCAAGACTTACCTCTCCACACCGCCACTACTCTCTCATACTGTGCCAGGAGAAATCCTCTACCTCTACCTCTCATCTTCTCCCTCTGTCGTATGTTATGTGCTTATCAGAGAGGATAGGGGCATCCAAAAGCCTATCTACTATGTAAGTAGAGCCTACTGAAGAGCAAAGGTGAGGTAGTCAGAGTTAGAAAAATTAACTCTCGCCCTTGTGACCACCTCCAGACGTCTGCGTCATTACTTCCAAGATTATACCATTACGGTGGTCACCGATCAGCCACTCAAAAGAATCTTAGGGAAGTCTGATGTCTCTGAGAGATTGCTCAAGTAGGCCGTGGAGTTGAGTGAATTTGACGTGTAGTACCAACCAAGGGCCCCCATCAAAGCACAGGCGCTCGCAGACATTGTAGCAGAGTCCACACCGCCCCAGGAGTCCCAAAATGAAGAACTAGGCGCCCCTACGCGCACTTACTCAGTATATACTGACTTTCTCAACCAGGAAGTTGGACCAGTTGTCATACGAAGACCCGCCGACCCGGAGGAGGAACAGGGGACAGAGCCATCGATCGGGCAAGCCAGGGCGCCGTCCACCTGGCTTGAGGTGCCGCCCACCCTGCCTTGGGCGTGCCTTCTCAGGCTCCTTCACTCCCATCTTCACATCCTCTCCTGACATCACCCCCATCATCCACTCCGCCATGCTGAAAACTCTATGTGGATGGGTCCTCTACCAATGAGGGCGGTGGAGCTGGACTCGTACTAATCAGTCCTCATGGCACTCCGTTAAAGTACGATGTCTCCCTCCACTTCAACACATCCAATAATCAAGCAGAGTATGAGGCCCTCATATTGGGTCTAAAGTTAGCCTTAGAGATGGAAGCACTCCGTCTCGTAACTTACAGTGATTCTCAGCTCGTAGTCAATCAGGTAAGGGAAGATTTTGAAGCCAAAGAAGAAATGATACAAGAATAGCTCTCGGTGGTCCAAGCATTTCTCACAAAGTTTACATGATTTGAGATCCACCATGTACCTCGAGAAAAGAATGTCATGGTTGATGCGCTCGCCAAGTTTGCATCCGCCAACATACTCATGGGACCGGCGTTGACAGGTCACCAGTTTGAGCTTAACACCACCATATTAAAGGAGGTCGAGACTCACTGTATATCATCGGAGTCCAATTAGATGACTCCTATCAGAAGCTACATAGAGGAAGGCACTCTCCCAGACAACCTAGTGGAAGTCAGAAAGTTGAGAATGAGGGCATCCAGGTATGTTATGTTACAAAACACCATTTACAAAAAGAGTCATTCTCTCCCACTACTCCGTTGTCTCACCCCAGAAGAGGCGAACAATGCCATGAGGGAGATCCATGAGAGGATATGTAGGAACCACTCAGGAGGTCGTGCATTGGCTCATAAGGCAGTTAGACAGGGATACTATTGGGCCATCATGATCAAAGACACTCGAGACTTCGTCAGGAGATGTGATAAGTGCCAGCGTTTTGTGACTGTGCTCAGACAGCCGCCCGAGGAACACACCACAATCCAGAGCCCGTGGCCCTTCTCTATGTGGGGGATTGACATTCTAGGTCCCCTCCCCGTGAGTCGAGACCAATGCAAATTTATAGTCATTGCCATCGACTACTTTACTAAGTGGGCAGAAGTTGAAGCCTTAGTTAGAATCACAGACCAAAAGATAAAAGACTTTATATGGAGTAGACTAGTCTGCCACTTCGGGGTACCTCATGCCATTGTGAGCGACAACGCCAAGCAGTTCGACAACAAACCCCTCAACACTTTTTGTACGGACCTCCAGATTAAGCAACCCCACTCCAGCCTCGCCCATCCATAGGCGAACGGGCAAGCGGAGGTCACTATAAGGACCATACTCCGTAACTTGAAAGCCAGATTGAAGACTGCAAAAGGGAAGTGGGTAGACGAACTCCCAAGAGTACTATGAGCATATCGGACCACACCAAGAAGTCCTACGGGCGAGACCTCATTCTCTCTAGCCTACGGAACAGAGGCAATGATACATGTTGAAATTGGGGTACACTCCCTTAGGGTCCAGAACCATGACCCTACCAGTAATAAAGAATGACTCCGCATCAACCTCGACTTGGTGGAGGAGGAGGAGAGAGATAGTCATGCTCAGGAATGCAGAATACAAATGTCGCATGACCAAATACTACAATTCAAGGGTGAAGCCTTGTGCCTTCTTACTTGGGGACCTGGTCCTCAAGAAGGTCATCCTGTCCATCAAAGACTCCCGGGAAGGGAAATTAAGACCCAATTGAGAAGGACCCTACACGGTTACGGAGATAGTAAGGTCGGGTACCTACAAAATTCGAAACTTCGTAGGAAGGGTCCTAGGCCACCCATGAAATGCACAACACCTAAAGAAATACTACTAGTAGCTGGGGGCAGTTAATCATGAGTTGGTGACCACTGTTTAGGTTATTTTGTTAGTCAATTTCCTATGTTAGTCTTTTTCCTTCAAATATTTACTTTGAATTATAAAATAAAACTGCTCAATATTTCTCTCAAAAAAAAGTTGTATTCCATTCAAAAAACCTTTACAAAGGTGATATGTAATCCAAACACATAAACTATTGGCAAAAGATGGACATAGTATGTCAACAGAACAAAGGGCACAAAGACAACACAATCCTAGTGGCCCTCACTACCTCTACTCACATAGTCCTCATCATCGGACTCAAGAGCCTCAGAAGGCTTAAGGTCAGAAAGATCACAGTAAGGGAATGCTATAAAGGCCTTCCTCCTGAGCTTCTCGTAGCCGTCAATGAAGACACTGACCCTGACCCTTTCAGCAGCATCCTTCTGAGCCTCCGCCCTAGTAGCTCTTTCAAGTGTTGCGCAAAGGTCAGCCTCAAGTTGAGCAGTCTTCCTTTGCGCCTGCCTCAACTCCTCAACGGCATCCTCTCGTGCCTGCCGCTCGAGCCTCTGATACTTCACGGCATCCTCTCGTGCTTGCCGCAGCTGCTCCTCAACAACCTCACGGACCTGCATCTCCTCCGCCTGGCCACTAACGGCCTCCCCGATCTTCAGGGCATTATTGAACAGGTCGGGCAAGGCAACAACCAGCTATATACATTCGAAAACAAAATACAGAGAAAGTCAAGAACTAAGTCAAGATATAACAAAAGAAGCCAAGAGCGAAACAAGAAGGAAGGGCATACTAAAGCAAAGCCCTCAACAACAGCGTTGACCATGCCTTCTGGACCCTGAGATGTAATCTCTTGAACGTCAGCACCGCTCACAAAGTCACAGAGTCTCCCCCTTACCGCACTCAGATTCCGGAGCATGGACGTCAAGCGAACGTCCGGGTGAGGGTAGCTCGGTGGGTCCACAATTCTGGTAGAAGATGGCGCCGGGACCTCAGCCCCCACAGCAGTGATAGAACAATTCCTCAAAGGAGATGAGACATCGATCAGAGAAGAAGGCGAAGCATCACCAAGCTCGGCCTCCATGAGACCAGTAGACCTCGGTTGAGAAGAATTAGAGGCACCGGACTTCGCCCTCTTAGAAGAAGGAGGGGGAATAGACGCTATCCTGGAAGTGAGTACCTCATCCACTATAGACCTGTCAATGGGAGGACCTGCAGAGCCAGTGTAAGTAAGAAAGTCTGTTATGTTACATTCTCAACAAGACTACTAAGGAATCATGTACCTTTACTCTTCCGCTTTGAGGGAGCCTGAGAGATATCAACTGCCTGCATAATCTCGGAGGCATCCGTCATGGGGTTGTTGAGAACCATATCGAGAAACCGAGCGTGGTC
Organism: Ilex asprella; assembly: GCA_023539305.1. Taxonomy (NCBI): domain Eukaryota; kingdom Viridiplantae; phylum Streptophyta; class Magnoliopsida; order Aquifoliales; family Aquifoliaceae; genus Ilex; species Ilex asprella. The sequence goes on along the minus strand of CM042186.1, from coordinate 40,861,023 downwards.
CCGAGATAGAGTCGGTGAGACTGCAAGAAAAATAGTTTCACTATGAAAAACATACACGTGAAAATTAAGACAAGAATTGAAGATAAGATCCTCACCCAACTTAGTATTCGGGACTGTATCCCACCGGGTAGGCACTACGTTGCGATCAGATTCGGAAGCCCACTTACCTCCAGCTAAAAAGAATTTTCTCTTCCACTTGTGAAGGTTGGAAGTGAGACCAGCAATGAACTTGCCCGATCTCGGGGTAAATCGCTACCACCCCTGGTGGGGAGCGGGGTTCTCAAGAAGCATATATGTAGCAATAAATTCTTCAAACGGAGGGGGAACAGCAGCGTTATGCACCAACTGCTACAGTGCAAAAAATGCAGAGATCACCCTCCAACCATTAGGAGCCAACCTGCCCGGGACTAGAGACAAGTGCCCAAGGACCAAGCATATAGGTCCAGGGATAGGGAAATGAAGGCCCGCCTCCAACATGCCCTCGTAGACAACCATCTCGCCCTAGGAGTCACAGCATGCAGACTCGTCGGCCTTAGGTCGACGACACGTCATAGAGAGCGGAATGCAGTACCGGGTAACTTTACTAGAGATATCCTCATCACGCTCAAATAAGCTAAGTATGGAAGCTACCTTATAACGGTTGCCTCCTCCTCCACCTTGACCCTTGTCGAGGCCACTGACAATCTCCCTCTCGCTTGAATGAATGCCAGCAAAAAGACAAGCTCAGACCATAACAAAGGAAAGTAATTGTACCAACAAAGGAACAAAAGAGAATACTGAGATGTACCTTAAGCGCTTGTGTCGCCCGGCAGTTTCCTGGACTCGCTAAGAGAAGACTGTATGACACCCGGAGAGCTTGGAACGCTGTCTACTCCATGACAGGCGCCCCCCGACTATTTCGGTGATTCACCCCGCTGCCTACATGCATCTATGGTCCCCTGTGATGTGCCAAGAGGAGTAGACGAAGACTCTTTGCCCACACCTGATCTTGGGCCAAGTACTCCGAAGGGTCTCTCACCTGCTGCTGGGGCGTGAACCACCACGAGTAGAAGGACCCAAGTGTCCGAAGGCCAGAGAGGAGCCCGGGCTGGACCCTTGGGCGCCGCCCATGGTAGCCCCTTGGGCGCCACCTAGGGAGGCCCCTTGGGCGCCGCTTAGGCCGGCCCCTTGGGCGTTGTCACCCCTCGCCTCATCTCCTCCACTCTTTAAGCCTCTAGTCCTCACGTGCTTTGATCTTAGAAAAAGAGAAGAAGAAGAGAGAAATGAAAGAGAGTGGAATGAACAGTAGCTTGAATACCCTTTTTATAGAGAAGGGATGGCTTCTCAAGGAAGTCTTGCTAAAGCTTCTTGAGGAAGCTTGGTATGTAGCTTCTTGAGGAAGATTGAACAACTCCTTGGGGAGCTTGGAAGAGGAAGCCTTTGATCAGAAAATGAGAAATGGGAGTGAAGTGAAGATGATAGGAATAGTGACCTCTATTTATAGACGAGGGTGTATATATAAAAAAAAAGGAAGAAAGAAAAGTTTTTTTCGATCATTTTACGGGGGTTGTCCTAAAAGCTTGATTTCAGAGAGATAGGAGTATTTTTGGGGAAAATTTGTTGGCCTAGCAGTTTGTGAATCGTAGAGCTCGAAAAAATACCCAAAATTAAAAAAAAAATCGCCTCAAACGGACTCTTGTGCGCAAAGTTATGACTATCCGAAGATTTGTCGTAGTTCCGACACTCCAGCAGCCCCTCTCACCACTTGGGCGCCCGCCTCATGGCCGTGGGCGCTCGCCTCAGCCACAAGGGCGCCTACCCCATTGCCTGGGGCCCCAGGAAGCCTCGCCTACTGTTACACTTATCGGTGAGTTCGACAAGTTCCCGAAGACCAAAGGAACACCGCAACGGAGTAAGATGACTCCTACCCGAAAGGTTACACATGCCCTCAACCCCTTCCTCTCGCAAGAATTAGAGGTTTGGGGCATGGGGGCAAATGACGAGCTCGAATTTAGCTGGGCCGAGCCCAATCAAGATAAATCGAGAAAGTCCAAGGGAAAGTCCAATCAAAGTCCACTAATTGGAGAAAGTCCAAATCGAGACTGGTTCGACCCATGGATAAGGAATGCATCAAGGGGAAGAAATCAAGAGGAAGGCATCAAGAGGAGAACACCAAGCCAGCCCAGGACCCCCCTTGGGGTGCAGTCCAGGCTGGCACCCTTGGGCACTGCCTGGGTTGGACCCCTTGGGCACTGGCTTGGGCTGGCCCCTCCGGGCGTCTCCTCCTCCTTCTTGCTTCAGCCTCTTGACTCTAATATGAGTCTAAGCCCACTCCAATGCAAGTCCGAGCTCAATACGACGATCGAATCTAAGGCCAAACGAGGAGTCTTCCTCCGAAGGAATAGGAGCACGAGGGAGAGAAAGACGGAATACGGAGATCTCCTACCTAAGTCATACTTACCAAAATGGCAGAGCTCCTCTTATTCACGGCACTGCCTCACCGCCTTAACCCTAGTCTATATAATGTAAGCCCATCTCCACACAGAGGGGCAAGATCTTGATCTCATACACACAACTGCTATCTCTCTCTCTCCCTTCTCTCTCTGCACTGTAAACTGTCCGTAGTACCTTGATACATTAATAAAGATCACCGGCCACCACTGCCATTCAAGAAAGTGGACGTAGGCCACTGCCGAACCACTATAAATCCCCGAGTCGACTGTTTATTTTCTGTTCTCTATTAATTGCTTGGTTATTGCTCTTTGATTGCAACCATATGAATACTTGACTGTTGAACTCGCACAAAGACGATTTTGTGCATCATCAGAAAATATTTTAAATTTAATCCGACGACTAATATTAGTACTCTAAATTTAATAGAGAAAAAAAGACCCTAAAGGTGTATTTGGGGTGACTTTTTAAAAGTATTTTTAATACTTATAATTTCTCATAAATACTTAAAAAATAAATAAATAGTGTTTGGAACCACCCTCCCTTACCACCACCATCAATGTCTTCACCATATCACATCTACCATCACCACTGTTGCCACCCCACCACCACTATCCCCATTACACCCATCATTATCGCAATTGTCCTACCACCTCTGCCGCCACTTCCACCATAACCTCTGTCACAACAACCACCATTACCACAATTGTCCTCTACTATCACCACTGTTGTCATTACTACTGTCGCCACCCCTACTGCCCGACCACCACCATCCCCACGACCCCCACCACCACCACCATCACCTCCACAACCGTCACCTCCACCTCATCACCCCCTTACCATCACCGTCACTATCCAACTATCACCCCTGCCACCATTACCCCTATCGCATCACCACCACCTCTCACGACCATCAACATTATCACCACCATCGACATCATCATTGTTGCCACCGCCATTACCACTACCACTACCATCGCTTACTCTCACTATAACTGGTGTTTAAATTTCTTTCTCTCTCCTCTATATTTGTGATTTGATTTTAGATGTGAATACAAATATATTTATTGTTGATCATTTTTTTTATTACTTTGTGCCTTCAAGAAATAACTAATATATATATATATAGACACACACAAAAATGATAAATAACTGACCAAAGTGTAAATTTATTTGTTGTAAAATAACTCACAAAAATTATAAAAATACTCTTGATTCAACTGATGGAAATGTCCAAGCAAGTTTACGCACACTTTGATTAATTTTGAATTGGTCGATCAAATACAAGCATTCACGATAGAATTAGAATATCTATAAAAAAAATCTCACTTGACCTAACGGTAACAAGTGGTCAAAATTCGAATCAAAGAGAGTATGACATATGCGTTTATTATTAGTCATTATTATCACTTGAGGTAACACTTAGGGTTAAATTCACTAAATTGATTGCTAACTACTCCTTTATACTTTGGCCAAGGACTTGGTTCACTACGTTTTAACATTTGAAAGAATAGGATAAGCAGACCTAAGAGCCCTACGAACCCTGCAACTGCAATTCCTTCCCCTCAGACAGACTGCTCTCAATCAGGAGCACCATGACAACCACATTCAATCCCACTTGGATTGCCTCTCCAAATGCTAGAAGAAACCACCCATTCACAGAAAGATCTCACTTCACACCTCTGACCCACCGCGCGAGACTTTTCGACGGCGCATTGTTCTCACTGCCTCGAACTATTACAGTTAAATGCAGCGGCGATAACAATCGCTCAGACCAGAATGAAATGGGTAGCTTGAAGGATTTGCTGTCCGGTATGGTGGACGAGCGAGTGCAGGAATTGTTGAACAGAGAAGAAAATAAAGATTTGTTAGATGGATTGGAGAAAGCAACGCTGAGAGTGGAGATGGCGAAGAGAGAGCTCGCCGAAATCGAAAAACAAGAGATTGAAGCCAAACAGTTGAGGGATTACATCAAACAGCTCGAATCCAGAGCCTCCGAGGTCTGATATTATATTCCCTTCTTACTTCCAAAAATTGGGAAATTTAACCCATGAAGTGTATAGACAATAAGGGATTGGTTTTGTCATAACAACGTAGTGTTCCATGATATGCTACTCTTTTATGAAGCCATTGAGATGCTACTGACATGAGATGTTGAACCAAAAGATTGCAGAAAGTCAGAGGGAAATATCAAAAGCCAAAGTGATGCTTGAAGAAGCAGAGCGTTCTCTGGACATTGATGGTGTAAGAAACACAGATTCTCTCACAGAGACAGAACGCGAAGCAATCAACAAAAATGAAGAGAGATGGGAGTCTGTAAAAGCAGCTTCAATTTCTGCGCTAGTTGGCACCCTTGCAGGGCTTCCCATTTCCTTGACAACAGTGACCAGCAATCCCCAGTTGATACTCTCTCTGGCAATCACCTTTGTTAGTTGTGCATTATTTGGAGTGACCTTTCGGTATGCAATCAGAAGAGACTTGGATAATTTTCAGCTCAAGTCAGGGACGTCTGCAGCTTTTGGCTTTGTCAAAGGTACAGTGTTACTAGCAATGATCAAAATTTGGTTCCAATTGGTTATTTTGGTTGAAACGAAATAAAATTTTGATGCTTTATTTGACAAAGGGTACACTCGGAAGGCTGGCCTATATGATCTTAATTATGAGTTGCACTTGCAATGCAGGCCTATCCAGCTTGGACGGCGGATCACCTCTGAAGCTGGATGCTGATAGCTTACTCTCACATGCTTATGATGGTGCAGTTCATGTATCTGAAAATCTTTTAATCTTTGCTTTTGCTGCTGTCGGTCTAGATTTATGCATTAAGCTGAGAATTTTAAGTCCATTTCCAATTGAGAGATCAGCTCCAAAGGCTGATATTAGATGAATAGCCTGCTTCTTCTTAGGTTTGTCATGTGTAAAGATATTTTTGAATGGTACAATATGCCACAGCACACACCTATGATAATTTATCCCATGTCACATAAGTGTGTTAGAATAATTTTATCACTATTTATCCACTTCGGCAAGCTAGAAATATAAGCGATGGGTCTCAAAAATAATTTTTCATTAATTGAAGTATGTTGTATTTGCATGTCCCATACAAGCCAGTTTACATTGTATACTAGTTTAAACTTCACCTAAGAACCCTGAGATTTGTGCTTGATTTGGCAGGCCCTCTCAAGGATGGAAAATATAGCACTTAAACCCCGAGATTTGGTTTGTTGTAACACATTGCCCCCTTTCCATTTGATGAGTGCCAGTATTTTTTCACATAAACTTTGTAGCCTCCATCCAAATTTTGACTTCTTGCTGCATCAATGTGAATGGCACCAGAGCTTGCTGGTGTCAGCTGCCTTCAAAATCAGTCCACTTCTTGAGAGGAGATAAGACAATTTGGCAACCACCAGAGCTTACTGCTGTCTGCTGCCTTCAAAGTCAGTCCACTTCCTGAGAGAAAATAAGACAATTTGTTTTCAACGATCCCTAAGATGAGTACCAGAACATTTCTAGAAAATATTAGCACCTGAATTTTAGAAAGCTCATCTATCATCTTGCACCTCATAATCATCATCACCCCTAGGTGGTGACCAATAACTTAAGCCACTGCACTCATTCGTCACAACCTTTGTTTTTCTTGATGCAATGAAAGCTTTTTCCAGGTCCAATTGTGACAAAGCCCTTGGGGCTTCAACACAACCAAATTAAGTGAGAGACACTTTTTGCTAATGCACTTTTCATTCAACAGTATGAATGAACTTCAACTGACTCCTCAGTGACTACATCAATTGATCTGTAAGCCACAAGAATTTGATACACACAGGAGTTGCAATTACTTTACAAACTGTGTCAATTGGTTTTTTGTTGCCTACAATCCAAATATGCCATGTGGTTGTTTAACCCATTTATTCCTACTCAGAAAACTGGGTTCATAAAGTTTTGTTTTGGGTAG
>CM042186.1:40832608-40854544 GCA_023539305.1 Ilex asprella | reverse complement strand
CCCCCCCCCCCCCAAAAAAAAAAAAAACCAGTTCATATACTTCAAAACTTCCAGACGAAGTCTTGGCATCTTTAACTATTCAGAAAAGTGATCGGTAGATGCATATTCCCCACCCTAAAATATCTATTTAACAATGAACAGACCAATAAAACACAAAACCCCAAGAATGAAATATTATTCACATGAGGTCGCTTCCCATTCTTCTCATCTAGCAAGAAATCCCTAACAGGAAAATAGGCTGCTTGCTTGCAGACATCAAGTAAATCGCAACCAGTAGAACCCTCACACAAGCTAGCAATGTGGTCAAAGTCAATATTGTCATCTATTCTCTCTCACCCTTCAAAATCACTTTCAGCATCTTTGCTCTATCTCCTCGATTTGGTTTTGCCAATCTCAAATACCTGAGGAAGACGCCTAAGTATTGCCTCATCAAGATCTGATGGACGATTAGTTGCCGCAAGAACCATTATTCGACCATTCTCTGTGTACAAAGTGAAAAACCTAATTTGTCAATTTCATCACCAAATTCCTCAGCCAAATTATTCAACTAATAACATTCAATACAAAGAATCTATTAAAAAGCAGCCTGCTCACTAATGAACAAAAAAAAGATCAAGCATTTTGAAGTTGTTTGTTCGTTGAGCTAGTTGCCATTTCATCAATGCAAGAATACTCACAATCTCTGGTAAAACCACCCCACAAAGCCATAAACTCAGTTTTCATATTTGTGATCACTTCATTCTCTGTTGCATGTTGCTGTCCCATAAAACTGTATGAATATAATAGAAGGCTGGAGTTTGTAAGATAATCTAAAAACAGCTGTCACTGCAAAAATTCAAAAATATCTTCGATAATCTAACAAATAGACCCATGGCTTTAGCCCAGCAAATAGACAAATTAAACTTATTGAAAAAATAGAACAGTTAAGCCTACGATTATATGAAGATACACTCAAATTGGATTTGGATGGGTTCCATGTGCATCTGATCAGAATATCATCCTTTTGTGTTTGCAGAAAGAAAGCGCTATATGGCTAAATTTAGTTAACTTTTTCTCAAAAAGTTTTTTAGATCTAGCAAGTTAAATCAGTACGTAACAACTTCTTATGACACAGGTTACAAGCAAAGGATGGGACATGTAGTAAAATACAACAGACCATGATTCTTAAGACACACTGTGACAATTTATTTCGTCATTAACATCATCAAAACAACTCTATACAAGCTGAAATTCATTCTTTCCTTTCTTTTCTTTTCACATCATGCTCACACAACCTAGTTTCTGTCTGGTGGGATGCACTGTGACCAAAGCATTTGTGCTTGCCCTAGAGACGAACATCTAGACAATGCCATGGCAACCAAAAAAAAAAAACCAAAGACTAAACAAACTTATTAAGTCATTTTGGGGAGAAGAAATAACATGCTAGTAAGAGAACCTTTTTGAGTTCAGCACAAACAATACATTAGACTCCCCAGTGAGCTACTTCCAACAGCATCATCCTGCGGTGAATCTGTCATCAAAAGTCAGGATGGGAACCTTCATATTTGATGCAACTATTCGACCTGTTTAGGCAATGATTCTTTTAACCTTGAAGTCTTTCTAATTCCAATATTTATTCTCTTACTGCAGAATGCATGAAAATACATATAATATTTGTTGCTTATTATAATTTGTCTCTATGCAACATATGAATACATATAAAACTAATTTCTTAGTTTCTATCAATGATCAATTCCTGAACTAACTTCCTCCAGTCAATCTACCAGATTGCAGTTCCACACTCCTATACACAGAAAATCTATCTGAGAAAAACGTCTTCAGAATTTCTCTGTGCTTGTTGACATGAACATCGTATATAAAGATGCTTAGCTTGTGATCAAATTACAGATGCTCAGTTAACTTCAGCTGCCATTTATTAGCCTTTTATAAAATCAAATAAAGAACAAAAGTAACACAGGTGCATTGCACAAGCAATAACAAATGTTCTATCCGATAAGGCAACAGCATTCAATTAAATATCTCAAGCTAAAAAAACGAAACACCAAAAACATACCAAGTTTTTGTGCATCACCAAACCACTTGCTCTTCAAATTGGAAATCCTCACATTAATAAACACAGCTCCAGACTCCTTTGCAATAGCTTTAGCAAGCATTGTCTTTCCTGTTCCAGGAGGTCCGAACAGCAAAACCCCTTTCTGCGGGCCAAGCAGCTTCCCATAGGCAAACAACTGAGGCCTCCGCAACGGAAGAATCACCAATTCAAACAACGCCTCCTTCATTTCGTCTAACCCTCCAATCGACTGAAGATCCACATCTATGTGATCCGGATTCACAATATCACAAGCTATAACATCCTGTAATTTATATTTTTTATTAACAATATGAGAGTCAGACTTTCCGAGAAAATGAGGTACATCAATCAGCAAAGAAAGAAAGTGAATGAAAGCAAGGGAAAATGTCGTGTTGCCTCGTAGGGGGTGGTGTGGATGAGAGGACGGTCCAAGCGTTTGGAGAGTTGTTTACGGTGTTGGAGTGTTTTTCTGGAGGCTTCTTGATTGGTGTCAAGGTATCGAAGGCCTGCGAACAATATCAAGCAACTCAACGAGGCGCTCGTGGCGTATAATTAGAGTTCCTGCAAGAGACGCGTCTTCCTGTCCGTATGGTCCACCATTGGCAGAAGAAAATTAGGGCTTTAAGCTTGCAATTTCACACAAGCACAGAGGGTGTTAGCAATGGTGTTTGTTGGTTGGTTGGTTGGTTGGTTTTTCACTTTTTCCCCAATGACAATTCGCTACGAAGCCCATAAAGCGCGCGGTCTCGTACGTGGGCTAGACAGAGATGATGAAGCTGTCACAGGAACGATCTTATATTGTGGGAGAGTCATGCTCCATTCAGGAATAATGTTAGTCAAAGACGGTATATTAATTTAAGTAGTAGAGTTTGGTGATGTTTTTGTTTTTATGTTTTTTTTGAAAAAAAAGAATAATATTTTATTTTTTTGTGATAAAAATTAAAAATATAAAATATGTTTGATAATTATTTATATTAAAAAAATTATAAAAATAAAAACAATTGGAATTATAATAGTATTTTCATAATTTATTAGAATTATTTTGATTAATTTTTTAATCCCAAATATATCTCCACCCAACCCCACCTAATCACCAATACCACCAAAAATCTAGCACCACCACCCAACCACCATCGCCACCACTAATATCACCAAAAATCTATTGCCACCACCCACTCACCATCGCCACTATCAATACCACAAAAAACTCAGCACCACTGTAACGCCCCAAAATACACCCTGGACGGCATTACATTCAATAACCATTCATACCATGAGAGCACTAAGATAAACCATCAATAAAGAAGACTTCATAATAATAATTCATACATTTACATCAATATCACAAGAGAATATGTCATCTTTGGCCTTTACATTCCCAATGAAAATTTACTATTATAGCGCAACGGAAATTACAAAAGAAATCTAGACTATACAGTGTTTCAAAATAATATTCTAGTCTAGAACAAAAAGTAAATGACATCTCTAGATGTCCCACTCGAGATCCAAGTATCCCTCTAATGAAGCCTCTCCAAGGTACGGCTCGTTAGCACCGAGCTCATCCTCTGGCCCAACATCTGAAAAAGATTCAACTGTAGGGGGTGAGCACGAAGTTCTGTAGAAAAATTCTCTCAAACCCATACAAGGTTTAGAAAAGAATATAAAACGGTCGGTCTCATTTTTAACATAACATAGATGCATAATTTGAAACAAAGCAGTGACATTTAAAAAGGATCTCAAGTTTATTTCAAAACATTATTTAAATGAATAAACGAGCAATCACACACCAATAATAATCATTAATGGTTATAAACAATTCCTCATAATTCTTTAGGTAGGTGGCATACTTTGTGGTAACCTCCACCTCTTTTTAGGTCACTTTGGATTCTCAAGCATCCTTAACGGGAACCTCTTGAAAATGGATGAGCATCCTTACATGGAACCCCTCACCAATCACTACATTATTTCCCAAACATCCTTACCGAGAACCTCTTAGGAAGGGGTGAGCATCCTTACAAGGAACCTCTCACTATAACGGATTTATTTCTCAAGCATCTTTACCGGGAACCTCTTGAGAATTGATGAGCATCCTTACATGGAACCTCTCACCGATCATTACATTGTTTCTCAAACATCCTTACCAGGAACCTTTTGGGAAAGGGTGAGCATCCTTACAAGGAACCTCTTATTCATGTGCGTCACCAACAACCCAACCAAACATACAATTCCACAATTATCCCAATTTATAAGCATTTATCTAAAATCCCAAAGTATATCATGCAACAATTTCACAACCAACTAAGAAAAGTATATGAGATCACAATAGCATCATTTTATGGTTCGATAGGAAACACTAAGGTTTTGAAATCAAGAATTAAGAACAATGTAGAGAAAAGTTCATCTATCTTGAAATCTAGGGTTTTTAATCAAGAAAAAGGATTCAAGGGTTAATCAAACAATAATATTGTTTAAATCATGGTAGGAGTCACAAGGGTAATAAGAAACAATGATAATATAGCCTACATGTATAATTTAGAGTGAAAAGATTACATATATATAGGCTCTAGCCTCAATGTAAGTGAGTGAGAGAAAACCCCTACCTTGAATCCAAGAGTTTTAAGCTAACCCAAGCTCCAAAGATCTCCTTCTTGTCTTCTCTTAGGGTTCCAAGAGGTGTGGATAAAGGTGTAGTAAAAGTGTAGAAGAAGAAAAGAGAAGAATGATATTCTTGAGAAATTTTGGTTTTGATTTCTATGAGGTGTGAAGCTATCTTGATCTTGGTGTTTTCCCCTTTCTTTATCTCCTCCTAGGGCTCTAGAATGTTTGTGGTGAGAATGAGACGAAGAATGGGGCAAAGAGGGCTTGGAATGGGGTTTTAAAACCCAAAATTCCGACTTTTTAACTGTTCGAAAGGCTTCAGAGAAGCGGTACCGGTACTGGGTACCGGTACCGTTTAGCTACTGATTTCGGGGTACCGGTACCATATAGTACCGGTACTGGATACCAGTACCGTTTGACTGCCTCGACTTCCAGTGGAGTTTTGAGCCATTTATAGGTTGAATTGAAAATTTTTCATTAGAGACACTTTTGTAGCCCTTAATGTCTATTATCTACTGTCAAAATTTCAGATCAATTGGACATAAGAATAAAAAGTTATGGCCAAAATACTAGAAGGTGTCCAAGATAATTTTTACCCAAATTCACTCTAAAGTGGATTTTAACTTGGGAATGCTTTCTAACTTCTAATACATCTCATATTACATTTCCCAAGGTTGTTCGACCTTTCGGATTCAATGGACACCGTAGTTTGACCTAAAACATTTAGAAACTTATCTAATAACTATTTTCAATCTCAAACGCCTTTGAAACTTAAACTTCCCAAATCCATTGTCTCCCAATTATTCAGTTCTAATGTTTTAACCTATGTGATTCATTCTTACATCATTATACATATCCTCATTTTCACAACAATTATCTATCATATAACTATATACATATATAAAAGAAAATGCGAGGTGTTACAACCACCACCCAGCTACCATCGCCACCACCAATATCATAAAAAACTCAACATCACCACCCAACCACCATTGCAACCACCAATACCACCATTGCAAGCACCAATACCACCAAAAATTCAACACACCATTCCTTTTTAGCCACCACCTAACCCACTTGTTTACCCACCACCAAAATCACCGAAAACCCACCACCACTACATTTGTTTAGCCACCACCAACAGCCCTGGAAACCTACTACCAAAACCCCTAAAAACATATCACCAAAATCATTGAAAATCCACCATCACCATCCCTGTTTAGCCATCACTACCAAAACTCAAACTTAAAAAAAATAATTTCACAGAGGGGTTAGAGAGAGAGATCGATGGAAATGGAGATGGATCGCTGGGCTAAGTTGATCAATGGAACTTTCTGGCTTCTCAAGAGAGAGACAAACGATAGATACAAAAAAATGGGTTAAAAAAGTCCTTTTATACTTGGAACAAAAAAGACATCTTTTGTGCTGTTAATTGAGTTCGAAGACGAGATCTCATTAATTGAGGGGTGAGAGGGCACGTATGTTTTTTATTTCTCTTATTTTTGAAAGCACCTAAATAGGTGTTTCAAAAAATGAGGGTTGTTTACAAAACAAATTGGCCAAAAAAAAACACGTCACAAACATGTTTTTTTTTGTAAAAATTAAAAACAAAAACAAAAAAAAATGAAAATAACATGTTACCAAACACAGTCTAAGTAGACAACAATGTTCAATTGTAAAACAATGTAACATTGAACATGTACGATCACAAACATTCATTCTTGTGATCGTTTAATATCTTAAAAACAAATTTTAGTATACAAGAATGTAACATTGAATGAGTACAACCACAAACATTCCTCCTTGATCGTTCTATGCTTTATTATATTAGATCGGCATCAGCCTTTAAGAGTACATCCTATCACATCATAATTTTATGTGTCGAGTCCTAAGTTTGGCACCTATGAAGCATGAATACTTAGTTGAGATCGGCGTATCCGTATCAAATACGATATTCGTCGAATACTCAAGAATACGTATTGGATAAACCTCTTACGTATCTAATAATAATTAAATATTAGGATATTTCATGGATAAGTTTTCACGGATACTTTTGTGTTCAAGTAATATACATAATTTTTGAGTTGAATTTTTAACATTTTTTTTGAATTCACATACCATAGAATACATTTATAAAAATGCATACTACTTCAAAGGCACATGAGTATTTTTTAAGTATTATCTACGATTACATGTCAAAAGAGCATAAAATAAATCTATTACATTATAGTTTTAGCAAAAATTACTTCTAAATAAACCGACTTGGTAAATGTTAGCTTTGATTCTTTAATTAATCACTTCACTTTGTGAATATACCATAGTAATACGATATATATTTTCTTCAAACTAAAAAGAATTATTAATTTTCTTTATTATGTTAAAAAACTACCAAAATATATAAGTATTATGCTGATTGAAAATAATAAAAATATTAAATATATTTTATTATAGTCGTATCTTGACCGTATCCGTATTCTTCTTTTTTATATTTTATCGTATCGTTATATCCGTATCGTATCTTATTAGTATCCGTATTTCATAGTTTGACACAAGTTTTTCACCTTTTTTGTCGGAACAAATTAAATTAAAGCTTAGTGTTGTGCCGAGAGCAAGGAATGAATGAAATGATTCCCTTGGAAGATTATACAATGACATGAATGAAATGATTCCCTTGGAAGATTATACAATGACATCATGGAAAGTTAACCGCATGCACACACCCCCCCCCCCAACACACAACATAAATATTACTTTTGCTGTTGCTTTACTTTAAAAATAGGTCTTTGAGCACAACCATTGACCCTTGTTAGGGAGAGAGAAGTTGATTCATTCGATGAAACTTTATTTGTTCAATCTAGTAAAAACATGTTAGAAATAAGTCACCGCTCAACATAACAGTTTAAAACAAAACGATCCAAGACATCAAGCGAAGAGCTCCAATGTGCATATTTAGAGCTACGCGAATGCCGTAGTCACAAAAGCCGGATCAACCTCATGAAAACAGCATTCTAAAAACCGTTGTGGTTAAGTTTTTCCATGGAATAGAGAGTAAAACAGATTTTTGGTTATGTTAAAATGACAAAGCTAACCTGTATGGTAAATTAGATGATAAGCTGCTCTCAGGTATCATTACTACCTTGAATTCCAAATTTATCTAGTTAGGCCCCAGATGAAAATTATGTATCGCCATTCTGATCACTCATAATGCAGTTGAATAAAACCTAATGGAAAGTTCCCAATTCAACTTTCCCCATCCTCGGGAGTATACGAGATTAGTATAGGCGAAGGTTATGGTAATACGACAATTGACAAGCTAACATGAAACCAAGAAGAAAGATTGCACATAAAATTTCACCCGAACCATAAATCCAGGCTACTCTTAGTTTGCATGCTCTGAAAACAGAAAGTAGCTGAAAGCAGTAAAGGGGGCCTTTTTGCCCAAGCATTTATAAAGCCACAAACCGACCAGTACACAATTTATAAAAAGCCAACCCTACCAAAGGTGAGCTGCGAGTCCCAGCATCCAAATCACATTATCTACAACTTGATGCAATTCAGGATTACCAGATATCCACATGCATGCTCCACACACACACACACACACCAGGAAAAGATTTATAGCAAAAAACATAAACTCCTTGCCTCATACTAAACATCTATTGACAAAAGGGTAAATTTAATATATGTTTTACACTTTAAACATCATAGATAAGGGATATATAGAACAAATGAAACACCCCTAAAACTTTCTTCCTCATGGTGACCGACTCAACAAATTAGTAGCCAATTAGGGGTTGGCTACATGGCTCCGCAATGGGGAGGAGCTCCTTTCTCTCTGCACCAAATCTATTGTGACTGAGACAACAAATTAGCAGCCAATTAGGGGGATCGCTACATGACTCTGCAATGAGGAGGAGCTCCTTTCTCTCTGCACCAAATATATTGAAAGAAATTGTATCTTCCTCTGCTAATTAATTTGCTTATTTCAATTTTGAGGAGGCTGATATCTTCCACAAGATTTATTCTAACCAGTGAAGAGGAAAATGACTCCAGAAACATGAATGCTAATGTCTGCTTCTAATTTATCTACAGCAACCCACAAAAAAAGCGAAGATGAAATAATCGTAGGTTAAAAAAGAGGGCACACATTTAGCCAAGGAAAATGTTAAATAGACTTAAAAAACTAAATTAAAATTTTGACTTGATGAATCACTATCATTGAATAGGTAATAGGTCCCAATAAATACTGAGACCCACAGTTAAATCAATGACAAATATAACAACCACATCATGAATTGGGACTCACAGTTAAATCAATGACAAATATAACAACCACATCATCAAATCAAATCAAATTTTTAAGTCTATGTAGCATTGCTCTTTAGCCAAAAACAACTATGTTTGAAAAATGGCTTGCAATATTAAGCTTACCTCAATATACATGGTGGCTTCACTTACAGTCAGGATGTATTGTACATATTCAAGTATCCCCTTCTCTTCTGTCTCCATCTTCTTGACCAGTCACTGCATTTACTTGATGTTGCATCTAGAAGCAAAAGGAAAATCATTACTACAAAATCAGAGGTTATGATGCAGTTAAGCTCAGAAGCACGGGCACGGGACACAGATACGACACGACATGGACACACTGACACAATATTTCTCAAAAAAATAAGACACGGACACATTGGAGATACGCTACAAAAAATTATATTCTATATATAACATTATATAATTTATCATAAATAATATAGTGATAATGATATGTAATTCATAAAAGATTCAGTATTTTATGATATAAGTAAATCTTATGTATAGTTATTTGTATGAATTTTTAAACTAAAGCATTATCATAATAGTAAATAATCATAAAAAAAAATTTGTGTAAACAATGTGTACCTAATATATAATTTAAATAATTGCTCTCATATTCTCAATTCCTATTTTTTAAAACTTTTACGCATATTTTGTTTTTATTATTATATTTGGAATATAATTTTAACATTTCTATGTTCTCAAAATTTTAAACTTTATTAATTATATTTCAACACATGTTTATTATTTAGTAGTAAAAACGCTATAAAAAAGTGTTGGATACGTAACCAAAGAAACGTCGGACATGTGTCTGAAATTTTAAAAAAAATATTTAATTATAGATACTGATAAAAGAGTATCGAATACGTGTCCGAGAGTGTCCAAAGAGTGTCGGTATCGGACACATGTCCGACACCGATACGTCACCTTCTCGAGAGTCCATACTTCATACCAGTTAAGCATACAAGGGACAGAAAGCTACTATTATAGTAAAGAAAAATCCCCTTGCTATTCTACATTAACAGAAGCATGCCAAGAGGTGAGGTCCACACGACTAATTTCTAACCAAAAGTAAATTCTAGCTCAACAGACGGCCCCAATAAGTCATCTTTACCCTCTCAAACCCATCTTATTAATTAGTTTCAGTTATCTTGTAACGATAATTATTATGTTCAACCCAGCCACAAAGCCCAAATTTGTAATCCAAAAAGTGCAAATACAAATACATTAGAAATAATGAAGCAACTCACTTGAATGTGCTTTAATTTTTCAGCATTCAATTCATCAGTCAAGTTAATCATCCTGCGAAATATGAGAAAGAGAGAGAGAGATCATTTGATGAACTTCATATGCAAAATAAGAACTCCACAGCATCACTAATCTTATTTTTGTTCCCAAACCTAGCTTGAAGCTCAGAAATCTTGATAAGCAGCAGACGTTCCCTTTCAGAAACCATTGATTCTACCTGTCAAAGGAGGGTAAGTATGAAGATGAGAACATGTCATGATAAATTTAAATCTGGCAACATACAATAAGGGATTTACCAAGAAGCCAATCTTCTCAGACAAATAGATTTCAGTTTCACAAGATATAAAAGCAATAGTGAATGACATCAAATACAACTGTCCATCAGTAAAGATCAATAGTTCTCTCTGGTTCCCCAACCCCTCAATGATTGCTTAAAGATTTATGACAGAATGGAAGATACTGTTCATGTTGCTGACATTGTTTAACATAGAATCAACCGTAAGAGGAAACATGTCAGGATTCACTAACAGTAATAACCAAAACCCAGGGACACAGAATGGGATACAGCCAGGTACAAGGTACAAGCATAAGGTACAGAAAAATGGGCACTTCCCTTTATTTATTTATCAAACAAAACTTCGATCTGGATACAGTACACTTGACAAATACAGGATCCACATTCTTAAAGAGATATTTTCAGAGGAAAAACCCCCATAAGAACCCCTTTAAGTAGACCAAATACAGGAAGGGAATAGATGCTTACAGTTCCATTATTCTCTGAACTACGAGACAATGGAGGTAACTTCCCATTTTGAGAAGCTGAAAGAAAATCAGAAAAGTCGATCCAACTTATTTAGAAACTCTTCCATTAGTATATACAAGTTTACAATTATTGCATTTGAATCTTCCACTCACCATCTACTACATCAGCCGGTTGCAAGCTATTCAACAAATTCACAATGAGATCCTGGTATTACAAACAGCAAATATAGTTGGTGCTTACCTCAAGCATTAAAACATATAACAGAAGAATAAAGCACAAAACCAACCCATAACTGGAAAGCCTCGCTGCCTTACCTGTTGAATAGATGTCTGCTTAAGAAGGTTTTGAAGGTGTGGCACAAGAATTGATGCAGGTACAATACTGTTACCAATTTCTTTAGGTGTCGGACTGATAGGCTGAAAAACAATGAATATGGCATCTTAACAACATATGGCAGCAAACTGGAGACAGGAACTAAGAAAACAGAGGTAATGTCACATAAATAAAAAATGTAACTAGGTGTATAAAATCAAACTCAAAGAGATCAGTCCACAAACCGCTTGTTTAGATTCAAAAACCCAGTCTCCCATACTAGCAGACTTCCTTAGTGGGGACACCTAAAAATCACACCACATATCATCAATGTGGAACTACAAATCCATATTTTTTGGGAGGAAAAAATTTTCATTGCAAAAATTGAGACTTGCCTGTGAAGATCGTCGAGGAACTGTACATAATGGAATATCCTGGATAAATGTTTAAGTTAGTGATAGTCATTTAATAGAACAGGAGTATCACAAGAATACAGCTGTACCTTTACAAGATCTACATTTTCTGATGTTACTGAGAAGCGTCCTTTTATTTGTACAAGATTGGCCTTTTTATCTTCCAGCGAATCTCTGAATCCTACAGGATAAGCAAATAGTGTCAATGCTACAAAACTTCTCAGCTAGGGATTCCGCCTTTATATTACAGGTCACACAAGAAAATTCTTCCTTTAAAGCAGTCATCAGTTGCATAACAGTATTAGTAGCAGTGCCAGTGGTGAGTCATCTACAGCACAAAAAAGACAAATTCATCACCTCCTGATGATTTTATGGGAGCTGATAAACTGTTTGCTGAAGCTCGGTTTGGGAGCATCAAAGGACCACTAAAGCTGGGTGCTCGTCGCATGTCATGGTGAATTTTTTCAGCTGGTTGTTGGTTGTCAGTATCATACCTAATGAACAGACCATACTGAAATAACATGATCACAAAGTAAGGGCACATAAAGCAATAGGAAACTATGATAAACCTTTCTAAGTTGCGGCCCCTTTCTGCTGTTGAATGACCGAGGATGATACCAGGCATGAGAGGTCCGCTCAGAGTTTGGCGGCTTTTCCCAGCTGGCATTCTACACTTGGCCTGCACCACTTCCTTCTCTGAGGTTGATGGTAGCAGCTCAGTTTTGGATCCATTATTCTCCTGACCAATTTTCCATTGATTGACAGACTCCACCAGATCAGTTTCCAGTAGCTTTCCCTTCTTTCTCAGGCTTTCAACTGGGGGTACTTCTTCAGCACTTACTTGTTCACTAAATCATAGTACATTAAAAGTGAAAGAACCAAGACTAAACATTAACAAAAAAACTGAAGTACACAAGGACACAAACTCATGCACAAAAACAAAATAAAAAATCAAATAAGAATGTGCCAGAATGGAAAAGGATCTGAGCAGCTAATCCCAGCACAATAGTTACCGAGTATTGCTATCCTCAGAACATTGACCTCAGCAAAATTGGTTGATCTACCCAACAGGATTATTATGGAGATAAGATGCTGAAATTAAGAAGTGTCTGAGCATTCCAATAGGACATCTCTTCCCCACTGTATAATCTTCTAACTCATACATTGGTGCAGGTAAGATGGACATTTAGGAAACTCGGCTTTTCACATCCCAAGTTTTTAAGCAACTAAGGGCACATTTAATCATCTCAAATCATTGCATTAACATCTAAAAACACTTCATCAAAGAACAATTTTTTCTTGCATTACATAATATAAACATTTGGAATGGATAGCATAGAAAAACTCAAATAAGTGTGTGTCCCTTTATTGTGAAATGCAGATGGATAACCAATGTGAATAATTCATAAAACGGTCCATGGTTACCCTCCCTGTGACAAGCATATGTATCTTGCAGATAATAAGCCCAAGATAAATATGAAATGAGTGCAATGCATTTGACAATAAATATGATTCCAAAAACTAAATGCTTATAACTACAGGCAGTAGATCATTTACCTGCAAACAATTTCATTTGTTAAAATTGATTTCCTTAGTGTAGATTTGGAATTTGATGCATCCTGCCAGTGATAAGCAGCGTTTTATATCCTATTTTGCTTTATAAAGCAAAACTTTCAAGGGGAAGGAATTAGACATAAATAGACATCTAGAAGCAGCACTTGATCTATCAAACTTGGAGAGCAAAAAATAATATAAATATCGCTACAGGGACAAACAATGACCTGATGATTGGCAACAAATTTCATTCTTTCATCTTCATCTCTAATTTCTTGTATTTCGTCATCATCTTGCACCTGCCGCCATAGAGACAAATAAACTCAACTCCACCGCAAAAGAACTTTCAAGAAGCCAGCTACTCAAGATGGCCATTATCCTTACATGACATTTAAGAACAAGAAGAAAAAATAGATGTAATACATACCAGTGATGCTTGGGCTTTTAAGTCCTCAATATCGAAATTCCAGGCACTAACACCACGCTGATACTCACTCTGAAAAGGACAACACAGGAATTTACCGCATACAAGTATAATAAACGTGACAATCTGACGAAAAAAAAGTATAATTAAAGTGACCACCAGCAGACAATAGAAAGATTCAGGCAGGCACAAAGTTTTGCACCAACATTATGAAAATAACAAAAGACAAGTCAGAATTGTCCGTTGGAAGTAAGCAAACAAATTTTAATGAACAATTTGGTTAGCGGTTCTCACCTGTGATATTGCTTCCTGTTCAGCCGAAGGCATTTTTTTCAGAGCCAGTTGTGCTGCATCTTTACGCTGAATAATATTGGTAACTTCATTATACAGTGATACCAAGATGAGTGAAAGGAAGAACCCCACATCATAGCATTATGACAGCGTACCTGGAGATCTTTTACACGATTCCAAAGTGGCGGCAAGTTGGCGAAGAGTTTCTTCACAGAAAGCTCAGGAGGCTTAGTATGCTTGAAAAAAGAATGTTTCAACAATTTTTCTACAGTTGGCCTTTTTGTTTGATCCTTCACCAAGCACATTGCAACCATTTCTTTGAAGGACTGTTCACAACTGGGACTCCTTTAATCATCAACCATTAAAAGATAAAAGTACAACTCAACAACTACACTGCAGACTGGATTTTATTTTCCTAGGAGTCATGTTTATAGACTCGTGAAAGACTCGATCATCCAATGAACACAGTAGCCAAAAAGAACGGCAATACCTTTGAGAACCTTTTATCACGGTCATAATCAAATCCAGGAGGGGCATTCTGTAGGGTCAATAGGAGAACCTACAGCAAGCGAGCATATAAAATCAAACATTTCAATATCAGGAGCATCTATGTCAATACTTGTGTGGAATTCTCATAGGTAAAACCGTAAACGTATATACCTTCATTGGTGGGTATTTTGAAAATGGTGCATGACCATGAGCTAATTCCAGAGCAGTTATTCCAAATGACCAAATATCAGCCCTGTATAAGATTAAAAAACAAAGGCAATCGAGTCTCAAGTTTATGTAGATGAATCAGTGTCCCACCGCTTCTAGACATGTCACTTTGGGCTCCTGCCCCTGATTTGGGTTTGTTTGGGGTGGGGGAGGGGGGTGTTATTCATTATAAGAAGACTGGAAAGACTTCTTATCACAAAAACTCCAAATTCCTATGTGGTGATGAAAAGTTACTCACTTGAAATCGTATCCACTTCCGGGCTGCAACACCTCTGGTGCCATCCTATGATGGGTAAATAGGAGGTCATAAATAACAAAAACTATCAAAATAGCCATGAAATGTACGAAGAGTAAAAGACAAAAGCTGCTCCCCCTCACCAGCATGGAGTTCCAACAAAAGTATTTCTTGATCTTTGTCTATCACCTCTGTCAAACATGCAAGCTGAAACACCAAAGTCAGCAAGCTTTACCAGCCCATCACCATCAAGTAATATATTTCCAGCCTGCAACAGAAAATGTTAACACAAATCAAAACTGGGACATCCCAGCCCAGGTGATTTAAAGACAGAAAACACAAAGGGATGGAGAAAGAAGATCATATCATCGCAAGAATTAGTATTTTTAAGTTCAACTAAGTGACTAACCTTAACATCGCGATGGATGTGTCCGTGTCCATGTAGATACTCTAAAGCCTTAAGAGTTTCTTTCAGGATTGAACCAATAGCAGACTCTTCAAATCCATCTGGGTATGCTACCTTCATTAGGTGTAGGCAAGAACCTTCAGCCATGAATGGCATAACCACCCAAAGGTTTCGGTCCACAACAAATGAACAATATGCCCTTATTACGTTAGGATGATCTATCAAACGCATTGTTTGAGCCTCCCTACGAATATCGTCCTGCAAATATTACAATCTGAAATACTTCAACTACAGTGCTCAAAAGAGCCATAATTAAGTGATTATAAAATGCACCATGGCCACAAGGTAGAGCATCTCAGCTTAACTTTTGAGCACAGGTCCAGCTCTCATAAACTATAGAGCATACCAATTCTGATATTGCAAAGAAGAAAAGAAAAGAAAGGAATAAATGAGAAGGAAATGAAAATGCAAAAGAGCAACAGTCAGCGACTCAGAAGCAAGGAAATAGGGATGTGTGAAATTAGGAATTATACAGATCTGGCTGATAGCGGTCACATAGGATGTACTTGAATTTGAAAACAGTCCATGGGTTTAGAATTCAGATCTATTATGTTATAGTCCTTTTTACTGTCCTTAGGATATTTGCTTACAAATATTGTGTAAAAAAATAAAAAAAAAGAAGTAACCTGGATTGCACATTCAAGTTGTTTCCCACCAATTAATAAGGCACTATCAACACCAGGTTAAACAGTAGCAAGGCGATGGACAACGGAATGCTAATTATGGGGTTCCAAGAGTCAAAATTCCATTTCAAAACGATCAAACCATTTCCGCTTTCAATGAGACCAAAACAAATTAATAATTCAATCAAAATTTTAATTCTTCAAAGCATTTCAAGGTGTTTCGGAATATATCGAGATGTTTGAGAATGTTTACACTAATGTTTTAGAATGTTTCGAGGTGTTTTAAGATGTTTCAGTATGTTTCGACAAGTATTTTGAAGAAAAATTCTCGAATTTTTTATCAGTTTTCGAAATGTTTCCGAAACATTTACGAAATGTATTATTTTCTAAGGGACCAAAACAATTTACAAAAATGAAATTTTGATCCTTATGGGATTCTAAACATCAACCGTTGACATGATCACACAGATTTAGTCCTCTGGTGCAATCCATGTTGGTGAACCATCCAGCTCTCTCTCTTATCCACTATACGAACTGATTCTTTGCATTGAAGGAGTTTACAGTCCACTGAGCATACTGATTAGCGTGAATTGTGCATGATTAGTATAGTGATATTTGGCTAATTACATTGAATGAGTAGTTAATTGTGTATAATTGTTTACGTTCTGGACTTTACCTCTCTTTTGAAGTGCTTGTTAGTTTTGCAGATAAAATAGTTGATTTGAATACTTAAAGAAGGCAAATGCATGAAAAGGAAAAGATTCAGAGCGATTTGAAGTGAAAAGGGATAAAAAGAGTTGTGCGTCTTAACAGTTGAGAATTGCGTTCGACTTTTAGAATCGCGTCCGAACACTAGGAAATGCGCATCCGGACAACCCGACATCCAGAAGGTGCCTGAAGAAGAGATGCATCTGGCCGGTACAAAACACGTCCAAGCGGGATGCCAGTATTTGCTAAGAACGGGACTTCGACTTTTCAGGTTTCTTAGTCTCCTAATTGAAATATAAGCTTTTGTAAACCCTAATTAGGATCATTTTACTTTCAGCCTCTCTTCCTTAACTTGCTATGTTTTTCTTCTAGATTGCTAAATCCCCAACTAAAACTAGGGGTGATATTTCTAAAGAAGCACGGTGTTTGTTTTTGATCCATTGTTCTTTAATGTATGATTTCTCGTTTTAATTATTTTTTGTCTTTTAGTAAAATTTTTGCACTGTAAAATCTCTTGATTCGTTATGCTATGTACATCAAATGCTTGACATTCCCCTACAAGTCAAATAAGTAATTTTGCATGATTAAATTAATTAATTAGAATTTTCATAAAATAACTAATTTCTTATTTGCATTAAAGGTAGGTTTTTGACTGTTGGATAACTTGATTCATTGTTGACTCCAGGTACGGTGAGTGCCCGTGACTCACATTTAAATTCTAACTTTTATTCGAATAATTTATCAATTATATCTTTAGATACGTTTTCAATAATATCACCACTACATATTCCGATTAAAATACTCCTCGGTTAATTAAGATCACTACTCAGTTGATTCTTAATTGATCATGAAAGGGTTCGCACTACTAGCCTGAAGATTGATCATTGGATCAAGCAATGTCCCCATTCCTCCAAAGCAAGCAAAATGGTTAATTAAAAAAGGAAAAGCAAACAAGGTAAAGAAAAGGTATAAGTGAATAATTTAGGAACCAGTAACTAACAAAGGCGCACACACCATCTAGAGAAGTCCACCAGTAAAGGTTTGTCATTATCAGGTGTAGTGGTTATTAATTGTCAAGCAAGAGAGCAAACCAACCTAAGACTAAGAGAAAGTTTAGTCAAGACAATACTATTCTGAATTTGATTCCCATCGTTCAAGTGCTAAGGAAATATGTGCCAGGGAGCCAGAGTACCAGCGGGGTGAAAGCGTGGATCATGAGGCAGCTCGTAGTAAGAGAGCAGTATCTGTGGCCTCCATCAGAAGACGTTTGGTTTTTCAAGCAAGCAGTTTTAGTGTAGTAGGAAATGGGAAGGTAATAAATGTTTTAGTTCTAAGAGAATGTGATCAGAGGGGTCACAAGACAGAACTAGAGGGTATTTATAATGGTGTGTACATGAGATAAGAAGCTCCCAAAAACATGTGAGTTGTACCACCAGCAAGATTGGAATAACGAAGGTGAGGTCTCCTGATGTGAAAGTACTAAGTTTATGGTAACAATCTGCCGATTGTTCCACCTTCCATGCACAGCATCTTGGTTAAATAGATACCTCCCACCCTAGACTTGTCGCAATATTATGCCTCAGGTTAAGCGCAACACCTGAATGGGTTCCTGGTCCAAGCAACCATGTTGCATGCCTTCTAGGTCCCAGAGGTAAAATCCATGATAAAGCCATGCAGGCTATCAATGAAAGCAACACTAAATGTATAAAGGGGTAACTCAACCCTGCAGTCTATGCCAGGGTCGATACGAATGAATCCTGTAGTATGAAGGGGGTCAACTGCGGTCAAACAAAGTCCCAAAAGTGCATAGCAGGTGGAATAGTGAGCACCACGGCGAGCGAACTTACAGCCCCACCTCAATATAAGGTCTTTCCCCATAGTGAAACAATGTGCCATGTAAGAAACAAGGTGGAATAGTGAGCAGTAGGGATGTCAATGGACCGAATCGGGAGCGGGGGGTATAGTCTCCATCCCCGTATCCACTTAAAAAAATTTCGTCCATCCCCAGTCCACCCCCGTTAGCGGGTATAATTTTCATCCCCGTCCACAGGTAAATTTTTAATCCCCGTCCCTGTTTCCCCCGTACCCGCCCAAGCCCAAGCTAATTAAATCCAATATTTTAAATAATTCAACAACATTCTAAATAATCTGACACAACATGATATAACATAACATATTTGAATAAAACACAAACAACAAATGTCTAAAATACTACAGATTTGAAAAAAACACAAACAAATGTCTACAAACAATATAATGGTGGTAAAATCATCTCAATCAACTCAATATATATTTATATTCATTTATTTATTTAGCAGGTAACGGGTACGGGACGGGGCGGAGCGGGGGTAAGGGTAAGTCCATCCCCGCCTCCATCCCCACACGGGTTTATACGGGTATCCTCGTATACGTCCACCGTCCAATACGTATAGTTCATCCCCGGTCCAAACGAGACGGGTTTGGACGAATACCCGTTTTTCCCCGGTCCACTACCATCCCTAGTGAGCAGCCATGGGAAGTGGAGAGTAATTTGCTAGCTCGGATTTGGGTCAATTCGTGTGCCATAGCTTTTCAAGGCATCTAAAACGTGCATTTAAATGCACCACATAATATGCATTCAATTCAGCTCAAATTCCAGACGACAAAAAATCAAAGTTTGCTACTTAAGTTCTAACAAGAAAGAACCTCCTTTCAAAAAAAAGAAAGAAAGAAAGAACCTCCCTGCAAAGTATATTAGAAACTGCCACAAACTGTTTACACTTCATGCAAAGAAAGTCAGAATGCCAAACTTGAGCAAATCAAAAGGACGCCAAAATTCAGGAATTCAAATTAACAATTCCAAGCATGAACACTTGTTGCTAATAAGGAACTTTCCTCATCAGAACTTTACAGTAGCAAGGCCATTGCCCACTAATTTCTGTTTACGTCAATTCAGAATCAACCCAATGATATAACTGCCCTGTCTTAATTAATGCTTCAAATTCAGTGCAGTCGTCAATGCCTAAACTCCTTCAATGTAGACAACAACTAAAAACCAAGCGCTACAAAGGTGAGCCTAGTTTCCATGTTCCACCACAGGACCAGAATCCACAATAGTATCTGATATGGAGCACGGAAACCTGAGCAACTTAAAGTTTCCATAGGCAAACGCAGGCTAAAGAAGTCTAACATTAAGAGTTGTAGGCATTCGAGCTGGTGAGCGTGAACTGTCAAGCTAAGAAGCATGGACAAAGACACGGGACACGGATACGACACTACACGGACACGCTGACACGACATTTTTCAAAAAAGTAGGACACAAATACGTTGAATACACGCTACAAAAAAAATATATTTTATATATAATTTATTGCAAATACAGTGATAATGATATATAATTCATAAAAAAAATGATAAAAAAACCTAATGTCTAGTCATCTGTGTGAATTTTTAGACTAAAACATCCTCGTTATAGTCAATAACCATTAATTTTTTTTTTGTAGACAATGTCTATCTAATATATAATTTAAATAATTACTATCATTTCTCAATTCCTCTTTTTAAAAATTTTTATGCATCTTTTGTTTTTATTATTATATTTGGAGTACTTTAATATGTCTAGTATTAATAATTATATGTTCTCAAACTTTTAAACTTTGTTAATCACATTTCAACAAATGTCTACTGTTTAGTAGTAGACACGTTCTAAAGAAGTGTCTGAAGTGTCATCAGACACGTCACCAAAAAAGTGTCTGACGCATGTCCGAAATTAAAAATCTATCATTTAATTATACACAAGTATAAAAGTCCGACACGTGTCCGATACAGATACGTCACACTCTCAAGAGTATCCGTGCTTCATAGCTGCCAAGTAACATGAAATACCACTGAAATGATACCAACAAATCTAATTGAGAAACTGTCACTTCTAACATTATTGCTCATACTAATTCACCCACTCTTTGCTCCCACACGATTTTATGCTGCACTTTGAATTTGCATTCATTGCTACTCGCACTCACAAGAAAAAAGGATAAATGTTTTGCTACCGAATATTCAACACCATAAAGCCTCTGCATAAGCTCCGTTATTAACTAAGACCCCTTGACGTTCCCACAAAGATACATTAGGCTAGGTAAAAAATTTCTTTAATCAATAAACTTACTTGAATTCGGGAATAACAATTTATAACTCCAGAGTCTCAACTCCCACTTATGGAACACAATAAAGATTTCCTGAAAGCCTAGTGATCTCAATTCTCACTAGACTCTGACATACACAAATAAAATCAATAGCACAAAACCGCACCCAAACACAAAGACCACAAAGGAAAAAGTCAAACAGGTTAAAACCACTTGACAAGATCACAAACTCAACAAAACATTGAAATCGAAACTCAAATCAGTAAATCCATCTCACAGTCAATTAAATTGTGCACATACAACAATAAAACAATCAATAGTCAGATATAAAACACAGTGAAAGAGTAGAAATCGAGTGAAGATAACGAGACGAACCAGATTGCTACTGCAGCGATCGAGATCCAAACACTTGACGGCCACGACTTCATTGGAAGGAACATAGATCGCTCTATAGACAACCGCACTGGCTCCATATCCAACCTCTTCTAGAAGCTTGTAATCGTGAGGATGAAGCGAGTAGCTTTTCTGACCACCTCCCATATCCCTCCCACTCCCTCGAAACCACCAACCCTCTGATCGCCAAACCAAAATCAAATCTCAATCACAGAATCCTGATAGTATTATACAGCTTTAGTCTGTGGATGGACTCGTGCGTGTTGAAGTTCTTACAATGCTCCGAATTACTAGCGATATTTTGGGGGGCGCTTTTAACTTTATTTTTCTACGATTCGTTGACTGCCATTAGAACTAGAAGCGATATAGAAGACAGACGGAGATGGTGGTGCTGACGTGGCGGAGTGTCGATCGGCGATGACACGTGGATGACCGCCACGATAAGGCCAGTTAGCGAAATTAGCTAAATGAAAAAGGGATTTTGTGCGAGGAAAAGGGATTTTGAAAGCTATCGTTACTTGAATGGATAGAAAGGAGGATGGGTTAATCGTACTAGAGGTACTTTGGAATTTGTCTCACTTTAAATTTCACTGTTTTAATTGTAAATACACTATAATTTATTTTAACATAAAATTTTAATATAACTTAAAAAATTTATTGTAACTGAAGAATTATATTAATGTAA
>CM042186.1:40781258-40817608 GCA_023539305.1 Ilex asprella | reverse complement strand
CACCTCCCATTTTTATTTTCCACAGGAACTCGTTCATTCAACTAGATAGTAGTATTAGAGGTAGTCACAACTCATACAAGGGCCCCCCACCCCCCATTTGCCTGCGAAGGCTCCACCTTCACCTCCACCACCACCACCTCCCATTTTTATTTTCCACAGGAACTCGTTCATTCAACTAGATGGTAGTATTAGAGGTAGTCACACCTCATACAAGGGCCCCCCCATTAATTCAAAAGGGGATAATTACATCGTTTCTGTGGTGTACGGTTATGGTTTTTACAAGCATTAAGAGCATCTCCAAGGGCACTCTCTAAAATAGCTATTCAAAATATATTAAAATATTATATTCTTTATTTTAAAGAGTCATTTATACAAAGTTACTCCAACCATACTCTCTATTTTAGCTAACTACTATTAATATTTTAAGTCAAAATATTGCATAGCTTGACACGTCATCAAAATGTAAAATAGCTATCCCCTTGGAGTGCAAAAATAGTTATTTGACTCTCCAAATATAAAATAGCTAGCCAAGGAGGCTAGTCAAATGTAAAGAGCCATTTAACTCAAATGTAAAATAGATAGCCAAATAGCTAGTCCCTTGGAGAACAATTTTGTGGTTTTGCTCTTTATTTTAGCTAACAAATGCCAAATAGCTAGCCCCTTGGAGATGCTCTAATATGTTGCAAAAAGATGATTATCAGATTTTAATATTTTCTAAATGTGCTCTTCATCAGATAAATTCAGGATCTGAAATCAGCTTCTAAACAATCTCATTCCAAACAAACAGAATCTGAATCTCTCCCTCTTGTTTACCCATCTTCTTCTTCCTTTCCGATCAGTAGTTTTGCGCTCTTAGCACATCTTCTTCGACCACAGCCCCCTACTACTATGCACCAAACTGGAATCTGGATACGTGTTATACAGATGAGAAAAATGCTGGAATAACCAGCAAGATGAGCACGGTTAGGCCTAAATCTCATTATGGCTTATATCAACATTTTTTTTCCCATTTGGTCCAAATCTCCAACATCATAGTTATACTACCACTCTGACTAACTTCACTTAGTAACTTCTCCTTACCAGTTGGCGTGGTAGGACGAGAACCACTAATCCAATGATCTACATGCATTTTTTTTGTAAGAATCAAAAGCTGATCAGATCAACTAATAAATGACAACCAAAAGATAGAAGGGTGCCCAAGTATGAATTTCAATCTTAGTTATTATAATGTATGATGAACAAACGGTTCACATTCCGTAGTGATAGAGAAACCTGAACCAATAGAGCAGTGACCAACAAAGGGAATCTCGTTGACTTTTATTCATTGCCAATGGGATGAAACACAGCCTGCCCACCTTCATTCTCTTTCTATCACTTTCATCTTTTGCATAATTTGACTCTTTTGATCTTATATTGTGTGTCTTCCACGTTCTGAGTGGAGTTAAACACCGAATGTTCCTATAACTTTTTCAAAGGAAGAATCACCTTAATTGTAGGAGGAGGAAATTAGATGAGAGGTCAATGATAAGGTCCGCACGTCAGGCCCCATTCCATTAAGTGAGCTTGGAAAGTACTTGTTTATTGTGTACAACTACAATATTCACACTGGTAAGCACTATATATGTGTGTGTGTGTGTGTGTGTATAAGTTTAATGAATCCTAGTACTTAATTAAAAGGATTTCTTTTGGTTTGCTGCTTGTATTTTAAGTATCAGGCCCGGCTGTATGCAATTATAATAGGAACTTTGGCCTTCTGTAATTGGTGGACTACTGATTAAATTAGTGAGGAAGACTTGAAAGTGTCGAAGTCATGCTTGGGTTTTAGGAATAGATCGAAGAAGGGGACATAACCCATATGGAGCTTTCAGAATTGGTCAGTTCACTGCAAATACTGTGCTATATATATATATTAAGGTATACAGAGTTCTATATCTTGATGTACTTTGTTCATTTTTCACGTAACACTGTAGTTCCTCCATTGAAGCAAAGAGCAGTGAAGCAAGTTCCGAATGTATGTTATGATAAAACTATATCATTTCTTTTTTACAGCATATTGTAATTGTTTTGATGAGTTTCCACATTACATACTTATAGAAGCTTTAGAATGATGCAGATTATACCAGTAGCGGCCATGAACATAGATGAGATTCATGAGAATAACGAGATTCAGAGAGAGGATTTTGATTTGGAACAGCGGCGGAATGAATGTGAAGATGATTCAAAGAAAATCCAACCATGGACAAAGCAGATCACGTTACGGGGATTTATTGCAAGCTTAGTCATTGGCTGCATCTACAGCATTATAGCCATGAAACTAAACCTCACAACAGGAATTGTACCAAACCTCAATGTCTCTTCTGCCCTTCTCGCATTCGTGTTCATTCATACATGGACAAAGTTGCTTTCAAAAGTCGGAATTGTCTCAGTGCCTTTCACTCGGCAGGAGAATACTATGATTCAAACCTGTGCTGTCGCTTGTTACAGCATTGCTGTTGGAGGTTTGAAAATTGAAACTTCCATCTTTCACTTCCAAAAAAAACACAGAAACTTTGACAACAAATTTTCTAAACATTTTTTGCTTTACTTATCAAACATTCAGGCGGACTCGGGTCATATCTCTTGGGATTGAACAAGAAGACATATGAGCTGACAGGAGTTGGCACTCCTGGAAATAATCCAGGGAGCTACAAGGATCCCGGGATCGGTTGGATGATCAGCTTTCTTTTCCTAGTTTGTTTCATTGGTCTTTTTGTTTTGATTCCACTCCGAAAGGTATCCACACATCTTTGAAACTTATTCTTTAAGTGAATTTCAACATCTACTTCTCAATATTTAAGTTTCCTAGCTAGGCGTTGAACATCTCAGACACAAATGGAATAAGCAATTCAACTTGCTAATTAAAGTAAGCCAAGTAGATTTGATATTATAACTTACATGAAAAACGACATGTTTTTCACCGCATTCATCTGCTTATATTGGTATATTTGATTTGGACTAAGGTTAAGCCAAAATAAATTGTAAGGCCTTTTCCTTATCCATTAATAATCTACTTAGATCCCGCAATTATTTAATTTTATATTCTTAAAAAAGAGATTTTCATTGAGCTGTAATGGTCTCACAGATCTTGGTAATTGACTACAAATTGACCTTTCCAAGTGGGATGGCAACAGCAGTTCTTATTAATGGATTTCATACACGGGGAGACAAGATGGCTAAGTATACAATTGTTGTTTGCAATTTTTACCTCTCCATACCTACATTTCTTGTTTGCTACCTGTCTGTCCACTTGCAATCAGGACTTAGAGGAGTTGTTCCTATTTCGATTTGCAGGAAGCAAGTACGCGGGTTTACGAAGTTCTTCTCATTCAGCTTCTTATGGGGTTTTTTTCAATGGTTTTACACTGGAAATGGAGAATGTGGATTCTCACAGTTCCCTACTTTTGGATTGCAAGCTCGGAGGCAAACGTGTGTGTGTGTGTGTGTGTGTTGGTCTCTCTATAGAATAAATGAGTCTTTTTTCAATTATTACTACAATTTTGATCAATAATACTCGTAGTTGATTTTCTGCATTTTGTGTAGATTCTACTTTGATTTTAGCATGACATACGTAGGAGTTGGAATGATCTGTCCCCACAACGCGAACTTATCTTTGCTTTTGGGAGGTGTGCTTTCATGGGGTATGATGTGGCCACTTATTCATAAGCGTAAAGGAGATTGGTTTCCTGCACAACTACCCGAAACCGATATGCAGAGTTTGGATGGTTACAAGGTTGGTAAATTCTGTGTGTGTGTCTGTGTGTCTGTGTGAGAGAGAGAGAGAGCAAATATATATATATATATATATATGCTCTAACTTTTCAGATTCTTAGCGTTGCATTTTCGTTTACATGTGATTGTTTGGCAGGTGTTCATCTCCATTGCTCTCCTTTTGGGTGATGGCCTCTACATTTTAACAAAGATAATGTATGTCACTTTGGTAACTTTCCACAGCAGATTGAAACACAAAAACCTCGAATCAGGTAAATCCCGCGGGGGGTTGGCCCCATGCTGAACTAGAGTGCTACACTGCAGCAACCTAAGCCAGCTAGCAATCTGGTCAAAATTGATTCTTTGGCATAAATTGTGTTCCTAAGTAACTTTGAAAACATTAATAACTTCTGCATGCAGCTTCAAGGAGTGAAAACAAGGCCCTTGATGATCTGACGAAAGATGAATTCTTCATCAGCGAAATCATTCCCATGTGGGTAGGAGCTGTTGGCTACTTCATCCTCGCCACTATTTCTGTAATTGCTGTTCCCTTCATATTCCCTGAGATTAAGTGGTACTATGTCATCGTAGCATACATTTTTGCACCATCCTTGGCCTTTTGCAATGCTTATGGAGCTGGTTTGACTGACATAAATAATGCCTACATTTATGGCAAAGTGGGTCTATTTGTGCTAGCTGCAGTGGCCGGAAAAGAACATGGCGTGGTGGCGGGGATGGCGGGGTGTGGCTTGGTCAAGTCTGTTGTTAATGTTTCTTGCATTCTGATGCAAGATTTTAAAACAGGCCATCTCACACTCACGTCCCCTCGAGCAATGCTTCTGAGCCAGGCCTTTGGGACGGCTGCAGGTTGTGTGGTAGCCCCACTCACCTTCTTTCTATTCTACAATGCATTTGATGTAGGCAACCCAAATGGAGAATTTAAAGCTCCTTATGCTATAATCTACAGAAATATGTCGGTTCTTGGTGTTCAAGGCTTCTCAGCTTTGCCACAGCACTGCCTGCAACTTTGTTACGGTGCGTTTGCCTTTGCAGTTGTAATTAACCTGGTGAAAGATTTTTGTCCCAAGAAGATAGGGAAGTGGATGCCACTACCAATTGCCATGGCATTGCCCTTTTTCGTGGGCACCTACTTTGCTATAGATATGTGTGTTGGTAGTCTGGTTGTGTTTGTGTGGCACAAGCTTAAGAATAACAAGGCTGACTTGATGATTCCACCAGTTGCTTCCGGCTTAATCTGCGGTGAAGGTCTGTGGATCCTTCCTGCATCAGTTCTTGCTTTGGCCAAAGTAACTCCCCCCATGTGTATGAATTTCTTGGCTTCTTAGAAGCAGCTAGCTCTGTTTTATAAATATGTTGCTAGTTACTTGAAGCGACTTAAAATTACTTTTGTTTGATGGGAAACTGGAGTCCCCAGAAAGATGAAATTAAAATAATATCAAGTTGCATCCAACTTGGAGGAACTATATTATATATAATTATTATAATGAAATGAATCATATTGCCTTTCACTACATTTGAGACTGTTTTAAGTTTCTATTCGACTGTGCCTGATTGTATATGTCTAACTCATCCCTCCGTCACGGGTTATATTGAGAAGAGTGATGCTACACCACTAACCAAATTTTGAAATTAAATTTGAAGCCCAAATGACATAGCAGCATATTATTTGGAGTTTTTATTGGGGCCCAAATGACATGGCACCAAAAAAAGAAGTCCAAGTCAGCTGCCATATCATTTGGGCTTCAAATTTAATCCCAAAATTTGATCAATATAACATTATTGAATTGAGAAACATGCACCTACTAAACTAGAAGAAACTTTGATCTCCACTGCGTTTCATAGAGGGGAAGCAATTCCAAAGCCCCCTTTATTCCTTCCTCCCCAATTGGAGGACAAGTTGACAATTTAAATTTCAGGCACTAACATGAAAAATTGAGATTAAATACAAGGGCAAAAGGTGTAAACTTTACCCTAAACGGGAATTGCTTGTCTACCTGCATGCTGCACTAAATTGATCGACAAGTTAGAATGCTTCTAGACACTACGTTGAGTGTCACCAAGCACTGAATTTTCTGGAACAAGTGCTAATCCATAAAGTGACACAACACGATTAATCTACACAAATTAAACAAATTTATGTGAGATTTTAACGGGTTCAAGTGTTAAACAAGTTGACCTATAAAAACACATTTAATAAACGGGACATATTCAAGTGAATCCTGTCAACTCATTTATTACTCGTTTAAATAAAATTAATAATTATTTTAAATATTAGGCAGACTTTTTTAAGTGATATATATATATATATATATAATTTTTAGTGATAGCTACAAAAATATAATAATAAATTAAAACTAAGCGGATTAAACAAGTTATGCCGTATTATCTATTCATTAAACGATTCGTGTTGAAATTTTTCATCCGTTTATTAAACGGATCGTGTATGAATTTACATATTTTTTATCCATCACCCATTTAACCCAACATATAACCGTTTAACCCGACACATTTGACACCCTACTAATAGGTGCAAGTCTACGCAACTTGTATGCATCTATTGCAGATTAATGGTTGGTTGCTTCGGTCTTTCCATCATTCTTCCTGATTTTTAATAGGTGCTGTTCTCCCCCCGTACTGCCTAGCTCTACATTGACGAATAGGAAAGTACCAGCTCTTAAGATATGGAGCAAGCACATATTGTGAAAACGAATGTATTTTAACACATTCAGCAAAAGATCTCATACAACAAAACAACGTTTGAAGTTTTCATGAAGAAGTGAAAGAGTTCATCCATTCAGAAATACGAGATAAACAAAAAGTGTAACCAACATCTGAACCCCGAGATAGAAACCTGACTAAACCTCATTTTATAACAATTGATTAATATACATGTGTCTTTGCAAGAGCAGTCAATCTCAATGTCTATAAAACAGAAGGCACCTCCAAGATATACTGCCCTTGGTGATACAATATATCAAATTTTACTTACCGGAGAAAAATACAACTTAATTTATCCCGTTATTATACCTGCCAGAACATCGGTCTTACTCCGAGCAAAGATTGTGTAAACTAAACGAATTGCATCAAGCCACCCATCCAAATATTCCCAGGAATCAGCAACCTAATGAGCAGAAATCCTGATTATGTAAACTCTCAAATATGACCATGGTGGCCATACTTTACTAAAGAATGCCAACAAACACATCTAACAGTAGGTAAAACAAGCAACAAACTTCCACAAATTATTGCACTAACAGAAAACTTACAAGAATATATGAATTTCCTGAGATGCAATTTCATGGAAAATAGCAAGAAGCGTATAACTTAACTTTGCGTAAGTCACATATCTCAAAAAGTCTTTCATTCATATAATGCAAGGAAGATGTGATAAGAACCCAAGTTTGTGTATTTCAAGGATATAATGTTACCGTAAATTTAATACAGTCCAGAAGCTCTTTTTGAATGCCTGTTATGTTTTCCACTTGCACAAAAATCTAAGATCTAGATCTGTCAAAAATGCGAAAGGCTGACTAGAAAATCCTCCATTTATACAGGGTATATTCATACCAGGTCATTTTTATGAGAAAAAAATCAGCATAAAAGCTAAGTTTTCAGGTGAAAGTTGGAACATATAGGCAGCTTCAAGGGTTTACTGATGCTCTCTGACTTTAAGACGTGCCTACAAGGTTTGGCTTCAAATTTTTATGTGTCTGGCCTCAAGGCGAAGTTGAGAAAAGTATGGAAAATAGTTTTCAAGGGGCCAAGTAGCCAATATGGAATCCTAGTAAGAGGAGGTTTAGGAGTTGGTGTTAAGGGATTTGGGAATAGGAGTGACTATCTCATTGGATCATCTGATATACACATATGAATGTGGACAGACTAGATGATTAGAGATATGTCAGACGATTATGTTACACAAGTTTGTGCTGTCATAGGAGTTAAAATCAACCATATTACATAAATTTCTAGCTTAAACATATATTAATGGTTGTATTTAAGATACAGACAAGAAATGCCAATATAAATTTTTGAAGTTGGTCTTTCACGTTCTAGGCGCTTTTAGGGTACCTTTCACCTTTTCTAGTTTGATTTTAAACTTGCCATCCTCCTAAATTATTTGATACAACGATAACGTGTTCAATACCCCCACAATGAGACACATTAAAGCTTGAAAACCTAATGTGACCATTTGTACCAGTTTAGTAGAACTGTTGTTAAAATTTAATTTGGATCTGACAAGTATAACATTTGTATATACAATGGATAAATTATATAAAATTAGTAATTTGTAGTTAACCAATGATAATTAATTTCTAAATGAATTGTGGACATGCTTTGGATACAAAAATGGTGTTCAGGCTACAGTGCGTGCTGTTTCCGTCTTATCAAGAATGTCCAGAAGCAGAACCATGATCACTCAGCAGCTAAGAATAACCTAGATTTGAACTTGAGAAACAAATCCTTTTTAGTAAAGTAGCCAAAACAAATCGGTATGGGAAGTTGAAAAGCATGTTTACCAAGAGAATCGGTCCGTGAATAGTATCAATGCACAGTCCTGCACCAGGTGGTAAGGTCAGATCAGCACATGCAGCTACAGAAACAATATCAGCGACATCGACTTTGATAGCTGGTCTACTAAAATTCACTGTATCTCCTGATTTGGAAGAAAGATTTCGTGTTATTTGTCTCTGTTCAACTTTGTTGATCTGCGATAAAAGCAGGAGGGCTTAGTACGCAAATATAAACCCCAGTCAAGCAAAACTATAACACCACACAAGTAATATTAACTCTTTTGAAGTTGTGACTTGTGAACGTCAAGCAATAATTGAACAGATGGTAAGAATTTTACACAAGGGAACTTCAGTTCAATGAAAGGAAAAAAAAAATCAAATCTTAAATTCACTTTATACAATCTACATAGAGGGTGTGCTTCACTACACTAACTAATACTGGGAGAGTATTTGTGCCCAAAGATATACATTTGTAAAGTAGTGACACAGGTTTGACCAAATTCAAAAGTCAATACTCTGCAGATGAAATAAAGTTAAAGACTTGCTACAGAAAGGGGTTTAGAGTTGTTAAAAGTGAAAATTGGAGTTGAGTCCTCCTTAAAAGACTTATAATGAATTTAGTCCGTCAAGAAAACTTATTTGGGGATAAGTTTGTTTTTGATCTTACTAATAAGTAATTAAGTCTATTATTTAATTAAAGCTCCAAAATACCCTTCCTTGAAAGCAATTTTAAATTAATTTCCTAACTTGAGAATTATTATCCCTTAATTCACTATCAATAATTTTTTTTACATAAATTTGAAATTCAAATTTAAAGAACAACTAATACTCTCTCTCTCTCTCTCTCTCTATATATATATATATATATACACATATAAATTTGTATCATATTACTGTTCATACACCAATGGGTCTTTGGTTTAATGGTACTACTTACCTTGTGAAGCTTTGTCTTCTTAAGGTCAAAAGTTCAAGCCCACTCCCACTCTCACTCCCAAAAAAAAAAAAAGGCAATAAAAAAATGTTGCAGATTACAAAGACTAACACTATGAACAAAATTGAGGAGAACACCAAGACCATTACGAAGATAGCAAAGTCCAGACCAGCCTTGCAAGCACTGTCAGAGAACCGTCCAGGCGAACTTGGAAAGAAAAACTGAAGGCATCTTAACCAGAGGCAATAACAATTTCGAAAATTTGTGGGTTGGTTGTTTTAGTGTAAACCTTCTTGGTTTGCTCCTTTTGATATTTTTGTTCCCTCTCAACAATAGCAAAACTTGGATGTTCTTTTCTTTTCTATAATAATGGTAACTCTGTCATAGTTTTACCAATGGTGGCTTATTAATTCATACATGCTTTTTAGTAATCTGGAAAAAAAAATATTTTTTATGAGCATGTTACTGTTCATATTACTGCTTTTGTTATGTATGTTATTACTATTATTTTTTCAAATATTAATACTCAATATTATTTTTTTTTGTTTTAAATATTATTATTTTTTTGTGTTTAAATAATACTATTTTTTATGTTTGAATAATACTCAATATATATATATATATATGCGAGAAATAAATAGTCTTATTCTATATATGGATATAGATATGAAAGAAACAATTTTAATATTAATCAAACTCTTAAAATTTAAAAGTTGTTAGTTTTCAAAATTTTTGTAATTAAACATAACTACTAGGGGTATTTTGGACAATGAAGATCAAAATGAACTTAATATTAAACAAGTTTTCTTGATGGACATATCTCCAAATAAGTCCACAAAAGAGGACCAGCCCCTAAATTTCCCTTGTTAAAATTAGTGGGAACTTGGCTCTTCAAGGCATTGCATGGTAGACACTAGACAAGTGCAGATGCTCCATGAAGGCAACGAGAGTTGGTGGCAGTTGCTCTTTACTCTTATAAAAGGAGAAAGAGACCACCATTTGAAGGGTCTCTAACCAAAAGTACATTAGGCTTCTGTCATTTCATCTTCTTTCTTAGTTGTAAGGTCTACATGTCCACTTTGTCTAGCTGTAGTTTCAGTATAATGTGCTGTAGTTCTAGTTCCTAATAAATTCCTTAGATTCTTCATTACTTTATATAAGTTCTTTTGATTCTTCAGCAAGCAATTCATGACTTGCAATAGCTTTATATTTTTCAGCCTGCAGGCACCAGTACTTCATAATCTTCAACACTGTAGGAGTACTTTGCAGCTTAACCAGAGATTTCCACCACAAGAGAACAATCTTAGATTTAATAAAAAATTCATGGCCTGTTTTAACTTCCACAAGTCAGTGGATTTGTGAAGTCACCTAAACAAGGAATGTGAAACTCGGGGGAAAGATATCTCCCCACTTTCCAACACTTGCCTGATTATCTTCGGCTTATTAGGCCGACTGGCAAAGTGGTTGGCATACACTTTGACCCTCGAAGGCTCTGACACACCATGCACTTGAGTAAAGGTGTTAGAAGTACAGTAAAAGATGCTTTAAGATAGATTATTAGAGACTTGTTTAGCTTGGTGTGACCCTTATCTTGTGTAATTATGAGCAATATACTTGGTATGGATCATAACATCATGATACCATTCTAGTGACTAAAAATCACAGTTGCTAACAGGCCAATAAGATTACTCCAAAGTCAGTTAAGATAGCACTCTAAATCATGAAATTTCTCATTCTACAGAAAAGTTAGCAGTTTTAAAATGAAAACAATAAGGGAAGAAGTACACACATACACACGATTAAATTACCATTCCCACCTTAAATTATGCAACTCCTACCTGTTGAAGCCCTTCATGATTCAAAACAAATTCGGAGCGTCTCCAGTCACTATGAGGCGCAATTGGGTTTCCAACAGGTGGTGCAGTCAGATAGCCAACCTTCAGATAAGGTAATGGTAGCTACAAATAAATAAGTTCTGTCAGAACAATTATATGGAGTACCCCCAGTCTAGAGTCATATAAAATTGTCAACCCTGTAAATTGTGGAAAATTTCCATCAAATGATCCTTATGCGTTCATTGCGATTGAAAATTAAATAGCCAAAGAAAGGGCAAGACGGTAAACAAATGTGTATTCACAAATCTTTGATATTGACAGTAGGACGGGCAAAGTTAGGGAACACCTTGCTAGAAATGCTCCAAATGCAAGCCAAGCAATGAGGATGAATAAATACAGTGCCATACTCGGCCTCCACAAAACAGACTCTCTGATGGAACACTAGATACGTGACTAAAGGTAGTAGGAAGTAGGAACTTAAAGTAACGGGTCCTTTTCAGTTTTATAAAATAACAAGAAAACCCACAGTTTTATAAAATGCAAGAAAGCTACAAATGAAGCAAAGACAACATCCAACCAGGGTGATGAAACTATCTTACTCATCATGAATAATGAACTCTGGGAGATAGATAGTCTATAAATAAATGTTAAATGATAAAAAAAAATACAAATAAGCACTGACCATAGAACGCACGAGCTTCAATGCACTAGTGTAAACCTGTAAGTAACAAATATCACAAGATTTAAGTTTACATCCATCCTAAATATTAAGGCCAAATATGCACTGAGAAAACCGATAAAAATAAACCATAAAGACTACATAAGATGGCTTCCAACTGAAGATTTTTCAAGCATCCACTCCAGGTAAATACCTCTCTGTAAATGAAAAACAAATGCTAATGGCTGCTTTTGTCACGTCCTTGGAGTACTCAATTTTTAAATAGATTCTCACCATACACACGCAGTGTGCACGCGTCAACACAACTGGATCTCATCCAAACTGGTGATGAAATTTATACCATGAAGTGGCAACAGAAAAGATCATATTCTACATCCCACCCCACCCCCACCCCCCACCCCAAAAAAAAAAAAAGTTGAAGAAAATGATTAGGAACCAACAAATGGAGGTGCTCACTGAGTAATTTGGTTTCAATGCATGAGCAGCAGCAATATAGATTGCAGATTGGCTGTATAGCTCATTAGGGGGAACCTCTTTTGCATTGAATGATCCACCAGTTCTTGACATGTCTTCTGCTAATCCATACTGAATATGTGGAATGGAAAGAAAAGATTAATATGTCTTCTCTTTTTTCCCCCTTTTTTTTCTATTCGTCCAAAATATGAAAGGACAACAAGAAATTGGAAACTAACCAGAACAGTGCCAAGGTTGTAAATTGCCCTATGGAAATCAAACTGCAACTGTATTGCTGCTCGGAACTGCATTACAGCATAAGTGAGAGGTATAACAAAAATAGAACATACAACTCGATTTCCAAGTAACTGGTATGCATTTGCCCAAGCATGCTGTCTCCAAGTAACTTTTGTACCTTACTAATTGCAGTTTTTACAATAGTCTGCTTTTCACGTGCAGGTACAATTGCACTGAGTTCCTGAGGCGCACATTGTTAACACAAGATCAAAAGTCAAAACCAAACTTCCCAGTACACCCACATGTATAGAAAATTTCAAGATTTGTTTTAAAAAAACAGGTCTACTATGTAACTCTTGAAACAGAAATGCCCCAAAAAGACTTGCAGGCAAAGTTTATTCAAGTAGACGTACCTGAAGAGCAAGTCCCCAGTTATTAAGTGCCTTACAAAAAAAAATTATCATGAAGTTAGAGCAGAGAAGAAAAAAAATCTTCATTCTGAATAAAATCAAAGGAGGGTGCATGATAGAATTATATCCACACAATCTCTCTTATATACACTCTTATATATGCACTCTCTCTTCTATCATGACTTGCGTTAGTCATGACAGAATTATATGCACATACACACACACACACACACAATTGAAGAAACAAGAAAAATGCGATCAGGAAGGTAATCAGATTTTGGATGGAATTGTAAGGCTGATTTAAGTTTCTTGTAGTTTTACCTGGGGACTGTTCCAGTTCAGTTGGACAGCTTTTTCATAGTTTTTTGTCGCCTGCAAAAAGAAAAAAGAATAAGAGGGGTTTTTCCTTTCAAAGTTATGTTTTATGATAAAGCTGCACTACTTCCAATGAAAAAAAAATACAGCCTGACGCAATAAAAACCAGAAAAGTGGTATTGTATCTTTCAACACCACAAAAGATGCCACCACCACCATCACAAATCACATTTTTCATCACTACCAAGCATAGTGTTAGATTTGAAGATCAAAAAATCACCTTTGAAAAAAATATTGAACAGATATCCGTAGGAAACACAAATTATTTTAGTAGAAAAGAAAACTTCAGAAAAGTGTATATATCTATACTACTACTAAAGTACCTGCCATGAAAAACTTTTGATTCACTATTTTGCCCTTATAAAAAATTATAAAGACTAACATGTCCAGATTACCGTTATATCCTTCTATATTCAAATAACAAACTAACTTCTAACATATCATGTAAATTTCTAAGTTTGCAAAATTTTTAGGTGGTCATGTTACTCTTAACAGGTTATATAAAAATATTATTCTTTGTTTCCAAAACTCCAATATTAATACACATCGACAACTTCATTGATACAATATTATCTCCGGTGCCAAAAAATCGATATATGTATCTTTTTATCTTTATCCACAATACAAACCATTTACGCATGATAAATATGAGATAATATTTAATTTAACTATATAATTAATTTTTTATGTATTTTATCAAATATTTTAATGAAAACTTTCACATGCAAGTTGCAACGCACTTGTTCCATTGCTAGTACCTATAAATACAAGAATGTGTATAGCATGAGAGAAATGAAATAGTCATAAGGTTAAACCTGCTTCCATAGTTCTTCAGCTTCCTTTGTACGCCCACGCATTTTAGCACGATCGGAGATTGCTATAGCCCAATTATAATAAGCCTGAGATGACAGTAAATTGCAGATCAATATGAAGTGGACTCATGAAACAAGATGCTTATCTATGATAGTGCATTCAATCTAACATTTAATACAACATGAGCCAGATAAAAATTCTTTGCATTTTAGAACCTAGTTGTGTTCTCCCATGCATCCTCTGATATTGGGTAGCTTTGTTTTCCATCCTTCAGAAAAGTTTCTTTTCTCCACTCAAAAAAGTATACGTATAGAACAAGACATGATGTTTAAATATTGGACTCTCCAATATCAAGGAGACAACTACATACATCATGAAGTGTTGGGCAAAGATGGGTGGCCTCATCATACTTTCTACACGCCTCTTCAAGCAACGCATCTTTAGAAGGTGAACTAGAATCTGGACTAACATTATCTGCACTTTCCTGCAGACAAAGTCAAGTAATATTGGTTTGATCCCATG
The DNA here is from genome assembly GCA_023539305.1 of Ilex asprella. Classification (NCBI taxonomy): domain Eukaryota; kingdom Viridiplantae; phylum Streptophyta; class Magnoliopsida; order Aquifoliales; family Aquifoliaceae; genus Ilex; species Ilex asprella. The sequence continues at coordinate 40,803,071 of CM042186.1, read as the reverse complement.
GTTTAAACAAGAAGACATTGAAAGCATCCAAAATGCAAAATCTGATATATAAATGTTCTTTGGTGTCATGTGAACAGTTTTCTCGTCTTGAATATTTCAGTTACATTTTCAATAAAACGCATTTACAGGATCCTTTCTTTCAAAAATGAAAAAAAAAATAGAGAGCAAAAGGGACAAGAAAAAAAAGAGTGCATCTAACCACTGCCACGTAATGATTATAAGTTAATATTCAAGTGCACAATGTCAGACCTGAAGAACCAGAGCCCAATTATAGAGTGCATCATAATCATCTGGATTTCTATCAATAGCACTAGCGTATCTGCATTAAAACACCAAAAGATATTCATGAAAATGTAATTCCTACAGAACAAAATTAACAATTCTGCTGAGATATTGTCAATGAATTATGTTAAAAAGTAATGTTTATTCGAACAATGAAAACAAGAAGTAACAAACAACAATTTCTTTTATCCATTCCTCATAAGGGGCCTATATTTCAATGCCACGGGCAGCATAGATGCTAACTGAATCTATGTTGAGAGATTTATTACATAATATAAACGTCTAAAACAACATTAGTATAAAAAAACCATGCAAAGGATGCTCAACTATAAACACATCCAAAACCTGTAAGTAGGAGCACTAAAAACATTTAAAAGGTTAAACCAGAAGCAATCTATCCATCAATGATACCAAGGAAACTAGTTTTACCAATTGAAAGGAAAGTAACAAGTGCCAAGGAAATTTGGGTTTGGCATAAGATTGCAAACTATGATCAAGGGAGGAAAGCACCACTCAAACCAAAAGTCAAGAAAATAAGAAAGAAAAAAAAGAGTTGCCAACAGCAACAATAGCACGTTACTACAGTTCAAAGTTGAGTTGGAATTTTGTTAGCCTCCACTTACTTGAGAAATAGATATTTAAAACATTTTGCATCAATCGTTGTGAAACAACTTGATAATGGAGAAAAACTTCAAAAGAAATCAAGAAAAAGAAAAGAGTTACCACCAGCAACAATAGTATGCTATTGTTCCCAGCTGTGTTTCAATTTTGTGAGCCTCTACCTACTTGAACAAATAACTTAAAAACCATTCTGCAGCAACAGAATATTAACTTTCCAATGATAATAGTGGAATTTCAACCATTTAACAATGTCTGCAGTTTACAAGAAAGTTTTGTTAATGTAATGCATGCAGAGAATGTAGTCTTTTGGCTACTGAAACAGGAAACAAAAATATGGGTACATGTGAAGCAAGCCAGCGTAGCTGATCAATGAAAACTACAGAACACGATGGCTACCTTCTTGCAGCAAATGTAAGAATTCGTTGGCGGGACCGACCCTCCTCATCAGCACCAGTGACACTGTTGATCAACTCCATGGCAGCATTATTCTGCTCCATGTGTTGTTGTGAGCTTTCTTGACTGCAACAAGTTATAAGAATAAAAAAAAGTGGGGGAAAAAAAACCTATTAAGAACTATAAGAAGAACAAACATCAATAATATAAAACAAGACAGGCTTCAATAAACCCATCTGACGATCTCAAATAGACTCATCCAACAACCACTATCATCCCTCTCAAAACCATTAACATTGAATTTCTCCCCCCCCAAAAAAAAAAAATCAATTACTTTTCACTTTCGTTGCACCGTGTCTTCAGACACTGGTTATCTCTAGTACAGAAAATGAGAGAACAGGATAACTTTCTTCACCGTATAAAAAATCAAAGACCACAGGTGGACACATCGTGTAATTCATTTTACAGTCAGAAAAAAGGATAAAAAGAAATATACAGAAAAAATAGACCTGTGATCAAGGAACGGTTGAAGAACACAATAAAAGTATTACCCTAGACAAGCAGACACATGATGGATAGTTATTTGATGATGGTTTTGGGTGGGGGGAGCACCACCGATAATTTTATGAATATAAACCAATCCAGATCAAAGTACACAACAGATAGACAAATGGTCATCAGCGTAAAAAAATGCTTTTGAGGAAGAAAGAAATGAGAGTGTTGGGGAAATATATCAAGCTGTTACCTTGCTGAGACGTGAAGTGTTGACATCAATGACCTTAAATAGTATCGATTTACTTTGTGTTTTACTGTTATTATCACATCTGATGCAACTTGTAAGAACGACTGAAACGAAATTTCCTTTGTTCTATTATTGACGTTTCTCTCATGATTCCAATTGCCATTAATGTTATTAAATAGATTTGAGAAAAATTAGAAGAAGGTACCTACTAAAGAACTTTTTTTTTTCTTCTATGTAGTTTGCAAGCAGCAATCTAGCCTCAATCCAGACTCGGTAAAATTTGGAAATCGAGGTATCGTTATTAGGTAGGTATGCTCAAAACAGGCTCTTTCATTGTTGGGTTTCTTCGGTAAAAGTACTCACTTCCACTCTGACCCTATGGCGTATCACTTCTAAGCCTAATTGGGTCTTACCAGTTAGATACACTTTTTGTTTAACGAGATCTAAAGTGCTAACTTGATCCCTCGTGCACAAAATTAGTATCAATATAGACTGAGATAAGAATCAAATTCGAAAACGGACCTGTAAGGAGTACCAGGGTCTCGCCTGTCGGCTTCCGAATCTTCATTTCCATCTCCGTTCTTCAATTCATTCAATAATTCTCTCATCGTGAAGGTTCTGCTCCCTTCATCTTTTCGCAGCTCCCTTGCATTGTTCGATTCCGGTTCGTCGACCTTGGGATCTGAATCAACAACCACTACCGGCGCAACATCAGATTGGATGGGTTTATCTCCGGGATTCAACTCTTCTTCGTTGGTTGGTTGCACTTGGGTCAATTGGGTAGAACCGTCCTTGGATTCGTCGGGCTTGGAAGCTTCGGAGTCAGCTGGTGGTTCGTCGTTTGATTGGATCGAGATTTCATTGGATTCAGTGGGGTTGGGATCGGAGTCAGAAGCCGGTGCTTGGGGTCCGCTGGTTCCGTTTTGCAATTCGGATTGTTCTGTGTTGGAAGTCGACATTGTATCGAATGAGATATAGAGCTTGGCTCCGCTGCTATTTGACCCTCCGAGCTTCCCGAACGGTCGGAGACACAGAGAGATCTGTGGTTTTCCAAGAAGCAACTACTAGAGATTAGAGAAGGAGCGGGGGGAGGAATAAGAGTTTCGAGGCTGTCGACGAAATGCTACAACAGAGATGTAGGAGCAGGACAACTTTGCTTCAACACAAAACTTTTAAACATTTCTACGAATCAATTTTGGTTACTTTTAAATACAGTTCCACTCAATAATATCTAATAATTATGAACTTAACCACTAATTTATAAAATTAACCAAAAATTTGTAATCTAACCCTATAAATTTAACAATTAATTTATATAATAAAAATTTGCCGAATAAAAACAAGAAAAATTTAGAAGTCGGTACAAAATTTTGGACTTAATAGAGCTAAATTACATTAAAAAAAATCATTTTAGTTATTTGGCCTAAGTACATTTTTTTTTGAAAAAAATTGCTTAAAAACTATTTATCACTCCATTACTCTCTCACACTCTTTTCTATTTTCTCTCAATATATCTCTCTCTCTTACTCTCTCTATCTATCCCCATTTTTGATAATTTTTTTTAAATATATAAATATTTGATTTAATTTTTTAATCTCTCTCCTATTTTTTCTCTCTCTCTCCACCTATTTTCTCTCATCGTTACTCTTTTTCTACCTATTCTCTTTATCCTTAAACCAATGTTACAACAGCACAGTTAAATCAATCATTTACACTGATTAGTTATAATTACCCTATAATACACCAAACAGTTACTCATTTGCTTTAATAAATAAAACAGTTACACTAAACAATTACACAAAATTACAACACCAACTCAATTTGTCATTCAATTGTTTATATAAATCAAAGAGTTACACAATTTCGTATCACGACATGGTTACACTAACTATATAAACCAAATTGAAATTATCATTGCAAATAAATGTTTACCATTATACTAAATTTATTGTATATAATTAGTGTAATTATGTCATGATACTAAATGGTGCAGCTCTTTGATATATGTAAACAACTAAATGATAAATTGAGTTAATGTCATAAATTTTTGTAATTATTTGATGTAACTTGTTTGATTTATTAGAATATATAAATAGTTGTTTGATGTATTATAAGACAAATTTAACTAATTGATGTAATTGTATTGTTGTAATATTGATATAAAAAGAATAGAGAGAGAAAATAATGAGAAAGAGCAATGGTGAGATAAAATATGGGAGACAAAGAGAGATGGAGAGAGAAAAATATGAGATAGAGAGATGAAAAAATTAAATCAAATTATACATATGTGAAAAGAAAATAAATTACCAATAAGAGATAGAGATAGAAAATATCGAAGAGATAGACATAGATGGAGAAAAAAATAGGGGAGAGATAGTAAGAGAGTAATTGAGAGAGAGATAGAGAAAAAATAGGGGAAAGAGAGTAAAATAATAAGAATTATACATAATTTAAGGAATTGTAATCAAGTAAAAAAAATCAAATATTATTTAAATTTTATACCTAATCAAAATATATTTTATTAAAACTGAACTTAATAGAGTAAATTACTATTCATACACTTCCGCTAAAATAAGTCTAAAAAAATATATCCACACCAAAAAAATCCTAAAAACAAATCTAACTGCGGGTAAGAGATTAAAAATTAGGGTTAATTACACTAGAGGTCTCTTGTCTTATTTTGGTCTCTTCAATATTTCAATTGCATTGTTTCATCGAAGTAAAAAATACGATTTTATATGATCCCTTAAGCAAACAACATCCAAATTGTTAACAATTTTTTTATCATAAATCTGCCACATAATGCCTAAACATGGGTAAAAAATTAATTGGTTAGCACGTGACCAAAATTTGGATAGCTTTTGACAAAAAAAATATGTATTATGAGTAGCTTTTAACCAAAATTTGGATAACTCGTAATAATTATTGTGTAATATGGGTAGCTCTTTCACCAAAATTTTGGTAAAAATTTAGTTAAGAGTTATTTAAATTATTTTTTTAACCCATATTTAAGTATTATTTGACAAATTTATAATAAAAAATCGTTAGCAATCTAAACGATGTCTACTTGACGGACCATATAGAAATATATTAAATACTTTATAAACTAAAATGATGCAATTGAAATATCGGTGATCAAAATGAGACAAATTCTATACTTTAAGAACCTCCAATACAATTAAGCTTAAAAATTATTGAATTAAATTAGAAAAATTAACTTCTTCCAATTAAATTATTCTCTGTGGTCATGTTGTTACTGTCAGCATTCCCAAATTGATCATGTAACAACTCCTCATAATAATTTTTCTTTTAAAAAATGATTCTTACCTCTCAATAACTGCTCAAAAAGATAGATATAATTGCACTTTTGGTTTCTCAGTTTGATTTCCAATGTATTAATTTTGTTAATTTAATCTTTAAAATTTTCAATTTGTATTTAAATAGTTTTTACACAAATAGGTCGTTAGTTTTCTAACGTTATGTGATTATTTTCATAAAAAAATTTAACGGTCCGTCTGTATAAGAACTATTTTAACATAAATTGAATATTTTAGGGATTAAATTAACAAAATTAATACATTGAAAATTAAACTGACAAATCGAATGTACTTCAAGGATAAAATGTTATTAACCTTTGATATAAATATAAAAACATTAGGTGAGAGTTGTTAGAAGTATTTATTATTTTATTACTGATGTCGAAGGGGCTTCCAAAAAAAAAAAACCCTTTACAATGGTTTTATTTTATTTTTTTCCTTTGGATTTCCCTATACGAGTCTAATGAATAATATTTTTGGCTCTTGCAGAAGGAACCCAAGATGATGCCCCAACCGTGGGGCACAAGGCTCGGCATGGCCTAATGAAATCCAACGAGCTTCCCAACCGGATATACTCTTACGTTTTGTTTGGTACGTTAAAAAAATGAAAGGAAAAAATATTAGAGTAATAGAAAAAACAGTATATTTGATAAAGAAGAAAAATAAAAATGATAGAAAAGTGGATGAATTAACTTTCTTTTCAACTTACCAAGATTAATCCCTCAAAAATTGAGAGAAAAAATAGATATAAAATTAATTATGTATATTGAAATGTATATTATTTGTATATATATTGTAGGAAAAAGTTGAATTCGAATAAAGTGAACGGCAGGGTGAGGCCAACCATGTGGATCGTAGATTTTAGAAATCCGTATCTCCTCCGCTAGTCCCTCCCCCTGCGCACGTGAGAGTCCCAAGACTCTCTTTAATTCAAAGACTAAATAAAACTAGCCTATATATATACTCAAGTTTCTTTGGACTTTTTGTCGATGTGGGATTGAGTTCCCACACTTAAAAAATACTCTTTTAATTAAAATATTCTAACAATCCCCCACTTATTTTAATAAAAGATACACTATATAAGTAACTGGGCAATAAATAGAATATCATGCATTGCAAAAGTGGCAATGCCTTTAAACCTTTACTTAGTGCTTCAATGTTTCCGTACTAGAGTCAAAGTGGACTTAGCCTTTAAACAATGACTACTTGAGGATACGTAGAACCATATCACACACATGATATTCAAGGTGTCCAAAACCAAGCTTAAAAAACCAGCACTTTTTCGGCCTTATGCTTTATCCCAGTTTCTTGAGTGCTCTAGAGAATTAGCCCAATTCTCATAAAAAGCGGTCTGTCTTCCACACTCACATAGGTGAGTCTATCAAGGATGTACTCGTAACTAAGACATCCCACCCAAAAAGGGCTATAGAACTCATTAAGAGATATTGATCTCATCCTCCAATTTTTTCGTTACGAGATCACATGTACTTTACACCATAGTGATAGACAATGAATATAAAATTTCAATGATATGAATTTCATTGGTACATGTCTCACAAACCAAGTCACTCTATGATTCGTTTGTCCCATTAACCTAGTTCTTGGGATCTCCAGTCCCTAGGTTGGCTATCCTCATATGTAACTTAATCAGATATGGGCTTTAGTCCAATTCCGCTCGATGTACTCCAGATTTTTTCCCTAGCTAGAGCTTTTGTTAACGGATCAGCAAGATTATTAGTTGATCTCACATAATCAACATTGATTGCACCATTATTTAGGTATGATCTCACAGTACTGTGCTTTCTTCTCACAGATCTGGATTTTCCATTATAGTACTTATTACGTACTCTACCTATTGCGGCATTGCTGTCACAATGGATTAACACAGGTGGCACTGGTTTATCCCACATAGGTATATCAAACAATAAATCACGAAGCCATCCAGCTTCCTCACTAGCTGAAGCTAATGCAATCAATTCAGCTTCCATTGTTGACTTTGCAATAATCTGCTGCTTCTTATACTTCCAACTTATGGCTCCACCACCTAAAATAAAAACATAACCTGTAGTGGACATAGAATCACCCGATAGGGTGTTCCAATCTGCATCACAGTAACCTTCAAGTACAACAGGATAATTCTTATAAAATAAACCAACATGTATAGTTCTTTTTAAATATCTCATAAGACGGTATATTGCATTCCAATGATCCATACTTGGTCTACTAGTAAATCTACCAAGTACACCTACCGCATAGGCAATATCAGGTCTAGTACAATCAGTGGCATATCTAAGACTATCAATTATGCTTGCATACTCTATTTGATTAATTACATCACTTTCTTTTTTTGTTGGAAATAAATGAATGCTTGAATCAAAAGGTGTGCAAGCAGGTTTACAATCAAAAAAGTTATATTTTTTCAATACTTTTTCTATGTAATGAGATTGATCAAGCATAATTCCATCTACACTCTTTGTGATTTTCATACCAAGAATCACATTTGCTTGACCCAAGTTTTTCATGTCAAAATTTCTGTTTAGCAAAGTCTTGGTAGTCTCAATCACATTTAAGCTAGTGCCAAATATCAAAAGATCATCAACATATAAACAAATAATAATATGTTCATCATTTTCAGACTTTAAGTAAATACATTTGTCACTCTCATTAGTCTTAAACCCATTAGCTAAAACACACTGATCAAATTTTTCGTGCCATTGCTTGGGTGCTTGTTTAAGGCCATATGGAGATTTAATCAATTTACAAACTTTATTTTCATGACCTTGTTGAATAAACCCTTCAGGTTGGTCCATATAAATTTCTTCCTCTAGATCACCATTCAAAAAAATTGTTTTTACATCCATTTGATGTATTTCTAAATTATGTATAGCAGCTATAGATATTAGCAATCTTATGGATATAATTCTAGAGACAGGAGAAAACGTATCAAAGAAATCTAAATCTTCTTTTTGTTTAAAACCCTTAGCTACCAACCTCGCCTTATACTTATCTATCGTTCCATCAGATTTGAGCTTTTTCTTTAACACCCATTTGCAACCTATAGTTTTACAACCAGGAGGTAAATCTACCAATTTCCATGTTTTGTTTGTTATGAGTGAATCATATTCATCATTTACAGCTTCTCTCCATAAGTCTGAATCGGGAGATGTTAAAGCTTCTTGTAAGTTAGTTGGATCCCCTTCTACATTATAAACAATGTAATCTGAACCAAAATCTTTTTCTACTCGACTCCTCTTACTCCTCCTAGGTTCATAGTCTTTTTGTTCTTTATTTTCTGTCAATGATGAACTAGGAATATCAATAGACTTTGGTATATTATCATCACCCCCACTATTTTTATGTTTAAAAGGAAATTTATCTTCATGAAATATAGCATCTAGTGATTCAATTACCACATTATTTTCTAGGTCTAAAAATCTATATGCTTTACTAGCTAGTGCATATCCAATGAATACACACCTAGATGCTCTTATTCCTAATTTATGAATGTTAGGATCAATCATCCTAACATAAGCTAAACAACCCCATACTCTTATGTAACTCAAATTAGGCTTTCTTTTTTCTCCATAATTCATAAGGAGTAACTAGATTTTGTTTACGAGGAACTCTATTCATAACATAATTTTCAGTTAAGACTGCTTATCCCCACAAATTTTTAGGTGCACTAGTACTAGCTAACATAGCATTAGTTAAGTTGATCAAAGTTCTATTTTTACGTTCAGCTACACCATTAGATTGAGGAGAGTATGGTGGTGTAGTTTCATGAACTATTCCTAAAAACTGCATATGTTCAATTAATCCAAGTGATTCATACTCTCTACCTCTATCACTTCTAAATCGTTTAATTTTTCTATCAAAACGATTTTCTACTTCTTTAATAAAAATGGTGAGTTTTTCAAAAGCATCACTTTTAATTTTTCATAAGATAAACATAAGTGTATTTTGAAAAATCATCGATGAAAGTTATAAAATATCTTTTTCCACCACGAGTCAAAATTCCTTCAAATTCACATATGTCCGTATGTATCAATTCTAATAATTCAGAATTTTTTTCTACTTTGATATGAGGTTGTTTTGTTATTTTTGTCATGCTACAATATTGACATTTTTCAAAATTATTGTGTAACTTAGGCAATAAACCTACATGGCTCATATTTTTCAAATATTTGCTATTAACATGACAAAGACGAGCATGCCACATATTCACACAAAAAATAATATAACCGGAAGAAGTAATTTTATTCATTTCAACATTCAACTTAAACATACCATCACAAGCATAACCTTTCCCAACAAATGACCCATTTTTGGTCAAAACATACTGATCAGATTCTATGGTTTGTTTGAAACCAGCCTTATTTAAAAGATAACCAGAAACTAAATTCTTTCTAATTTCAGGAGTGTGAAGTAAATCTCTTAGGGTCAAAACTCGGCCAGAGGTAAATTTGAGTTCGACATCTCCCATGCCCAAAACGTTCACTGTATGTGAATCACCAAGCAACATTTTTTTATCATTTTCAACGGGAGAATAAGACTTGAACCAAGATCTATCATGACAGACATGTCTGGACGCTCCAGAATCTGCCCACCACCCTTTACTATTCTCAATAAAATTAACTTCAGAAATCATGGTCACAAGAGGTTCCTCGGTCACATTTGCTTGAGGAGCATAACCCCGTTTTCTAAAACAACAATCTTTTGCAAAATGGCCAGATTTCCCACAAACAAAACAAGCACCATTATTTGACTGATTATTTTTATTATATGGTACTTGTTTGAAAGGGGGTCCTTGGTTTGGTGCTTGGTTCCATTTCTTTTGAAAATTATTTTTATTTGAAGCCCTATTAAACTTTTTCATGTTATTACCTCTAGGCTTCAAATAGGCACTGTTTCTATTATTTTGACCCTTAGAGGCGTTATCAATAGATGTGAAAAAATGTACCTTATTGTTGTTTCCATTACCATTGCCATTGCCATTGAGATTCCCGTTAGTTTCGTTGGTCTTGTCTTGTTTTCTGGCCTCTTTTTCAATTCGAAGCTGAGCCATAAGATTCACCATACTTAACTCTGTTTGCTTGTGACGAAGTCCTTTTTGATACTCTTTCCATGAACCCGGCAATTTGTCAATAACTGCAGCAACTTGCATCTGTTCATCTACCTTGATTCCTTCGGACACAATTTCGTGAACAATCATCTGTAACTCGTGTGTTTGAGCAATTACAGATTTATTTTTCACCATCTGAAATTTAAAATAGCGGCTACAAGCATATTTTTTCGTCCCTGCTTTTTCTGTGTCATACTTCGCCTCCAAAGCTTTCCAAATCTTCTTGGCAGAAGAATAGGAATTGGAATAATAATCATATAGCTCATCGGAAAGACAATTGAGCAAATAATTGCGACAATTATCTTCGTCAGTCTCCCATAGTGCTAAATTCTTTTCATGTTCAGCTAACTCTTCTGCAGTCATACCTTCTTTGTTCACCTTGTTTGAATTTTTTGAAGTGAGAATCCATGCAACCTTCATCAGTTTGAGATAGAACAGAACTTTCTTTGCCCATCTTTTGAAGAACTGTCAACTGAATCGAAACGGTTTGTTAAGATCGTTTGATCCAGCAAATGAGACAGTAGAAGTGGTTATCGCAGAATTCTCCATTGGGTTCAGAGATTCGTCTTAAATTGTAGGAAAAAGTTGAATTCGAATAAAGTGAACGGCAGGGTGAGGCGCGGACTAGGTCGCTCTCTTAAGACGATTCGCGCCCCTTTATGAAATTATCATAGAGCAGAAGGCAACAACGCGTCATCCTCAGGATACAACAGCCCAGCCTATTGACTGTAGCTTCACTCGGATCTGCACAATCGAATGAAGCAGAAGCTTCACACACACCTTTGAATATTGCCCAGAAGCTTATACAGAAAGGTTGATATGAGGTTGATATTTTTTACTGAAAATATGTGTATATATATATACAAAGAACACCAGTTTTAATAATCTGTAATTACTTCTATATTTAATAAGAAATATGACTGTTGGAATACTAGCCGTTAGAGGCTTTTAGTATTCAGCAACTGCCATTTTATTATAGAAGTAATGATAGAAAATAATTAAATAAATATTAAAAAGTGGGTTTAATACTAGCCTGTATTGTATTTCTTTTTAGGCGAATTCAGCAACTGCCATTTTATTATAGAAGTAATGATAGAAAATAATTAAACAAATATTAAAAAGTGAGTTTAATGATAGAAATCCATATCTCCTCCGCTAGTCCCTCCCCCTGCGCATGTGAGAGTCCCAAGACTCTCTTTAATTCAAAGACTAAATAAAACTAGCCTATATATATACTCAAGTTTCTTTGGACTTTTTGTCGATGTGGGATTGAGTTCCCACACTTAAAAAATACTCTTTTAGTTAAAATATTCTAACATATATCTTTTGATATATACATATACAATATTTATCAATTACATATTATGTATACATTAATTTCATCTATAGATATAGTGGTGAAAGATATATTTATACTTAAAAAAAAACTTTTTTTATTTACCAAACTCAAAAAAAAATTAATCATTTTTACTTTTTATCTCTTTTACCAAACACAAAAGATGGAAGAAATAATGGAAAGTGTAACACTTTCACTTTTTATTTGTTGATTTGTTGATTTGTTATCCACCCTACCAAACAGAAGCTCACAATTCATTCATAAAAATTGAGGGTATATTTGGATGACAAAATAGCTTAAAAATATAGTTTGATTACAAAATCGAGTAGAGGAGCTCATATCTAAAACTTAAAAATCTAGTTCTGAGTACAAAATCGAGTTGAGAAGCCCAAATCTGAAACTTATTAATCTAGTTCGAATAAGAAATCATACTTTTGCTTTCATTAATGCATAGATTTGTGTCATTGTCGAACCCGTTACCGAGTATAGTAGAAAAGGGATTTGAGAAAAACAGTAAAAATGAGATTTAAGAAACGTTGTAGAAATGGGATCCAAGCTTACCTTACTCAGACGAAGAGAGACACAAAGATGAACCGATGAACCAAGGACGTTGGACTGGTGAGCGTCGAGGTAGCAGATGGGCGAGAGATACGTTAATAGCTAGGGTTGGACACTTTTTGGTAATTTTGCATAGATATACCGTCTGGATTAAAAATATCCCATCCCTCCCATGAATTTTATTTAATTCAATTACAAAGGTTAATGTTGACTCTTCAACTCGAGACAGGATATAACACGAATCATTTTTGCATTCCCAAACATGGGATAACGGGGTCCCACCTGCTTTTATAGCCAATCCTATTTTATTTATCGACTTATCTCTTGCAATTCAAATGCACCTTCTGTTCACTTCCCAGGATAATCCAAATAAACTAAACTAAAAAAGGGAACACAAGGGGTTATTATACAGAGTCACAGTGTGTGAGTGAGTACTCATGTAAGGGACATTTCCAGTCCTTCCTGTTAAGATCACGAGACTATTGTTTTCTTTAAATATTTGGAATTGAAAGCACCTGCCATAGACATTTTATGTCATTTACAGATTGTTAGGTAAACAAACCTTGCAACTAAGCCTTTTCAGCTCAACTTCCAGCCAACAACCTTTACATTCTTCTTTCCCCTTCAGATATTTGAACCCCCATGCCATAATTCTCTATTGCCTAACACACTTGAGCATCCCCATTTTCTAAATCCTGTTGCAGAAATGGCTAGCAACAAGTCACATGAAGATGGGCGTGCTGGAGGAGAAATTGTGTATGGAGCTGAAGCGTGTTACCGTCAATCGATAGAGCTCCTTGAGGAGCTGGGATTCCCCAGAGGTGTCCTTCCCCTCCAAAACCTAGAAGAGTGTGGAAGAGTACGTGAAACTGGATTTGTATGGATGAAACAGAAGGCTCCATTTCAGCACTTCTGTGTTGGGACTAATACCCATGTCAGCTACGGCACAGAGGTGACTGCATACATAGAGAAGTCCAAAATGAAGAAGATGACTGGTGTCAAGAGCAAGCAGCTCCTTTTATGGGTACCCATTGTTGAGATGAGCCTCGAAGGTCCTGATTACAAAAAAATCCATTTCAAAACACCGGTAGGCATCGGAAAGTCTTTTCCGATCACTGCTTTCATGACTGAAGAAGAAAAGCAGAAGTATCTGGAGAAAAGTCGGTGAATGAGAGATTGTCCTTTTGTTGTGCGGTGTATGCTTTTTTTTTGCTCTCTTTGTAGTTTCTATTGTATTCACCAATGGTCCTTTGCCGTATCAATAATTTGTCGCAATGCTAATCCTAGCAATAAGAAATTGGCATCTTCTCAAGATGACTTATTTAGATCTTATGGCCAATAAATCAAAATAGAAGTCTCATCAGTAAGTCAAAGACTTTTAATTGTTAATCACTGTTGTTATCAGTGTTATGCATTACATCCATGATATTTTTAGGGCCGCCCAAGGCAGATTAAGGCCCTAGGAGAAATTTTTGGATGAGGCCCCATTATATTGTGATGATAATATATGATATTATTTATATAGTTATTTAGATACCAAAATTTATTTGTTTAAAATTTATTTTTTTACATACATTTTAACTGACAACGTTCATTTAATTCAAGGGCTAATAGTTGGTATAATAGGAAAAAAATAATAAATTTCAAGTCTCGTACACGACGCTCAAGTAATTTTTATGTTGCTATTGTCAATAAAAAAAAGTTCTCAATAAACTCAATTTAGATTTAAACTAACTTAATTTATTAAAAGACTATCAAATAATAGAGTTACAAATAAATAAATAAATTAACTTAATTAAATATCAATCTAAACTTTTACTTGGGCCCTCAAAATAAAATTAAACTTTTGGAAAATTTGGAGGTCTATCTCCTTATATGGATTTGTTTGGAGATAAACCCCATAAAGTAACTTATTTAGTTTTAAGTACATTTTTTGTCAAGTTTGCTATTGTAACCCTACCTCGTAGAAAAACAACAAACGATGTCTGGCTTTCCATCTCCTTCACAGACGGACACAACCCTTCACATACGGAAACAACGTTCACCGAAAACACTCCCTTCATACTCGCCTTCATATCCGACAATCATCTTCCAAGTCACAAAGTTTCCTTCTCTGAAAATAATTAACCAGCATTACTCAAACTATTCATATTCAAATTTCAAACCGTCAACATTCAATAAAACCAAATTTTGATTTTACTCTTCAAGTTTACTATGACATCTATTGACGAAGTTACAATTGATTATTTGCACTCAAAACATCTTCACAACTTTGGGATTCAGAAATAGAGTTAAGGTATGTGATTTTATATGAAAGTTGATGTTCATTTTAGGGTTTTAAAAAAAATTGTAGTTCAAGTTGTCCATTGTATTTTTGTTGCATTCCTAATTTAAAATTTGAGATTCATTATAAGTAACTTAAATTGTTATATATTTCAATTTTTGTTGTTTTCTTTGTTGTACAAGACATTCAAAATTCCTTGATTGTGTGTCTATGAAATAGATCATATTACTATGTGTGAACTGAAAAATAAATTCCAGAATTTCGATGTTTTTATGTTCTCATTTGGTGTTGTGTGTTATAATTCAAATGTCAATTGTGTTACTACTGCAATTTTTGTGAATTTTTAATTTGTGGATCGTATGTTCACTATAATCATTCAAAAATTGATGATACTGGAAAAATTCTATTGCCTTGTATTTTGTAAAAGTCAGTGTGTTACTAAGCACAAATCTTTCATGTTACTATGAAAATTAAAAATGTATGTTACATAATATACGTCTAAAGGTTTGTAATTGGTAGTGTAAGTGAAAATTGAGGGTTACAATTTGAAATGTTAGAATTCTTCATTTTGGGTATTGTTGTTTTGAGGAAAACAATCCCATTTTAATTCGTTGTGTTATTGTGGAAAAAACATGAGTACAAATTACTGTGGATCGATACACTTTGATGCAACATATTTGTTTACCAAACTTTTGAAGGGGTTGTTGTTTTCTTTAAAGTGTAAATTGGGAATGAGTCATTTTTATTCAAATACATGAAAATGATGTTACTGAAAGAGTGGTATTATAATATCACAAGTTTACTCAACTATTTAAGTTACTCTAAGACAATATTATGTGTAATGTAATGTTCATTCTAAAAAATTATAACATTAGAACTCAAAATTGTGTTTGACTGATGTTACTGAGATTCAGTTAAAAAATTAATGTTACTAAGCTGATGTTACATTAGCAAATTTGGTGGCACTGTTCATGTCACATTTGCACATAATTCTTGATATATACAATACGCTTGGTGATTTTGTATTATGTTACTATATGTTGGTTAGAATATTGATAATATAGTGTCATGTTACAAGTTGATGACAATAACAAGTGAGTCTGTTGCTCAAAAAGCAAGATCATTTCACCAATTCAGGTCAACCTTGCTTCTATTGGTAAAAGTTATTAGTGACCTAGAAATCAAAGATTCACACAGAACAGCTGAATATAACACCATTTTGGTAATTATTTTATACAATATCAACAACTAAAGTGGAAAAAGAACGGTTAAAGAAGAATGACAAGAGTATTGTGGACATAATTACCACTTTTGATGTTGAAATATAAAGATTTTGAATTGGTGGAAAAGGCTTAAAGTTATATAAAAATGATGTAACACTAATTTTTGGGTATAGAAGATGGTGTGGATCCAATTGTTTCCTCCCAAAATTTAAAGAAAATGTTTCCATTTGTGAGTAGGAGATTCAATAACACCAAAAAGGTTAAATGTCTGTTATTCAAAAGTATAACATACTAAACATTGATTAAGAATTTGAATTTGAATTGTTAAGGAAATAGTGTGATATGAATTTTATTTAATATACCAATAATTTATTCGTACATCAAGCTTCCATACATAACTATCAAGATATATACATTTAATATAAAACTTTTGTTAATTATCAGAATATTTAATAAATGATTTTCATATATAACTCGGTTTTCATATATACCTCAATAATCCAATCTATGTGACTTTCAATAATTAGATAAAATTAACACCGTTAAAAGTAATTTTGAGATTTTTTAAAAAAGTGGACCTAAGTACCTATATATAAGTTTAAACATGGTACAAAATTAAACCCTAAATAAGTTTATTTCCCGAACTCAAGTCATTATAAGTACATCTAAGAAGACTTACCCCTAATTTTTACTAAACTTAATTAAACATATATTTAATATCCTTAAAAACAAATTTTAATTTAATTAAATTTGAATCTAAAATTTTATTAGGGCCTTAAAAATTTGGCGGCATAGAGGGAATGTTTCGTCAGCTGTTTATGGGCCCGACTCTGCTTATAAGTTTCAACGGTCCCGCGCTCCCTATATTAGGAGTAGGTTTTATTAAGTTGTAGCCGTTAGGATTTCGAACCATATGTTGAAGACACGGCGACAGAGGGAAAGAGAGAAAGAGCTGTTGCTTCGTTTCAGAACCGTAAAATCCCTAGCGCCTCTCCTCTTTCTCAGAGAGTCCAGTCTCTCCCTCGATCGTCGCCTCCTCCTCCTCTCCGAGTCTCAGAGACTCTCTGCCTCTCCATCGATTGAAGTCGAAGCCACAAGCACTCTAAAATCCCTTACTGCCGCCTCCTCTTTCTCTCATACTCTCTATGTGCATGCGCTTCTCGAGTCACAAACCCTAAAGAAAATCAGAACAATGTACACACTTAAACTTTGGCATCATATGCACAAAACTGTGAATTTGATTTGTGCTGTTTTGCAACCCCAGAAAACAAAAAACTCCATGGGTCCATGCAACTGAGCCTAGAGCAACTATTTGGTTATGTTTCTAATTTCTGCTTCTAATTGTTGCTTCTGAAATCTGATTTCTGCTTTGTTTCTGTTTCTAATTTTTGCTTCTAAGTTATAACCATCCCACGCTCCCTATATTAGCGTTTTATTAAATTATAGCCATTAGGATGAGCGAGAGAGAGAGAGAGAGGGAGAGAGGGAGAGAGAAAGAGACAGCGATCTGTTACTTTGTTTCAATGCTACAACTATGGTGAGCAACGTACAATCTCCCAAGCTGTGTAATATTTTTGACTTGTCGATTCTCTATTAACGATAGGGATTGTGTTGTTACTATTTCGTTTGATTTGTAAAGTGTATCTTACCTAGGTAGTGTATTTGAGAAACCTTGTATTGATTGTAGGTAGAATCAGATGCACGACATAGAGAAAAGTTTTTTCAATCTGTGTTTTTGCATGTCTATATTTCTTTATATAGTAGTCAACATATTTCGATGTGTCAATTGTCATCTTTCTTACAAATACAATGTGATGCATTAATCGTAGTTTTATAAGTTCTTTAAATTGTTTTTTAGTTTGTTATGATTTATAAAGCCTTTGGATTGAGTTTTTTTTCTTTAGCTTCACAAGTGTTCTGAATAGTTTTTTATAAAGCTTTTGGAATTGAGTTTTTTATATAGCTTCACATGTGTTTAGAAGAGGTTTTTTTAGCTTGATATGATTTACAAAGTCTTTGAAAGTGCAGGTGGACAGGTTGAAGATCTTGAAAAAAAGAAGAAGAAAGATTAAGAAAAGGTATGAAATTGAATTTCTTTCTTTTTTTTTGTTGGTTGAAATTTATTCAGTTGTACTTTTGCAATATATTATTATTTTTGTTCATGTCTCGAGCATTGGTTTGAATTGAAGTAAAGGGATTTATTTGGTCATTGATATGTATGGCTTTATCAGTTCATTTATTTATTTTTTTGTATGATAATACTTTTGGATTGATAAAATAGCTTTCCACATTTTTTTGGTAGGCAAGAGAGAAAGAATTGAAGAAACTTAGGGCTGCACAAAAAGCAGTGGCAGCCAAACTTAAAAACGAGGGAAAAGAAGAACTTAACGATGATGCAGGGGAAGAACACCCTCGGGGTTATGTTGACCCATAAATACCTTTTGGTGAGAAGAAATGGCTCTCTTTCCAGATGGCAAAGGCTTACAGCCCAAGCGCAGTAGAGAATTTGTAAGTTTTGAATTTATTTTTGTCCTTCTCATCATTATGCAATCCGTAAGTTTTATAATTACCATTTAGGTGGTATGCATGGTGGGAGAAATCAGGGTAATTTGTGACTGATAATAGCAGCTCCAAACCTCCATTTGTGATGATGAGTTTCTCTCTTGACTTTTGGTGGTAGCTGCTGTGATTGCAATAATATTGTATTCTTTTGCTTAGCGATTACTTGAAGTCATAGTAGATACTGTGGATGGTAGAAGAGCCGGATAGCCAGTTGAATACAATTGTGTTCAAACAATAGCCAATCCTTTGTTGGATGATTAAACATAGGCAATACTTGGGACTTTTTTTAAGTATATCTGACATTTTCTGAACGTATTGCTGCAGTAAATTTTCTTGATGATTACTGTGATGTCTTCATTTTATGGAACCATCTTGTTAATAAACCAACTAAATGCATTCAAAGCATTTAAGCCTTGTGAAGGGTCCAAATTTCTCTGATGCTCCATGTGGTAAACTGTGGTGGAAAGAGAAAAGGAAATGAGAAAGGGCAGGCAGCATATTCCTCTAGGTCTATTGGCATGCCATTTTCCTCTAGGGAAGAAAAGACCCTTTCTTGTATATCTTTTATCGGGATTGACAATAGTTAATTTAATGTTAACATGAAGTAACAACACAATTAATGTTCACATAGAGTAATTCCCCATACTTCTTTTCTTGATGTCTCCCTCTTTTAAATAGACCCTAAGATTACGTGGCTGAAATTTGGATGTGAGTTTTGGAATTTGGTTCTTCCTAAGCTTCATTTCTTGTTTGAGTGCAGGTTCTGCCACCTCCAAGTGTTATCGGGGCCCTACATATAGGCCATGCCTGCTATCCAGGTCTCACAATAGCACTTGTTTTCCTTTTATTTTGCATTTTAGCATGGCTTCTCATTTATAATTAATTTGCTATTTGCTCTTTTAACATGTAGGATACAATCATTCAGTGGCGGAGAATGTGTGGATAGAATACTTTGTGGGTGCGTGGGATGGAGCATGCTGGTATAGCAACACAGGTTTGATTTTTTTTCACCTCATCAACTTTCTATTCTGTCACATTTATTGTACCTTTATTCATGGACGGGTGAGGAGGCTTTTCACAAGTTTTTGGATATGTAATACTTGTTTCATCTTCAGCTTCATAGGGTTCGTCTTCCATTGGTGCCGGACATCATACAAAGAACTGAGCATCACATTTTACTATTATAAGTGAAAAGTGCATATTAGACAATAGTGATACTCCCCCCTGTGCCCCAAAAAAAAAAAACAGAAGAAGAAGAAAGAGAAAGTTCCAATGGTCCCATTTACTTTTTGCTTCAACTTTTGTCTTAGTTATATTACTTGAATGCTGATTTACAGGTGGTTGTGGAGAAGATCATGCGGGAAAGGTATTTGACCAGGCATGATGAAGGTCGTGAGAGATTTGTGTCTGAAGTGAGTTTGTGCTATCAGTCTTTTGTTTCAGCTTCAATTATAGTTTCGAGGTCCCAAACTTTGATATTATTTGCATCAACATATTCATGATTTGTCTATCTGTGTTTTGGTGATAGGTCTGGAGTTGGAATAATGAGGGGGCACCCTGTTAAAACAACTACGCTGCTTGGGTGCTTCTCTTGAGTTAAAAATCGAAAAGCTCTCTAGTTTGTGTAATTGAATTTTTCTCCTATGCTTTTTGTCTATTGTTCTCATGTTATTTTCTACACACAGTGCTTTACAATGGACGACAAAAAGATCAAAGGCTGTGACACATTGACATAAAGCTCCTGTTTATAGGTAATAATACATTGACAGCTTATTGCTGTTCTCATTAGATGGTTGTCCATGCTTTTATAATTTGTTTTGTTTTATTTTTTGGCATTCGGAATGTGAGTTTTGCATTGCCCTCTCCCCCCCCCCTCCCAGGGAGTGGAAAAAAGTGAAAATGAAACAATAATGCCATCCAAACCTGATTATATTATATTGTATGATATTTCTTGTTCAATATTCTGCATTTGAAGCATTTTTCAAACAAAAAAAAAGGGTTGTTGACAACTTATCATTGGTCTTCAAACGGTT
This sequence comes from Ilex asprella, assembly GCA_023539305.1. Lineage (NCBI taxonomy): Eukaryota > Viridiplantae > Streptophyta > Magnoliopsida > Aquifoliales > Aquifoliaceae > Ilex > Ilex asprella. Next base: position 40,782,598 of record CM042186.1, on the reverse strand, counting down.
ATCGATGCTATTATAAAGTGGTTTTGCCTTACTCCTGGCACCTTGGATGTGATTTCTGCACATTTTCTTGTAATTAATGTTCTTTTCTCATCAATTTTTATGTCCAAACTCCAAAGCTTTGATCCTAATTTGAAGCATAAATAGGGCAGGGCACATTAGCTGTGGCAGATTTTGGCAATGCTGATGAATGAGTTCAGAAGCCATTTTATCTAGTGCAAGGAGTTACTGTGGCCAAAATTGGTTAATGTATGGCCTTTAGTATCTCTGAATTTCTTAGAAGCTTGGTTGCTGGTCAACAACTAGCCAAGTTTAGATGGGGTATATTGACTTATATTTTTTTTTTCTCTAGTTTGTCTACAGTTGGTTGTGCGTCCATGTATTTGGGATGAAATGAGGAGACAGTCTTGAATAGCCATAAGTACTGATGTTAAAAATCTAAAGCAAATCAATGGCAACAATTTTAGGATATTGATGGGTTCTTGATGTAAGGTGCCATTACTTAGTGCAATTGGGCTTTCAAGCATTATATTGCTGGGACAAGTCTGAGAGAGTGAGAGTCAGCCACTTTTTGCTGATAAGGCCAAGTTTTGTTCAATATTCAGCTTATGCCTCTGAGCACACTTTACAGGATCAGCAACATATAATGGGTGATGGCCATTATACTAGTTCTTCATATTAGCTGTTTTGACTTTATTATTACTTGTGAATGGGGATCAATCCTGCTGACTTACCAGGATGGTTATTCTTAATTTTTTTCTTATACACTATTTTTTTATCGTGTTTGACAGCATATACCTTTATGGAGACTTTTTATCTTTTTTGACTTATATCTCAGGGATCTGCAGCTAGTGAATTGGGACTGTGTCTTACGAACAACAATCCATATAATAAATCAACTGGCAAATTGAAATTTTATCCTATACATATTTTCCCCCTAAAAAACATCACTTCACCCCATCGTCTCCCTGGCAAACACAGCAGTGGCCACTTCTCTCCCCCTGATCTCTTCTCTCTCTCTCTTTCATGTCACTCGCTGATGCTACACTCCACCGACGCCAATGATGCCACACTCCAACTCCACTGGCCACAGCGCCATTGCCACCGTCACCATCTTAGGTATTTCTCTGCTACTCTGCTACACATACATCCCCCATCCCTTTCCTCCCCTCTCCTCATCTCTACGCACCTCGAACCCTCTGTTTCTCACCCTCTGTATTTCACACCCACCCACCGAAAACACCCTTCTCCCAAAACCTCCTATTGTTCGACGGAACGCACACCCACTGAAATACCCTCCTCCCCAAACCCTCTATATTTCGCCCATACACACAATCCATTTC
>CM042186.1:40754792-40780858 GCA_023539305.1 Ilex asprella | reverse complement strand
TTATTTTGCTCATTAGCACACTGGCAGTCTATCAGTCCGACAAATGGTGGTGCAATCGACGACTCACTCAGATGTTGTAATTCTCCCCCCCTCCTTTTTTTTTGTGTGCGAGTGTGTTTAATTAAATTGCTTCAAAGTATTTGTGAAATTGCTGTTTTGGTATTTTTGACCAAATTTTGCACTGAGTAATTCATTTGGTCAGTCATTGTGTTGGCAGTCAGAAGAGGAGGCTAGTCTCGCAACAACATGGGCGCAAAAGGATTGGTCCCTTCACTTGCTAATCGTTTGAGGGGTACAAAGTACAATAGGTATGGAAAATTTGTAGTTTTTTATCTTCCACAAATTCACTTTTAGATATGAAGATCATACCACTATTATGAATTCTGTCACCTTGGTTATCTTATATCTATCCTTAGAATAATGAGAGTAAATGATTTGACAAAGACATAGTAGAGGGCACACATTACTTTCTAAAGGTTGAGTTAGAATATGGACTGTTGCGCCACTGAGCATCTATTAACCAAACATTTCTAACCGAGACACTATCGGAGAAGGGGCACTTTTGCAATGGGATTGGTGGTGAAGAACCTGGTTGATAACTAGGTAAATGTTTCTTGCTTGAATATGGAATTTGAGTTTCAATATGGAATTTGATATAAGAGTCATTTAGTTTGATTTTGATGTTAATGGTGTCATTTTTATGCATTTATGTACTTTTTTACATTGGGTCATTGAGCTTTGGACAAATTAAAAAAAAAAAAGTGTTCTGTTCAAGGAGAGTGGGTGGTGTGTATACGTGCACTTATGCATTCATTTAATTGGTGTTTTTTGCAATCAAAATAAGATGGATTACTTATTCTAAAATTGCTAATTGGTTTTAAACATGTTTGATTGGTACAAGCTGAGAAGAGAGAGGAGTAAGAAGACGGTAAAACAATGGGCCTTAATTTTGAATGAGTAAGGATATTGAGCTTAAGATCTTATTTGAGCTTTGATTATTAAAAATCTTGTTTTCCATTTTTGAAATTTCCTCAGGTGGATTGCTTTATAGAAGGGCGCCTACAGGTTTTTAGAAGGTTATAAAGTTTGCTACTTTTTGCTTTGGTGGGTTGCTTTATGTACACCTAAATCTAGGTAGAGTTTGATTTACATATAGTGGCATGTATAATCAGATGATGCTGAATTTGGTTTTATGCTTTGAAGGATAAATGTTCTTCAAAATCTCACCAACCTAATATTTATTTTTTATTTTACTTGATGTTCCATTTCATGCAGAGATGTTTGGATTAACCAAAGGTTGCTTATCGATATCCCAATGAGACGAACCAAACTGATATTTCAAAATGGCAGGTTACCAATGCTTTTCAGTATTTCAGTAGTTCAATGAAAACAATTCTTTTGGAATTTTTTTTTTCATTAGTTTGGATTTAAGTGTTTGTAGATGCTTAGTCAAATTTTGTATGAATGGTGAACTAGTATTTTGGAAAAAATTTCATGTCAAGAACATAATGCATATCATGGATCCATCTGGCGGTGCTCCTTAACTGAGCCAAGCAAACATGTAAAAATCTGTAACTTTGTCTTCTTACTATAATTACAATAGTTTTGGTGCATGCCTAGACACTAAGTTCCTTGAACTGGTTGTGGATACTCATTCACAAGGTTTTACTTTGAGTTATGATATTTTTTTGAACTGCGGAAAGATTTTGTTTTTTGATTTTTGTTGAGATTTTATTCTTAGAAGGTAATGCATTTGCAGACACCATGACAAGGGAATGTGCATGTTCTGGTGTTAAGGCAGTTAATGCATCGTGTCGGAATAGTTGACCATTCTTTCATTCTCTTCGGGTTTATTATTATCATGCATTTACTTTTACGGTCCCACTACTATCTTTGCTCCATCTCTTCCCCAACTCCACCAGACCAATAGCCTCATTACTGCCTCTTCCACCCCTTGCCACCATCTCCTCCATCCACCATGCCCCCAATTTGAAATTTGATTTGAACTCTCCACCCACCCTCACTACTTCCTCCAAACCACTAACACTAGCCTTTGTTGCCCCAATCCACCACACTCTCCACCCCCAGCACCATCGCCATAACCTTCTTCCTTCGTTGCACAACCACTGCCTTAACACAACACACTTTGGATACCTACACATGCAACCACATTTTCGATGAATTTTCTCAAAAACTTTCAAACGCATTGTTGCCACCACCAGAACTTTTCCTCTTTCGCTTTCGCCCCAACCAAGGCCAAACCACACCACCCACCAAAGCTTTTGCATTTGAATTGCCAAAGAGTTTTTACACGAGCTTTGGGCCCTCTCTCTACCCTTACTTTGCATCTTTTTTTTAATTAATTGTGTTTGTGTGGGTTTTCTGCTATATTGATGGGTTTTGCTACAAAAAGTACTCTTTGCATCTGTGTTATTGGATGAGTTCGAATCTCCCCAATTTGGTGACATCCGTTGAATTGATGTTAGGAGTGTAGCGATGATTGAACAGGTGGTGGTAATCGTAATGACGTTGTTTGCTTTAATTATTGGCTGATTGGTACTGGTCCAAAGAATCAAAGTCTGAGAGCAGTGCCGGTAGAGCATTTGGAGAAGGTAAAAGATCGAGGGTTAGTTTAATTAAATTTGGTTTAATAGTTGAGTTGTTTACCTATTTAAGTTGTCATGTTTTGTTAGATTTTTGAATGGATGGTTTGAATGTGCTTCTTGATTATGGATCATAATATTATGCTTAATGATTTTGGGTTGCTTTTAATTATAGTTTATTAACACACTGGGAACCGAGTGTCGAGATACTGTTGACGATGGCCGACAAAATCATAATTATTTTTGCCTGAGATAGTCATTATTTTTAATTGTTTTCATCTTAGCTTTTTGACTTGGTTTTTTTTTTGCCAAGTATTACTTTTGATTAGTATTTAATGGTCCACACAATGTCACACTCAGCAAACTTCTTCCTTAGCTGGAAAATTGTTGTGTGAGATGTTGATTTGAAATGCTCTTCATTTGTCAATTTTCATGTATGACATGGTGGTAATCACTTGAGCATATTATTTCTGTTTTTTTTGGATTTGGATTTTTGTAAAATTTAATTTGTTTATATTTGTTTTGTTGTAGTAAATGTTGAAATTTGATTGCTGCAATTTTTTTTTTAATATTGTAGCAAAATTGAAACATTAATTCGAATTTGGAATTATTAGATTCGGGATTTTGTTTCGCAATGGACTTGATAAGGTTAGGTTGAGTGTGTACATTTTTTCTCTTCTGGAGTTTATTTTCTGAGAAACCTATATTGTCGTGGGAAAGCCTTTGGTTTATTTTCTGAGTGTTAGAAGCTATCAAGATAATAAGCTTGACATTCTAATTCCCTGTTTTGCTTTGAATTTGTCCAATGAATTTTCACTGAATATTTGCACTAAGTCGAAGAAATTGACAAAAATATTTGCACCGGTTGTAGGGGCATGAGTTGGTTGAGGCTGACTCTCAGGGGGTTATTGGGGTGTTGTTGTTCAACCACGCATGATGGTTTTTTTCATTGGACATAGACTAGGACCATCGAGGGACTCACTAAGGTAATTAAATTTTCATTCTTTTAATAGAGTTAGTTCCATGTTTAAGTTTTGTGCAAATGTGATTTATTTTTTTTTTTTTTTGGGGGGGAGGGGGTTTGAATGGAGGAGGGTTTCCGAATTTCATCAAAACTAAAGTATTAGTTAGTGATTGAAAAGAATAATTATGTTTCATTTTTTGCTTGATGAATGTCGAAACTGATAGTAGTTTTTCAATACACTCGGAATTGCATATTGAAAATCACACCTATGGTTACTGAAGAACTCATTATCAGCAAAGAAGATACCGCTAACAAAAATTTCCTTTTGAGAATTTGATTTTTTTTCCCTTAAAGCCTTGAGTTTGTTGGTGATTCACTAAAAAATAGTTGTTTTTTGTTAGATAGTTGGGAAAGAGATTTTGGGTCTATTGGGTCATAATTGGTCCTAAAGTCTTGTTGATGTGAGATGGTTTTCCACTAACCAAGATCACTTGCCTTTTTTATCTCATATTCTAGGAAACATGTTTGCTGATTCTATTGTGTTTGTGGCCCTTGTGATGAAATTTGGAACATTGCTATAGTTATCAATTTCAAATGCACTCTTTATAATATTGTACTTTTCACTTATCTTCTGTGAATTTGTTATTTTTAATTGGTTGACACAAGTAAATGTATACCTAGAAGTTGCATTTGTGTTTTGAAGAAGACAGTCATATGATGTGTAATTTATAGGCCAATTTTTATTTACGTTCATCTTGTTTTCCTGAATTTGATTTTTATGAACTTTGTTTTTGGTTTTTGAATATGAATTTTAGTTTAATGTGAGTTTGGATTGTAGTCCCTCTAAATTGGTGGATGTGTATTGTTTGTTGTATAAGGTTGAAGGCATAGTAGGTTGCTTATTGGTGAGGCTCATATGTTAAAGAATGAGGCATTGATAGTAACAATCATTACAATTTTGCTAATACATGATTGTATAATTATAGTTAATTATCACTGTTGGTGGTTAATATTATTATGTTGTTGTGGTCATCAGTAAATAGTTTTGTTTAGGCAAGACTAAGGTGTGATGGTGAGTTCTGTAATTGGTTTGGGTATAATTATGAGGCATATTGTAATTTTTGCAGACTTCTATTTTTGAAAAATTAATGGGGCCTAGATTGGTATTTATTTCACTAATTAAAGTAAAGGACGGAAATTGTTCCAAATTGAAGATTTTTTTTTCCCGTTAGAGTGCCTTTAGGCACGGGTTATTACTAGTATTTATTGAGGTAAGCTATTTCTGCCGTGTCATCTAAACAACATAGTCAGGAGTGTATTTTACATTTCTAGAAGTTGTCTGTGTTTGTAGGTAGATTATGTGGAAATCAAAGAGAGGATATTTTGATGGTTTCTGGATACGAAAAGCCAGTGGAGTTTGGTGTTTTGGCATCATTTGCGTACCCTCCAGAAGGAAGTCTTAGAGAGATTGTTGTGGCCACCACAAGAGTTGAAACAATGCTTTGTGATACTGCTGTTGCCATACATCCTGACGACCAGAGATACAGTCATCTTCATGGAAAATTTGCCTACATCCATTTAATGAAAGAAAACTTCCTATAATTTGTGACACAATTCTTGTTTATCTGGAATTTGGTACTTGAGCAGTTAAGGTACAAAATTGTGTGTCACTAAGAATGAAGTTTACTTGATTATCCTTTTTATTGTTTATGTGAGTGTAGCTCGCCTCCACCTTCTTGCAGAATACTCCAGCCCGCGATCCAAACGATTTTGAAGTAGGAAAGCGTCATAATCTCGACTTTATCAACATTTTCACAGATGATGGAAAAATAAATAGCAATGGTGGTATGGATTTTGCTGGAATGTCACGTTTCAAAGCCCATGAGGCCTTGACTGCACCTTTACAGGAAAAGGTATTGGCACTACATAATAAATCAGTCTGCTCTCCGAGGCATCTGAATTTGACAACCTTTTAATTACTGGTTTAAGTATATATGGTGGATATAAGTTGTAAGAGGTAAAAATCTTGTTGATATTGCTATTTTGGAGCTTTTGTTGTTTTTTTGGGATTCCTGACTCGCATTGCCCAATTTCTTTGTTGTGTTTCTGGAAGAGCTAGTGTGAAGAATGATCCGGTTTATTAGGTGTGTTTCTCTTTTAAGAAAGAAAAAGTTGACAAGCACTCACATTTCTGCATGCTGGGGTCACAATTCGGAACATGGTAGCTGCAATATATGCTTGCTTGGGATGTGATTCTTCTTTAGATGGAACAAGGAAGAATAACTACAGAACACGTCAATTAATTTTGGTTGTACTTCCATCCAAGGTATCTATAGAGGTGCTAAAGCTAATGAGATGCTACTTGGCCTTTGTTCAAGAAGTAACGATGTGGTGGAGCCTCTGATAAAGCCTCAGTAATATGTCAACTGCAATAATATGGAAGTAAGAAAATGGAGATCATTCCAAAACAATATGCTGCTGAATGGAAAAGGTATTCTATTTTGTGAACTTAACTTGCTCAATACAGTGTTCAATTTTGCTTTGTAGGGAACAATGGAAACAAAATTTCATGAGCCGTCTTGGGATGCAATTTTTCCCAACAACATTCATGATTAACATAGATGTTCTTATTAAGAGTATTGTTCTTAATAATGGGTTTCAAATAACATAGATGGCTTAACAACATTCATGATCAGTGGCAGCTGTGATGGGGCCACCGTATTCCTGCATGGTATGTGACACTGGATGATGATGAACTTGGTGCATACAATGACCAATGGGGGTAGTTGCTAGAAATGAGGAAGAAGCTCTGTTAGAGACTAGAAGAATTTTTATGGAAAGAAGTTTCAGATGTCCCAGGGTCCTGATGTTCTGGACACCTGGTTTTCCGCTGGTCTTTTCCCCTTGTCTGTGCAGGGGTGGCCCGATGATATTGAAGATTTGAAGACTTTTTATCAGACTTCTGTTCTCGAAACTGGACATGGCATTCTCTTTTTTTTGGGTTGCTCGAATGGTGATGTTAGGTATCAATCTGGGGGGTGATGTATCTTCTAGAAAGGTGAGCAAACTAAAACCTATCGTATAGTGTGACCATTTTTATTGGCTAATTGGATGATATTTGTGTCATGCCATCTCCAGTTTAGTGCTCTGGTTAAGTGCTGATAACCTCACTATGAATAGATTTAGGTTCAAATTTTGCCACGCTTTTTTACCTATTACTGCCAACTCTGGAAGTGTTTTGGTGTTTATTAGCATGCATATTTTCGTTTTACCAATGAAATGAGGATCACATTGAATGAAAGCTAATTTTGAATTTGTTGAGAGCATATGGTAAGGCCTCAAACTTGTAGTCAAATATCTGAAATAAAAAAATAATATTGTGAGGTTGAGTTGTAAGAGTCATGCAAAAGTTTGTTATCTTTTCCAAATGGTTATAATAGATACTTACAACAATTTTGAAATACAAGTAGGTTTTTTTTTAAAAACACGCAGCTAATTTAAGGAGACAGTTTGAACTGTCCACAATCTACAGGGTTATTTGCAGCCCATGATTTGTGATGCACATGGAAGTAAGATGTACAGTCTTTTTTGGGAAATGTAATTGCATTGAAGTGGTAAGTGGAATAACCCTTGGAGGACTTCAAAAGCAACTGGTGGAGGGTAATGGCATTCCTGAATGTGGTACAGATGCTTTGCGTTTTTCCCTTGTCTCTTACACAGCCAAGGTTCGTGATTTTCTCTACTTCCTTTTTTGTTTGCCAGATTACATTCTTCTTCCTTAGGCTGTTCAGTAACTTTGTCATTTTGTCCTTTCAGTCTGATAAAATAAATTTGGATATCCAAAAGGTTGTTGGGTTACCATCAATGGTGTAACAAGTGTGGAATGCTATATGGTTTGCCATGAGCAAGCTTGGAGATGACTACTCTCCTCCGATGAATATAGTTCCACATATCACTCCATTTAGCTGCCAGTGGATACTCGCAGTACTGAACGAAGCCATATCCAAAACCATGTCATCTCTTGATTCATATGAGTTTTCAGATGCAACTAGTGCAGTATATTCAGGATGGCATTTTGAATTATGTGATGTTTTGCATCTGCAAGAAGATGTGCACAAGATACCTTGTGGGTGTGTCTGGACAATGGGCTTCAATTACTTCATCCATTATGCCATATATTATAGAAAAATTGTGGCAGCGACTTCCTTCTAGGAATGATTGTACAAAGAACGAATCTATCATGATATGTGAGTATCCATCACTTGTGGAGGTGAGATCTACTTGTTCATTTGTTAAGTCTATACTCATTAAGGATATTCACGTTTGGGTTGGATTCACCATTTAATTTTTTGAGACAGGAATCCTTCTATGTATTAGCCACCATTAGCTATGATCACAGAATGTTAATATCGGTTTGTATATAGGGCTATAATACAGAGGGAAGGGTATGTGGATTTGCACCTGATTATATATTTACTGGTATGATGGCTTGACTCATTCTGAAATTTGGAAAATCTATTGAATGAGTTTCTGATTGAACTTTAAATTCTGATTTTCTATTGGATCCTATCCTACATTCAACCGTCATGTAGTGGGTTTTATGATTAACTGGCAAAGAATTTTTTATAGTGAACTGGAAGATATACGTTTTGTCTTTTATGCTATTTTGATGCTCTGCGCTGCTTCAATCCTTGTTCTACTTTTTGCAGCGCTGGACAAATGAAACGGTAGAATGCGAGATGAAGTTGGTAGTCTGCTATAAAGTCACTGAGATCACTCAGGTCCTTGGTGCCTGCCAATGAAAGACATGAGGGGTAAATGTGAAATGATGGACACACACTCACACATATCTATCTATCTATCTATCTATGTGAAATGATAGACACACACACACACTAACACATATCTACCTAACTAGCAATTCTCTCGTCTCTCTCTAATTTCCCTCTTTCTACCTCTCTCTCTCCAACGATGCCGCCATGGAGCCACCAGCGATTACACTACCGAAGACACCACAGACAAAGCTCTTGCAAGATCCAAGTATCCTCTCTGTCTCTCTTTCTCTTCCTGTTCCTCTATCTATCTTTATAAATGCACAACACAAACCATGCGCACACACAATCCACACAACCCACACATAAACCAACACACAACACACACTTGGAATAACAAGGTGAGGTGGAGTCCGTTCTTCGGATGCAATAATATTTCTTTATACAGTTAGTCACTATATCTCAATGTGCCAATTTTCATCTATCTTACAAATACTATGAGATGCATTACTTACGATTTTATCAGTTCTTTTATTTGTTTTAGCATGATATGATTTACAAAGTCTCTGAAAGTGCAGTTGGGATTTGAGACACAACCACAGGTTGAAGATCTTGAAAAGAAGAACAAAGAAGAAAATTTATGAAATTGAATTTCTTTGTTTGTTTTAAAGATTTATTCATTTGTACTTTTTTAAATTTTCTTTATTTGTTTGTGTGTCTTTTCCATTGGTTTGAAGTGAAGTAAATGGTTTTAGTTGGTCATTGATATTTTTGGCGTTTTCAATTAATATTCTTTTTGTAGGATACTGCTCTTGGATTAAATCAAATAGCTTACTAAATTATTAGCTCGATATGTCTTCAATAACCCTTGCTTCAAATTAGACATATGTGATTTTTATGCTCAGCTTGAGGGGTAAAAAGGGCCATATTTTATTAGTATAATTGACCAACTTACATCACTTTCAATCCAATAGCACAAATTCAGCTCCAAAAAAACTTCCTCCAGAAAAGTAAAAAATTCTGCCCAAATCCCTCTGTGTTACACACATATACACACTCTCTCCCCTTTCTCGTTCTCCACAACTAGCAATCCTCCCTCTCTTCTCTCTCTAATTTCCCTATTTTACCGCTCATCAACGATGTCGGCATGGCATGAAACCAAGTGGTTGAGATTGATTCAACTTACATCCAATTCAATCGAGTGGCCCAAATTTAATTTCCAAAAAACTTTGCCCCTCAAATGTTAAAAATCTCGTCCATACCCCTCTCTATTATGCACACGCTTGAAGATATTCTATCTCTTTTTTCGCTCTTTGTTCTTTCTTTCTCTCTCTCCTACTAGCAATCCTCTCTCTTGTCTCTCTTCTCTGCTTAACTTCCCATTTCTACCCCTCTCCAAAGATGTCGACATGGAGCCGAGTGGCTGATATTGTTCCAACTTATACCCCTCTGTCACACACACTCTCCAATTCACCCACCAATGGCGACCGAACTATTCATTACCAAAGACATAACAGATATCACATATGATGCTCTTGTAAGATCCAGGTATGTCCTCTGTCTCTCTTTCTCTTCCTGTATCTATCATTATACACACACAAAACACACCATGCACGTAGCACACAGACACACAACACACTCGGAGTAGCAAGGTGAGGTGGAGTTCATTCTTCCGATGTAATTTATATTTTTGTATAGAGTTGGTCACTATATCTCAATGTGGCAATTTGCATCTTTATTAGAATTACTATGTGAGTCGCTAATCATGGTTTTATCGGTTCTTTTATTTGTTTTAGCTTGATATGATTTACAAAGTGTCTGAAAGTGTAGTTGGGATTAGAGGCACAACCACTGGTCGAAAATCTTGAAAAGAAGATGAACAAAGAAGAAAATGTATGAAATTGAATTTCTTTGTTTGTTTTAAAGACTTATTCATTTGTAGTTTTCTGAATTTTTTTTATTCGTTTGCATGTCTTTTCCATTGGTTTAAAGTTAAGGGATTTAGTTGGTCATTGATATTTTTGGCCTTTTCAATTAATATTCTTTATGTATGATATTGCTCTTGGATTAATTAAATAGCGTACTAAATTATTAGCTTGATTTGTCTTGAATAACCCTTGCTCCAAATTGGATATATTTGATCTTTATGCTCCTGCTTGAGGGGTGTCAATTATACTAATAAAACATGGCCCTTTTTGAATTCCTTCAATTAGCTTAGCACAAGGGTGGCCAAGAGTGATCCAACTTACATTGCAATCGATCCAATGGCCAAAATTCAGCTTCCAAAAAATCTTCCTCGAGAAAAGTGAAAATTTTTGCCCAAACCCCTCTCTATTACACACTCTTTCTCTATCTCTCCCCTTTCTCTCTCTTTCTCCACTCTATTTTCTCTCTTCCCAACTAGTAATCCTGCCTCTCTTATTTCTCTAATTTCCCTATTCTACCTCACCAACGATGCCGGCATAGAACTAAGTGGCTGATATTGATCCAAATTACATCTCATTCTATCGAGTGGCCAAAATTCAATTCCCAAAAAACCCCCAAATGTTAAAAATTTCACCCATACCCCTCTCTCTCATGCATACTCTCCAAATTAGACATTATGTATCTCTTTCGACTCTCTATTCTCTCTCTCCCCTACTAGCAATCCTTCCTCTTTTCTCTTTTCTCTGCCTGACATCCCTTTTCGACCTCATTCTCACTCTCCAACGATGCTGGCATGGAGCCGAGTGGCTAGGATTGATCCAACTTACATCCCAATCAATCAAATGCTCAAATTTAGCTATGAAAAATCTCCCCCCCTAAAGTTGAAAATCTCACCTATACCCCCTTCTATCACACACACTCTCCAAGTCTTCCACCAGTGGCGACCAAACTATCCATCACCGAAGACCCAACAGACACTACAGACGAAGCCCATGCAAGATCCAAATATGCCCTCAGTCTGTCTTTCTCTTCCTCTATCTATCTTTAAACACACACACAACACACTCGGAATAACAAGGTGAGGTGGAGTCCATTCTTCTAATGCAATATATATTTCGATGTAGAGTTGGTCACTATATCTCAATGTGCCAATTTGCATCTTTGTTACAAATACTATGTGAGGTGCCAATCAAGGTTTTATCGGTTCTTTTATTTGTTTTAGTTTGATATGATTTACAAAATTTTTGAAAGTACAGTTGGGATTTGAGGCACAACGACAGGTCAAAGATCTTGAAAAGAAGAAGAACAAAGAAAAAAAGGTATGAAATTGAATTTCTTTGTTTGTTTTAAAGATTTATTCATTTTTACTTTTCTAAATTTTATTTATTTGTTGCGTGTTTTTTCCATTGGTTTAAAGTGAAGTAAAGGGTTTTAGTTGGTTATTGATATTTTTGGGTTTTTCAATTAATATTCTATATGTATGATAATGCTCTTGGATTAATCAAATGGCTTACTAAATTATTAGTTCGATTTGTCTTTAATAACCATTGCTCCAAATTGGATGTATTTGATTTTAATGCTCCAGCTTGTACTAATAAACATGGCCCTTTTTGAATTCCATCATTTAGCTTAGCACAAGAGTGGCTGAGATTGATCCAACTTACATCACATTCAATCCAATGATCGAAATTCAGCTTCGAAAAAACCTTCCTCCAGAAAAGTAAAAAATTATGCCCAAGCCCCATCTCTCTTTCTCTTTCTCTGTCCCCCTCTCCCTCTGTCCTCTCCCTCTCTCTTTCTCCACTCTATGTTCTCTGCTCCCTAACTAGGCAACCTCCCTCTCTAATTTCCCTATTCTATCTCTCACCAACGATGCCGACATGGAATCGAGTGGCTGAGATTGATCCAACTTAACATCCCATGCAATCGAATTGCCCAAATTCAATTACCAAAAAATTCGCCCCCCTCCATGTTAAAAATTTCACCAATACCCCTCTCTATCATGCACACTCTCCAAGTCAGACCTTCTTTCTCTCTCTCTGTTTTCGTTCTCTGTTCTCTCTCTCCCTTACTAGCAATCCTACATTTTTTCTCTCTTCTCTGCCTAACATCCCTTTTCTACCCATCTCTCTCTCTATCCAACAATGTTGGCATGGAGCTGAGTGACTGAGATTGATCCAATTTACATCTCAATCAATCCAATGCCCCAAATTCAGCTTCGAAAAATCTTCTACCCCCCTAAGGTTGAAAATCTTACCCATACCCCCTCTATCACACTCCCCAAATCACCCACTAGTGTTGACCGAACTATCCATTATCGAGGACCCAAAAAACACCACATACGAAGCCCTTGCAAGATCCAAGTATGTCCTCTGTCTCTCTTTCTTCCTCTATCTTTATACATGCACGCAGCACACCATGCACATCGCAAACACACACACAACACACTTTGAATAGCAAGGTTAGGTGGAGTTCATTCTTTAGATGCAGTATATATTTCTGTAGAGAGTTGGTCATTATATCTCAATATGCCAATTTGCATCTTTATTAGAAATACTATGTGAGGTGCTAATCATGGTTTTATTGGTTCTTTTATTTGTTTTATTTTGATATGATTTACAAAGTCTCTGAAAGTGCAGTTGGGATTCGAGGCAAAACCACATTTCGAAGATCTTGAAAATAAGAAAAGGTATGAAATTGAATTTCTTTGTTTGTTTTAAAGATTTATTCATTTGTACTTTTCTAAATTTTCTTTATTTGTTTGTGTGTCTTTTCCATTGGTTTGTAGTGAAGTAATGGGTTTTAGTTGGTCATTGATATTTTTGGCCTTTTCAATTAATATTCTTTGTGTATGATAATGCTCTTGGATTAATCAAACAACTTACTAAATTGTTATCTCGAATTGTCTTAAATAACCCTTGCTCCAAATTGGACATATTTCATCTTTATGCTCCTGTTTGAGGGGTGTCAATTATACTAATAAAACATGGCCCTTTTTGAATACTCTCACTAAGTTTAGCATAGGAGTGGTTGACATTGATCCAACTTATATTACATTCAATCCAATGGCCAAAATTCAGCTTCCAAAAAATCTTCCTCGAGAAAAGTAAAAAATTCCGCCCAAACCCCTCTCTTTCACACTCTCTCTCTTTATCCACTCTATGTTCTTTCCCTCCCCAACTCTCAATCCTTCCTCTCCTCTCTCTGTTGTCCCTATTCTACGTCTCACCAACGATGTCGACATCGAACCGAGTGGCTGAAATTGATTCAACTTACATCCCATTCAATCGAGTGGCCTAAATTCAATTCCCAAAAAACTTTGCCCCCCAAATGTTAAAAATCCCTCCCATGCCCCTCTCAATCACGCTCATTCTCCAAGTCACCCACTAGCGGCAACCTACATTATTGAAGACCCAACAGGCACCAGACATGAAGCCCTTGCAAGATGCAAGTTTGCCCTTTGTCTCTCTTTTTCTTCCTCTCTCTTTATACACAATCACAACACACCATGCACATTGCACACACAACACACTCGGAATAGCAAGGTTAGGTGGAGTTCATTCCTCTTATGCAATATATATTTTTGTATAGAGTTGGTCACTATATCTCAATGTGCCACAATTTGCATCTTTATTTGAAATACTATGTGATGTGTTAATCATGGTTTTATTGGTTCTTTTATTTGTTTTATTTTGATATGATCTACAAAGTCTCTCAAAGTGCAGTTGGTATTTGAGGCACAACCACAAGTCGAAGATCTTGAAAAGAAGAAGAATAAAGAAGAAAAGGTATGAAATTGATTTTTTTTTTTGTTTGAAAGATTTATTCATTTGTATTTTTCTATTTTTTTTATTTGTTTGCGTGTCTTTTCCATTGGTTTGAAGTGAAATAAAGGGTTTTAGCTGGTCAGTGATATATTTGGCTTTTTCAATTAATATTCTTTATGTATGATAATGCTTTTGGATTAATCAAATAGTTGTCTTTAATAACCCTTGCTCCAATTTGGACATATTTGATCTTTATGCTCCAGTTTGAGGGATGCCAATTATATTAATAAAATGACCCTTTATTGGATACTCTCGCTTTGTTTAGCACAACAGTGGCTAAGATTGATCCAACTTATATCACATTCTATCTAATGGCCCAAATTTAGCTTCCACAAAACCTTCCTCCGGACAAGTAAAATTTTTTGCCCAAACCACTCTATTTCACACACACTCTCTTTATCCACTCTATGTTTTCTCCCTTCCAACTTTCAATCCTCCTTCTCTTCTCTCTAATTTCCCTATTCTACCTCTGACCAATGATGCCGACACGAAACTGAGTGGCTGAGATTGATCCAAGTTACATCCCATTCAATCAAGAGGCCCAAATTCAATTCCCAAAAAATTTTGCCCCCCAAATGTTAAAAGTCATGCACATACCCCTCTCTCTCTCTATCATGCACACTCTCTAAGTCAGACATTTAGTCTCTCTTTCCGTTCTCTGTTCTCTCTCACCCCTACTAGCACTCCACCCTCTTTTCTTTGCCTAACTTCCTTTTTCTACGTCTCACTCTCTCTCTAACGATGCTGGCATGGAGCCAAGTGGTTGAGATTGATCCAATTTACATCCCAATCAATCCAATGATCCAAATTCGACTTTGAAAAATCTTTTCCCCTTTCCCACAGTTGAATATCTCGCCCATACCCCCACTGTCACACACACTTTCCAAGTCACCCACATGGCCGAACTATCCATTACTGAAGACCCAATAGACACCACATTTGATGCTGGCATGGAGCCAAGTGGCTGAGATTGATCCAACTTACATCCCAATCAATCCAATGACCCAAATTCAACTTTGAAAAATATTTTCCCCTTTCCCAAAGTTGAATATCTCGCCCATACCCCCACTGTCACACACACTTTCCAAGTCACCCACACGGCCGAACTATCCATTACTGAAGACCCAATAGACTCCACATACGAAGCCCTTGCCAGATCCAGGCATGACCTCTGTCTCTCTTTCTCTCCCTCTATCTATCTTTGTACTTCCCAATGGACACCACACACACACAACACACTCGGAATAAGAAGGTGAGGTGGAGTTCATTATTCTTATGCAATATATATTTCTGTATAGTGTTGGTCACTATATCTCAATGTGGCAATTTGCATATTTATTACAAATACTATGTGAAAAGCTAATCATGGTTTTATCGGTTCTTTTATTTGTTTTAGCTTGATATGATTTACCTAGTTTCTAAAAGTGTAGTTGAGATTTGAGGTACAACTATAGGTCGAAGATCTTGAAAAGAAGAACAAAGAAAAAAATATATGAAATTGAATTTCTTTGTTTGTTTTAAAGATTTATTTATTTGTACTTTTCTAAATTTTCTTTATTTGTTTGCGTGTCTTTTCCATTGTTTTGAAGTGAAGTAAAGGGTTTTAATTGGTCATTGATATTTTTGCCTTTTCCAATTAATATTCTTTATGTATGATAATGCTCTTGGATTAATCAAATAGTTTTACTAAATTATTTGCTCGATCTGTCTTCAATAACCCTTGCTTCAAATTGGACATATCTGAGGGGTGTCAAATATACTAATAAAACATGGCCTTTCTTGAATTCTTTCACTTAGCTTAACACAAGAGTGGTTAAGATTGATCCAACTTACATCACATTCAATCCAATTGTCCAAATTCAGCTCCTAAAAAACCTTCCTCTAGAAAAGTAAAAAATTCCGCCCAAACCCCTTTCTTGCACTCTATCCCTCTCTCCTCTTTCTCTCTCTGCACTCTATGTTCTCTCCCTCCCAGACCAGCAATCCTTCCTCTCTTCTCTCTCTAATTTCCCTATTCTACCTCTCATCAACAATGTCGACATGGAGCCGAGTAGCTGAGATTGATTCAACTTACATCCTATTCAATCGAGTGGCCCAAATTCAATTCCCAATTTTTTTCCCCAAATGTTAAAAATCCCGCCCATAGCCCTCCCTCTCTGTCATGCACACTCTCAAAGTTAGACAAAAATGTCCCTCTTGCCGTTCTCTATTCTCTCTCCCCCTACGAGCAATCCTTCCTCTTTTTTCTCTTCTGTACCTAACTTCACTTTCCTACCTCTCTCTCCCCAACAATGTCGATATGGAGCTGTGTGGCAGAGATTGATCTAACTTACATCCCAACCAATCCAATGGTCCAAATTCCGCTCGGAAAAATTCCTCCTTCCCCCCCCCACCCCCCAAAAAAATTGAAAATCTCACCTATACCCCACCTGTCACACACACTTCTAAGTCACCCACCAGAGGCAACTGAACTATATATTACTGAAGACCTAATAGACACCAGATACGATGCCCTTGCAAGATCCAGGTATGCCCTCTGTCTCTCTTTCTCTTCCTCTATCTATCATTGTACACACACACAACACACCATGCACATAGCACACACACACACACAGATCTTCTGATGGAACATATATTTTTGTATAGACTTGGTCACTATATCTCAATGTGGCAATTTTCATCTTTTTTAGAAGTACTATGTGAGGAGCTAATCATGGTTTTATCGATTCTTTTATTTGTTTTAGCTTGATATGATTTACAAAGTCTCTGAAAGTGCAGATTGGATTTGAGGTACGACCATAGGTCGAAGACATTAAAAAGAAGAAGAATAAAGAAGAAAAGGTATAAAATTGATTTTTTTTGTTTGTTTTAAAGATTTATTTATTTGTACTTTTCTAAATTTTATTTATTTGTTTGCGAGTCTTTTCTATTGATTTGAAGTGAAGAAAAGGGTTTTAGTTGGTCATTGATATTTTTGGCCTTTTCAATTAATATTCTTTATGTATGATAATGCTCTTGGATTAATCAAATAGCATACTAAATTATTAGTTCGATCTGTCTTCAATAACCCTTGCTCCAAATTGGACATATTTGATCTTTATGTTCTAGCTTGAGGGGTGTCAATTATACTAATAAAACATGGCCTTTTTTGAATTCCTTCACTTAGCTCCCTTGTCTAAGACACTCTCTTGATCTAACTTACATCACATTCAATCCAATGGTCCAAATTTAGCTCCCAAAAAACCTTCCTCTAGAAAAGTAAAAAATTTCGCTCAAACCCTTGACTGAGACACTCTCTCTGTCTCCTTTCTCTCCCTCCCCAACTTGCAATCCCCCTTTTTCTCCATAATTTCCCTATTCTACCTCTCACCAATGATGCCGACTTGAAACTGAGTGACTAAGATTGATTCAACTCACCTCAAAGTCTATCCAAATGGCCCAAATTCAATTCCCAAAAAACCTTCCTCAAGAAAAGTAAAAAAAATGTTACACACACACTCTCTCTCTTTCTCCATTCTATGTTCTCTCCTTCCCCAACTAGCAATTCTCGCTCTTTTCTCTCTCTAATTTCCCTATTCTACCTCTCACCAACGATTCTGACATGAAACCGAGTGGCTGAGATTGATCCAACTTACATACCATTCAATCGAGTGACCCAAATTCAATTCCCAAAAAACTTTGCCCCCCAAATGTTAAAAATCCAGCCCGTACCTCTCTATCGTGCACACTCTCCAAGTCAGATAATCTATCTCTTTCTATTCTATGTTCTCTCTCTCCCCTTACTAGTAAACCTCCCTCTTTTCTCTCTTTTCTGCCTAACTTCCTTTTTCTACCTCTCGCACTCCAACGATGTCGGCATAGAGTTGAGTGGCTGAGATTGATCCAACTTACATCCCAAGCAATCCAATGACCCGAATTCAGCTCTGAAAAATCTCCCCCCCCTTAAAGTTTAAAATCTTACCCATAGCCCCTCTGTCACACACACTCTTCAAGTCACCCACCATCGACGACCGAACTATCCATTATTGAAGACCCAACTGACAACAGATCCAGGTATGCCCTCTATCTCTCTTTCTCTTCCTCTTCCTCTTCTATCTATCTTTAGTTGGTCATTTGATATTTTTGGTTTTTTTAGTTAATATTCTTCATGTATGATAATGTTCTTGGCTTAATCAAATGACTTACTAAATTATTATCTCGATTTGTCTTCAATAACCTTTGCTCCAAATTAGACATATTTGATCTTTATGCTCAGCTTGAGGGGTACATCACATTCAATCCAATGGCCCAAATTCAGCCTCTAAAAAATATTCCTCTAGAAAAGTAAAAAATTCTGCCCAATTCCCTCTCTCTCTCTGCCCTCTCTCTTTCTCCTTCTCCACTCTGTGTTCTCTCCCTCCTTAACTAGTAATCCTCCATCTCTTCTCTCTTTAATTTCCTTATTCTACCTGTCACCACCGACGTCGACATAGAACCGAGTGGCTGAGATTGATCCAATTTACATTCCATTCAATCGAGTGGCCCAAATTCAATTCCAAAAAAATTTTGCTCCTCAAATTTTAAAAATCTCGCCCATGCCCCTCTCTAACATGCACACTCTCCAAGTCAAACATTTTATCTTTCTTTTCGTTTCTATTCTCTCTCTCCTCTATCTGCAATCCTCCCTCTTTTCTCTATTCTCTGCCTAACTTCCCTTTTCTTCCTCGTTCTCTCTCTTCATCGATGTTGGCAGGGAGCCGAGTGGTTGAGAGTTATCCAACTTACATCCCAATCAATCCAATGCCCAAATTCAGCTCTGAAAAATCTCCCCCCCCTAAAGTTGAAAATCTCGCCTATACTCCCTCTGTCAAGCACATTCTCCAAGTCTTCCACTAGTGGCGACCGAACTATCCATTAGTGAAGACCTAATAGACACCACAAACGAAGCCCTTGCAAGATCCAAGTATGCCCTATGTTTGTCTTTGTATTTCTCTATCTATCTTTATACACGCACAACCATGCAAATAGCACACGCACACACAAACACACTCGGAATAGCAAGGTGAGGTGGAGTTCATTCTTCTGATGCAATATATATTTTGGTATAGAGTTGGTCACTATATCTCAATGTGCCAATTTGCATCTTTCTTACAAATACTATGTGAGGTGCTAATCATGGTTTATTGGTTCTTTTAATTGTTTTAGCTTGATATGATTTATAAAGTCTTTGAAAATACAGTTTGGATTTGAGAATTTCTTTGTTTGTTTTAAAGATTTATTCAGTTGTACTTTTCTAAATTTTATTTATTTGCTTGCGTGTCTTTTCCATAGGTTTGAAGTGAAGTAAAGGGTTTTAGTTGGTCATTGATATTTTTGGGCTTTTCAATTAATATTCTCTATGTATGATAATGCTGTTGGATTAATCAAATACCTTACTAAATTAGCTCGATTTGTATTTAATAACCATTGCTCCAAATTGGATGTATTTGATCTTTATGCTCCAGCTTGCGGGGTGTCAATTATACTAATAAACATGGCCCTTTTTGAATTACTTCACTTAGATTAGCACAAGGGTGGTTGAGATTGATCCAACTTACATCACATTCAATCCAATGGCCCAAATACAACTTCGATAACCTTCCTCCAGAAAAGTATAAATTTTTTGCCCAAGCCTCTCTCTCATCCACCTCTCCCTCTTTCCCCTCTCTCTTTCTTTCTCCACTATGTTCTCTTCCTCCCTAACTTGTAATCCTCCCTCTCTTTTCTCTAATTTTCCCATTCTACCTCTCACCAACAATGCTGGCATGAAATCGAGTGGTTAAGATTGAGCCAACTTACATCCCATTCAATTGAGCGACTCAAATTCAATTCCAAAAAAACTTTGCTTCCCCAAATGTTAAAAATCCCACCCATATCCCTCTCTATCATGCACACTCTTCAAGTTAGACATTCTAACTTTCATTCCGTCTCTGTTTTCTCTCTCCCCTGCTAGCAATCCTCCCTCTTTTCTCTCTTCTTTGCCTAACTTCCCTTTTCTACCCCTCTCTACCTCTCTAACGATGCCGACATGGAGCTTAGTGACTGAGATTGATCCAACTTGCAGCCCAATCAATCAAGTGGCCCAAATTCAACTCCAAAAAATCTCCACCCTCCTTAAAGTTGAATATCTCGCCCATACTCCCTCTATCACACACTTTCCAAGTCACCCATCAGGGGCAACCGAACTATCTATTATCGAAGACCCAACAGACACAACATACGAAAGCCCTTGCAAGATACATATTTGCCCTCTGTGTCTCTTTCTCTTCCTTTATCTATCTTTGTACACGCATACAACACACCATACACATAACACACACATACAACACACTTGGAATAGCTAGGTGAGGTGGGGAGTTCGTTCTTCTGATGTAATATATATTTCTGTGCAGAGTTGGTCACTATATCTCAATGTGCCAATTTGCATCTTTATTACAAATACTCTGTGAGGTGTCCTTTTTTTTTTTATGAGGATCAACAGTGGTTCCCCACCTCCCCCCTTGGGTGACTCGAACCCACGACCTGACGATTGTTGGGGAAGCGTCTTACCACACGAGCTGCGCTTTGTTGTCGCTATGTGAGGTGCTAATCTTGGTTTTATCAGTTCCTTTATTTGCTTTAGTTTGATATGATTTGCAAAGTATTTGAAAGTGCAGTTGGGACTTGAGGCACAACCACATGTTGAAGATCTTGAAAAGAAGAACAAAGAAGAAAATATATGAAATTGAATTTCTTTTTTCGTTTTAAAGATTTATTCATTTGAACTTTTCTAAATTTTCTTTATTTGTTTGCATGTCATTTTCATTGGTTTGAATTGAAGTAAAGGGTTTTTTGTTGGTCATTGATATTTTTGGTTTTTTTTAGTTAATATTCTTCATGTATGATAATGCTTTTGGATTAATCAAATAGCTTACTAAATTATTAGCTTGACCTATCTTCAATAACCCTTGCTCCAAGTTGGACATATTTGATCTTATGCTCCGCTTGAAGGGTGCGTCTCGTTCAATCCAATGACCCAAATTCAGCTCCTAAAAAATCTTCCTCCAAAAAAGTAAAATTTTTTGCTCAAACCTCTCTCTGCCTTCTCTCTTTCTCTTTCTCCACTCTATGTTCTCTTCCACACCCAACTAGCAATCCTCCATCTCTTCTCCCTCTAATTTCCCTATTCTACCTCTCTAATGATGTCGACATGGAACTGAGTGGCTGAGATTGATCCAACTTACAACCCATTCAATTGAGTGACCCAAATTCAATTCCAAAAAAACTTTGCCCCCAAATGTTAAAAATTTTGCCCGTACCTCTTTCTATTATGCACACTCTCCAAGTCATACATTTTGTCTCTCTTTTAGTCGTTGTTCTCTCTCTCCCCTACTAGCAATCCTCCCTCTTTTCTCTCTTCTGTGCCTAACTTCCCTTTTTTACCTCTTTATCTCTCCAATGATGTCGGCATGGAGCCGTGTGGCTGAGATTGATCCAACTTATAGCCCAATCAATCCAATGGCCCAAATTTAGCTTCGAAAAATCTTCCCCCTCTAAAGTTGAATATCTCGCCCATACCCTCTTAGTCACACACATTCTCCAAACCACCCACCAACGACGACCAAACTATTATTTTTTGAAGACCCAATAGACACCATAGACGAAGCCCATGCAAGATCTAGGTATGCCCTCTGTCTCTTTTTCTCTTCCTCTATCTATCTTTGTATATGCACGCAACACACCATGCACATCTCACACACATACAACACACTCAGAATAGCTAGGTGAGGTGAAGTTCATTCTTTCGATGCAATATATATTTTTGTGTAGAGTTGGTGACTATATCTCAATGTGCCAATTTGCATTTTTATTACAAATATTATGTGAGGTGCTAATCATGGTTTGATCGAATATTTTATTTGCTTTTGCTTGATATGATTTACAGAGTCTTTGGAAGTGCAGTTGGGACTTGAGGCACACCCACATGTCAAAGATCTTGAAAAGAAGAAGAACAAAAAAGAAAAGATATGAAATTGAATTTCTTTGTTTGTTTTAAAGATTTATTCATTTATACTTTTCTGAATTTTCTTTATTTGTTTGCGTGTCTTTTCCATTGGTTTGAAGTGAAGTAAAGGGTTTTTTTGTAGGTTATTGATATTTTTGGTTTTTTTAGTCAATATTCTTCATGTATGATAATGCTCTTGGATTAATCAAATGGCATGCTCAGCTTGAAGGGTGCATCACGTTCAATCCAATGACCTAAATTCAGCTCCTAAAAAATTCCTCCAAAAAAAATTAAAAAATTTGCCCAAACCCCCTATCTTTATCTCTCTCAACCCTCTCTCTTTCTCTTTCTCCACTCTATGTTCTCTTCCTCCCCAACTAGCAGTCCTCCATCTCTTGTCTCTCTAATTTCCCTACTCTATCTCTCACCAACGATGTCGACATGGAATCGAGTGGCTGAGATTGATCCAACTTACATCTCATTTAATCGAGTGACCCAAATTCAATTCCAAAAAAGATTGCCCCCAAATGATAAAAATTTTGCCCATACACATCTCTATTATGCACACTCTCCAAGTCAGATATTCTGTCTTTCTCTCCTCTACTAGCAATCCTCTCATTTCTCTTCTTTGCCTAACTTCCCTTTTTTACCTCTCTTTATCTCTCCAACATTGATGGCATGGAGCTGAATGGCTAAGATTGATCCAACTTACAAACCAATCAATCCAATGGCCCAAATTTAGCTTCGAAAAATCTCCCCCCTAAAGTTGAATATCTCGCCCTTATCCCCTCTGTCACACACACACACTCTCCAAGTCACCCACTAGCGGCAACCGAACTGTCCATTACTGAAGACCCAACAAACACCACAGACGAAGCCCTTGCAAGATCTAGTTTTGCCCTTTTTCTCTCTTTCTCTTCCTCTATCTTTGTACACACACGCAACACACCATGCACATAACACACACATACAACACACTCGGAATAACTAGGTGAGGTGGAGTTCATTCTTCTGATGCAATATATATTTTTGTATAGAGTTGGTCACTATATCTCAATGTGCCAATTTGCATCTTTATTACAAATACTATGTGATGTACTAATCATGGTTTTATCGGTTCTTTACAAAGTCTTTGAAAGTGCAGTTGGGACTTGAGGCACAACCACATATCAAAAATCTTGAAAAGAAGAAAAGGTATGAAATTGAATTTCTTTGTTTGTTTAAAAGATTTATTCATTTGTATTTTTCTAGATTTTCTTTATTTGTTTGCGTGTATTTTTCATTGGTTTGAAGTGGAGTAAAGGGTTTTAATTGGTCATTGATATCTGTTTGTTTAAACGACGTCGTTTCAGTGGCTAGGGTTTAAAAAAAAAATCTCTCTTCTCTCTCCATTCTTCGTTTCTTCCTTGCTCATTGTCTTTTGGGTGTTCTTCACGACGACAAAACACAGGGCCCAAGTGTCTTTCTCTTCTTTGTTCTTCACAGCGTGGAACCCTAGTCCCTTTCTCTCTTCTCTCAGTTATTGACAACGACTGTCTCTAAGCCCTTTGTGTTTTAAGACGACGAGCCTAGTCTCCGTCTTCTCTCTATTTGTCATCGACGATCTCTGTTCTTCTTGACGAAGTCCACTGGTTCTTTTCTCTCTGTTCTTCATCGATGAAGGTAGCAAAATTATCGAATCCATTTGAGAAGCCATCATTGCCTCTGGATCTGGATCTACAACTGCCTTCTTCTTCTTTCTCCAACGACTCCAACGAAACATATGCAGTGTAAGAAATGTTAATTTATTTACAAAGGGAAATATATATTTTTTTTGTTTTTTTGTATCAACATTTCTGAAATTTGAAACTTGATTAATGTTAATTTTTTGAAGCAATGGCATCACCAACATCCAATTTCTATATGAAAATGACTAAAAAACTTGCTAATGATTTCACATGGTAATATTGTGAAAAAGTAGAAGGATCCAGGTTGAAATTAAAATGCATTCATTGTGCAAATGTCTATTGGAGAGGCATTTGAAGTTTGAATTAGTGAACTATGGGGGGAACTTTGCATTGTAATATTAGTGAACTATATTGATGACTTGAATAGTTGGTAGAGTATTAATAAAATGTTATATTTTTACGAGTCTATGATTTTTTTTCAAAGGTATATATATTTTTATTATTTATTTTAAATTGCAATGTATCTTACGATACACGATACACAATATGATATGATATAATATTTTTAAAAACGATATGCCTTCCGATACACGATTTGATAACTATGCTCTCTATCTCTCCAACGATGCAGACATGGAGCCGAGTGGTTAAGATTGATTCAAATTACAGCCCAAATTAAGCTTCGAAAATCTTCCCCCTCCCCCCTAAAGTTGAATATCTCGCCCATACCCCCTCTCTGTCAGACACTCTTCAAGTCACCCACAAGCTGCGATTGAACTATCCATTATTGAAGGCCCAACTGACACCACATACGAAGCCCTTGCAAGATCCAGGTATGTCCTCTGTTGGTCTTCTCTTCCTCTATCTATCTTTGTACACACCCACAACACACCATGCACATAACACACACACACAACACTCGGAATAGCTAGGTGAGGTGGAGTTCATTCTTCTGATGCAATATATATTTTTTTATAGAGTAGGTCACAATATCTCAATGTGCCAGTTTGCATCTTTATTACAAATACTATGCGAGATGCTAATTATGGTTTTATTGGTTATGTTATTTGCTTTAGCTTGATATATGGTTTACAAAGAAGAAGAACAAAGAAGAAAATATATGAAATTGAATTTCTTTGTTTGTTTTAAAGATTTATTAATTTTAACTTTTCTAAATTTTCTTTATTTGTTTGTGTGTCTTTTCTATTGGTTTTAAGTGAAGTAAAGGGTTTTAGTTGGTCATTGATATTTTTTGGTGTTTTTAGTTAATATTCTTCATGTATGATAATGTTATTGGATTAATCAAATAACATACTAAATTATTAGCTCAATCTATCTTCAACAACACTTGCTCCAAATTGGACATATTGATCTTTAGCTACAGCTTGAGAGGTGTCAATTATACTAATAAAACATGACCTTTTTTGAATATTTTCACTTAGCTTAGCATAAGAGTGGCTGAGATTGATCTAACTTATATGACATTCAATCCGATGGCCCAAATTCAACTCCCAAAAAAACTTCATTTAGAAAAGTATAAAATCCCTCCCAAACCCCTCTTTATCACACACAATCTCGAAGTCAGAGACACATACTCTCTCTTTCTCTTTCTCCACTCTATGTTCTCTCCCTCCCCAACTAGCAATCCTCCCTATCTTCTCTCTAATTTCTCTTTTCTACCTCTCACCAATGATATCGGCATGGAACCAAGTGGTTGAGATTGATCGAACTTACATCCCATTCAATCAAGTGGCTCAAATTCAATTCCGAAAACACTTTGCTCGCACATCTCCAAGTCAGACATTCTGTCTCTCTTTTCACTCTATGTTCTTTCTCTCTCTTTTCTCTCTTCTCTATCTAACTTCCCTTTTCTACCCCTCTTTCTCTATCCCCAACGATGCCGATATGAAGCTGAGTGGCTGAGATTAATCCAACTTACATCTCAATCAATTCAATGGCCCAAATTCAGTTCCGAAAAATCTTCCCACCAATCAATCCAATTCAACCCAAATTGCGTGTCTTTTCTATTGGTTTGAAGTGAAGTAAAGGGTTTTAGTTGGTCATTGATATTTTTTGGTTTTTTTAGTTAATATTCTTCATGTATGATAATGCTCTTGGATTAATCATATAGCATAGTAAATTATTAGCTCGATTTGTCTTCAACAACCCTTGCTCCAAATTGGATATATTTGATCTTTATGCTTCAGCTTAAGGGTTTTCAATTATACTAATAAAACATGACCTTTTTTGAATTCTTTCACTTAGCTTAGCACAAGGGTGGTTGAGATTGATCTAACTTACATTA
>CM042186.1:40732765-40749792 GCA_023539305.1 Ilex asprella | reverse complement strand
GAAGTAAGTCTTTCTAAATGTACTTGTTTGGAGATAAGTCCTATAAGGAAACTTATAAGAGATTAAGTCTATATTTAAAATTATATGTAATGACTTAAGTCTACTTATTTTTTTTATCTTAAAAATACCTTTCATTTAAAGGAAATTAAATTAATTTCCTATTTTGAAAATTATTATTTCTTAATTCAGCATCAATTAAAATATGCCAATAAAATTTTCATCATAAATTTAAAATTCAAATTTAAAGCGCGCTCTCTCTCTCTCTATATATATATATATCAAATTTAAAACTCTCTCTCTATATATATATATCATAGAGCTTTGAATTTGATATATATATATATATATTTTAAATCTCTATTATAAATTAAAAATTTAAATTCAAATTCAAAGCACTCTCTCTTTCTCTCTCTATATATATCAAATTCAAAGTGTTTTTTTTTTCTCTCTCTCTCTCCATATATGCTCCCTCTCTATATATACGTTGAGTTGTTATATAGATGATATAAGCATAGTGGTGGCAGTGGTGTGGAGTAAAAAGGAGCTATTAGAGTGAAACTTGAATGAGTTTTTGTGTCATGATGATGGTGGTGAGTTAAATTCATGGTCGATTAAAATGTTAGAGGAGTGTTACTTGAACTTGATTGATTTTATTTAATTCGTTATTTTGTTAGATTAATCTTTGATATTGATATTAAATAGAGCTAATTGTTAATTCAGTGATAATGTAAAATTGAGTCCATAAATTATATTCAAATAGCATTATTGAAAATTTTTACAGGATCTCAATTATTCCCATATCTTGAAAAGCTGACACCATCCCCTCTGTAATCATTTTTGTTGCAACAATGAGAGATTGTGTTTTCATTTTTCAGTATTTGGTTCATTTCAAAACCAATTAATTTTGTATTATCTCAAATTTTCATAGATTATTCAACCCTTATGTCTAACATGGCAAAGATTCAAGGGATGGGGGGCGGGCTAACGGGCGAGTTGGATCGCCAGTCAAGGAATCAAGGGTGTGAAAAGACAATTATTTCGCTGCTGATTATTCTCGTTTTTGTCGTTATAATAACACTCACTAATATTTTAATTAAAAGTCTCCTATTATGCTCCTTGTATCATTTTAAAAATATAAAGGAGTTTCTTGTTATCCCGATAGGATTTATTGTGAAGTATTTTCTCTTTGTTATATAAAAAAAACTGAAGAAAACCCGACTCAAACTGCCAACTTATAAACTAAATCCTACATTTTTTTCGAACAAACTCACAGAATACTGAACTTTTCTTCCTCGATCTTTCTCTGATGTGAGACTCTTAACCTCACGAGTGACCTCAACAGCAGTAACAATCAGATCACATCGCAAATAAATAAATAAAATGTTTGCTGTTTTCTCATATTTACTTTCACAATTGTAATCAACACAGCACTTGCACCAACTTAATCAATTAATGAGGCCGAAGTTCACTGCAATTCCAGTATTTGTGAATCTACAAGGTGCGAACTGCATATCACAGACCATGACATCCAAAGGGAGTAACATTTCAGCAGCTGAAAATCCAACTTTCGGCACTTTCCTCAATGACCAAAAATGTTTCCAACAGACAGGTTTCACCCCAGGCAGAGACTCAGGAACGTAAAAGCTGAACCAAGTGTAACACCAATGTGCCTCAACAACCTACTTATAAGGATAAATCGGTCCAGAGGTTTGTCACTTGTTACATTTTTGTTCTTAAAGTTCTAATTTTGTTCTTAATGTTAACACATTGACTCACTTTGATTCTTATTGTTCAAATAATAGATGAAAAATGCCATGTGCTTGGCACATGAGGAGATTAAGGGGCATTTTTGTCATTGTGCTTCCAAAGACAAGGGGCACAAATGAAAAAACATCTCGTTAGACAAAAATAAAAAACCAAGGTTAAACAAGCAACCATTTCCCCCGAATGCTTGTTGGCGGTTCGTCGGTAGGATTCAAAGACTATCCCTCCAACTAAATACACCCCATTCTCTATCTTTCTCTCTCTTAATACATACACACACTCATGCAGATGCACAGAGACAATTCAAGTTTTTTCAACAAGCCAAATCGAGCATTTCTTATTAGACGAAATCGACTTCGATTTCAATTCAAGCACACACATTCTCTCTCTCTCTCTTCAGTGCAGGACAAACAGGGGATATAAACCCTAACCCCAATCAACAATCTCTCTCTCTCATAGAGCTCAAAAGCATCGCCCACTACAATTTCCCAAAATTTAGAGATCAAAGCCTAGATTGTGGGTTTAGAAATAATTGGGGCTTGATTACCCATGGAGGTCTTGAAAAATTAAGTTCTGAATCCATGTGGGTGTATGTGACTATGAGTTTGTGTTGTGGATGTGTATTTGTGATTTTTATGTTGGGTTTGAGAGTGAAAATGTAGTAACGAGAGAGCATAGAGGAGATGTGTTGGTTTTGGGGGTGGAGATGCAACAAGAAGAAAAGGAAAGATTAGAAAAGGAGATGCGTTGGGTTTGGTGGTGGAGACGTAATAACGAGAGACGAGAGAAGGAGATGTGTTGGGTTTGGGGGTGGAGAAGCAGTAACGAGAGAGAGAGAGAGATGTATGTGTGTGAGGAAGAGAGATCTTAGAAGGATTTATGCATGTGAGGAGGAGAGAAGAGAAAAAAGAAAGAAAGAAGAAGGTGGATGTTTGAGTTTAGATGCATAAATAGTTGTAAAATTCTAAAAATGTCTACCCTTGACATTTTCCGTTTATTATTTGGGTGGTAGTTAGGGGTAAGGACCAAAGTGAGTTAATTTGTTAACATGAATTATGAAATTGATGAAATTAAAACTTTAAGGACGAAAGTGTAATAAGGGACAAACCTCTAGACTATTGGTACAATTTATCCTTTTTATAATTAGTGAATGAGCAAACCCAATATACCAATGATATTCGAAACACTCACGCACTTTAATTTAAGTTGAAAAATTGAACGGTAGTTGAGACAGGGTTTACATTATTATCAATTTATTATATTAAGGGTACAAATTAAAAATTTTAATATTTGAGAGTACAATTAAAAATTGAAGTATCTTTCTACGGTCCCTAAATTTATCAATTAAAAAAAATTAAATCCTTAAATTTTAAGTTTTATTCAAGAGCAATGTTACTGAAACTTAATTTACTGACCTAATTCACTATGACCTTTGGTTTAACTGTAGGCTCCACCAAACATTGGAACCTGGTGTTAATCCAATAGTTCCAATGATGCCACGTCATTAGGTCAACAAATTATGTCAAATTTTTAGGTCCAAATAATATTTTCTTTTATTCAATTAAGTCTTCGGTACAAATATTGTCATTAATTCTATTTATATAATAAATCAAATAGATGTTTGAACTTATGAGGTATATTTTTTTTCCAAATTTCACACACCCAACACAATTTTTTCTTTTAACGTTTAAAAATTCAACACACACTTCGTAACACACAATTGCACATACGTACACATTTTAATACACACCGTAACACATTCACAATATTATAATTCAGTATTAGTAACTTTCACGGACTGGGGTATCGCTAGTCCAATTACATTGCTCGTCTCCCCACACTGTAGTAGTTTGGAGTTTGGACAAAATCCCCAAAGTCCAAAAAATGGTGAGTGTGAGAGTCTTCTCAGGTTCTGCCTCACCTCTTACTTCCTTCAACCACATCCGAAGCCTCCCCTCTCCGCACACTTACCATCCGACAATAACACTCACTTCAACCAAGACCGTACAGTCTGCCGTCCACGTCAGCACAGCCATCACCGACACAATGGTTAGCCCCCACCCGTCGCTCGAAGTGATCGGAGGTGCGCTGGACTCTTTCCTTCCCGCATTCAAAACTCTGGATCGTCTCTACAATACATATCCCATAATTGGATGGAATCGGCATGCCGAGACCATTTTCGCCGCCTTCTTTCGCTCTCTTCCTGACGTCCGATTCCGGCGTGAGTGTATTAGGACCAAGGACGACGGTGCCATTGCTCTTGATTGGGTCTCTGGTGACGACCGTCTGTTACCGGCCGACTCTCCTGTCCTCATTTTACTGGTGTGTGTAGTCTCTACTCTGTTTCCTCTCAGTAGACAGACGCACGCATAAATTCTTGAATTGGTTTTCTTAATCTGGCACTATTATTGGGGGTGAATTGCTAGTTATAACCACTGATAAGTGTATATAATGGTTATAATTGATTTTTCAGCCGGGTCTTACTGGGGGGAGTGGGGATACTTATGTGAGGCATATGCTTGTCAGAGCTAGAAGTAAGAGGTGGCGGACTGTGGTGTTCAATAGCCGAGGCTGTGGAGATAGCCCTGTGATAACATCGCAGGTAATTCGCTTTGTGATTTTGGTTGATTTTGTCTGAAATAAAAATTTTCTTATTTGAGTTTGAAATGCGTACAGTTTAAGTTTGTTTACATGCTTGTTGGTTGTCTAATGTCTTAATGCTTGTTTTGAGACTGCTTTCGGTCAATGTTGGGACTGTACAAAGAAAATAACCAATGGTAATGATTGATGAGTTCTTGGTTGTATGCCTTCATTTTCTTGTAAGTGGTTTTTTGAGTCATTGATTGATGATCGTTGTTGTTTACTATTATCGTTTTTCTTTGATGATCTTGAAGACTGAAGTTAGTAAAGTACAAATTTGTGCATGTTATGTTGCTCTGGGTAACTTGAATATTATCGATATATTTCAAAGGAGAAGACCCCAAACTTGTCTTCTTCATAGTGGTGTGGACATGTTAATTGGATAGCTAGAGTGTGGATCATGTCTTATTGCATTGTCTTTGTGCAACAGGTTGTTTGATTTGGCAGGATTGAGTTGGTTAATTCCTTGCTCTTCTAATCCTATATATGTTGAAGACTTCAGGGATTTGGGAGGCACAATAAAGGGAGAACTCTATTGAATTGTGCAATTCCTAATTCGTTTTGGGTCCTTTGGTTCATTGGTTGAGAAACAAATTGTAATATTTGAAGATAGATGTGAGGTTGTGGAAGGCTTATGGGTCAGCATGTAATTTTCAACATCTTTGGGCTTCAACTACTAAACATTTTGAGAGAATTCCTTCCTTTTTTATTTTTGCAGGATGAAGAGCATTGTGTGAATTTTAGCTAGGCACTATTTATTGTTTAATGCCTTATTGGTTGTTTGATGTTTTGTTGGACAACTTAGCCTCTATTGTTTTGTTTAGGTGTCACAACTTTTTAATTGATAAAATTGAATGTTCCAAAAATAAAAAAGAACCAACGGTTATGCAGGGAAAATAACATCAATTTAAGGTGATTCGATCTAAATTTAATCTATTATTGAGGTTTAACGCAAAATCATTGGAAAACAAGAAATTGTTTTAGTGGAGTTTTCGTGCTGCTACAATATTCTGGCTTGAATGGTCAAACTTTGCCACTGATGATTTGTGTTTCGAATTATAACTGGCTAATTTTTGCAGTTCTATTCAGCTTCATTTTTAGGAGATATGGGTGAAGTTGTGGCACATGTGGGCAATCGTTACCCAAAAGCTAATTTATATGCTGTTGGCTGGTCTCTTGGAGCAAATATTCTCGTTCGATATTTGGGAGAGGTAAAATAACTAATTCAATAGTTCCTTTTTTTGCTAAATTCAAGTTCTGCTATTCCCTCAAATCTATAGCTAGGAAGTACAAACACTTCATTTTAGTCGGAGTGTTGGTGTCGGACACTTCTGAGACCCGAACACGCTAGGACATGTGTCAAACACGTTAAAATGAGTGTTCAAACTTTTATTGTTAAATTTTTTTCAGGATGCATTTTGACCACGTTGGGGACATGCGACCTACACGCTAAGGACACACTAATTAGGACATGCTCAAAGACACGTTTTGAGATTTGCTTTTCAAATTTTTAAAAATTTGTCTAACAACTTTATAATTAAGGAAGTTATTGTTGTTTTTTAAAGAAATATGGGTCAAATGTATAATGTTGAAAGAACTATAATCACTACATGAACATAGGACATGGATAGAACATAATTTTTGAAACAACTACAAAATTATATACAAATAGAATAAACTTTCTCTATGAAAGCAATGTGATGAAAGATAAATTATGAAATTAGGGCTTTTTGATATTGATGAAAATTAGGATTACGATTTGGAATATTTTTGAAAATGGAAATTGTAGTAATTATTAGTTGTTGGGTCATGAATGTTTATGATGAGTGTGTATCGGTATATGTGGTATTGATTTTTTTATTTGATTATATCATGATGTGAGTTGTTAGAATTAAAGAAATAATGACTTGAATGATTATTATCAAAATATATTTATTTTATCACACACACACATATATAATATAACTAAATAAATACATAGTGTTTAACGTGTCACACTGTGTTCGTGTCCTAATTTTTTGAAAAATTTTGTATCAGTGTGTCCGTGTCCGTGTTTCTTAGATTTGTAGTACTTTGGTTACACTAACTCTAATCAATTGTCTCCCATGCCCTCACAACATGCATTGAGTGCATGCTCTATTCTAGTATAATGGACCCACGAGTTAATATCTTATTGAGGGTATCTGAATTGTTACCTTGACCCAGTTATATATGGTATGGAGCCTCCTTACTTGGGAAACATAGGTATTGAATTTTTATCAAATTATGTATTTGCTTTGCTTCAATACCACAATGCCTATTGCATTTATTAAATTATCTTTTATGGGTAGTTTCTAATATTTTCTCTAAGTTGTGACTCCTTTAAAGGTTTATTCATCAGGCAAGCAGATTTCTTTAGGCTTTGTTTGTTAGTGTAGAAGGTTTATGTGATGTTAGGTCAAGGTAATGAATTTTTCTTCCCTGTTTTGGGCTTACAAAGAATTGCTTCTTACAAAGAAGTGGAATCCCATTTAGCTGCAGATTAATGACAGAGGATTGCATGTTCAATAGCCAAACTTAATGTGTTTGACACATTCATTTAGTTGGGTTAAAACACCAAAAATATCTTTGGGTTTAAGAAGTGGTTGTGGACCCATCAATTTCCTTGGTGATGCATTTATGAGCTTCAAGCTTGGGTTTGATTATTTGGTGATTCTTACCATTTTTGTTCAGTTATATCCAAGGAGCCATTCTGTAAGCTGTCTTTAGTTTTCATCCGTTGCCCATTTAATTATGACCAATTGTAACTCTATTTTATTCGTTATTCCTCCTGTTGCAGGAATCTCATACTTGCCCTCTTTCGGGTGCGGTGTCCTTGTGCAATCCTTTCAATTTGGTCATTGCAGATGAGGACTTCCATAAGGGCTTTAACATTGTTTATGACAAAGCTCTTGCAAATTCTCTGTGCAAAATTTTCAAGAAGTAAAACTTAGATTGTTTTTTTATCTTTGCTTCTAGTCAGTTGAGCTTGGAGGCAATATCTCTGCGAGTTAAATCTCTCACAGAAATAGCTTTTTTTTTTTTTTGCTCCTTTTTGTAGGCATGCTCTTCTGTTTGAAGACATAGGAGGTGACTATAATATCCCTTTGGCTGCCAATGCCAAATCTGTCAGAGAATTTGATGAAGGATTAACAAGAGGTATATATTTCTTACCTAAGCTGCACGAACACATCTACGAAGGTAGGATGTCCTTGTCTGATACTGAGGCTTCTTGAATATCATTAGACACATTTTTGAGACTCTTTTGACTGGCTCTATGATTTAGAAATAGAAATTTTAGTTTTAGGATTCGCTACATCATTGCATCTGTATCCGCTGTCCGTCCGTCTATGTGATTCTTAGTTCTTACTAGGGTAAGTAAGAACTGTCTCTGCACTGTATTACAAAATTCTTATGGCAGTTTTTGTAGCACCTTGCAGTTTCATTTGGTTTCAAGTCAGTGGATGACTACTACTGTAGGTCAAGCAGCTCAGATTCCATAAAGAATGTGCACACCCCTTTGCTTTGCATCCAGGTGAGATCAATTTACCATTCATGATACTATTGAAAGACAATTCTGAAACTACTGCGCTATACTAGCATTTGTGGCAAATAAATTTTTTGACATCTTTCAGACACAGTGGCAGGTTGTGCGTGCAACTGACTGGCAGTGCCTTACAATGCCTTACAATAATATCCCTAATCCCTTAAATGATTGAGCATCTGCAAATACATGTTGTCAATTTGTATAAAAGTTGCCTAGCCTACCAGAAAGAGTTCAACACTCAGGTTTTTTCTTTATGACTTTTTTGGAGTTTCTTTTTGTCTTACCTCTTTTTACTCTGTACTAGGTAACAGACAAAAGAAGGCCATGTGTATTTTTTTCTTTGTGTTGTGTGTGTTTTTTAAAATTTTCTCCTGACAGTAGGATGTCTTAACTCTTGTGAAATTCATGGAGGTTTGATGTGGTTGAATTTCTCCTATTGTACAAATATGGCTTAGTCGCTCTTGTTATTGCATAGAGCTTGACCCTTGCGGCTATTGGTTGTGTTTGCTTAGGGCAATCCTATTATTACTTGAATTTAATCAGATGTTGAATTGATGCTATAAAAATATATATCTATTAGCATAATATTCTTCCTGAGCTTTTATTCTCATGAATGTGGTGGTTAATAAAGCTTTATTTATTTATTATTTGGTTGAAGGCTGCCATTGAAATGCCTAGAATTCTAATTTATGGAGTCATTCATCTTTCTGTGGTGGTGGTAACTGTCTGGTAGGTTGCAACTTTATTTTTTGTGAACTGGGAAACCTGATTTTGGTTGATTTGTTTATTAGTTTGCTTTCATCCATATAACCCAAAGGAATTTCACGTAGATGAGAGAAGGAATTTTAAACCTGTTGTAACCCTGATATCAGAAGAATAGTTGGTGTACTCTGGACTTTATGTTAGAGATTTTATTCTTCGTAATAATGCATTACTTGCTCCTTCAGAAATACAATAGTACCAGGTAATTGTAGAGTCTTATAGCAAGCTGTTGATCTTATTTAAGGAGACAGGAAGCACAAGATTTAAAATTTTATGAAAAGAAAAATGAGGTGAGGAAAAAATAATAAATAAATGTTAGGCATGCTTTAGTTCTTTGCATACTCTTTATTGGGGTTCCTGAATTGGAGTAAATTACATTCTATGGTAGTTCAATATTATTTTTCAAATGGTTTGCAGGCTGCAAATGATCCAATTGCTCCATCAAGGGGAATACCTCGTGAAGATATCAAGGTACAGAAAGCCGCTCCTCTGTCTCATGTCTTATTTTATTCTTTAGTATTCCTATATTACTAGATTAAAGCAAGCTTTTCTTATTCGTGGCTGCTTTGTCAGCAGTTTTTGGTTCCATTCAGGTCAGATTTTTTGACCAGCATGACAAAAAAAAATTCTGCTTTGTCTTTGGCAAAAACATTTAAAAGAATGTAAGAAAGAACTGATATAATAGTTCAATGCTTTTTGATTTCCCTATTCTGTGTTTCCTTTTCCCTGATTGAATTTCCTTCCACTCTTAAATAGTTTCTATGTTTGTTTCATAGTTGAAAAACTCCCCAAAAACTATTTAGCTGGCTATACAAATTGACTTCTGACTGCCTCTCTTCAAGTTCTTTTGGCCATCTGATACACACTGTACTGAAACTAGATTTATTGCTTAGTAAAGACAGTAAGGGATGCGGGAAAAATTTTATTTATGGCCTGGATAATTCCAGAATATCCAAGCATTCGAGAGGCTATGGAACTCTCCAAAATGAGCAAGCTCATTACAAGGCAAGAAATCTCATATGCCCTCTACTAACTAATCATCCCCTCTATATTCTTCTCTCTTCCACAAACCAAAACCGTAAACCCCCAAACAGAATGCCAGCAAATTCATAACAAAATTGCATCAGCTATGATTTATGATTTTCGAAATTACCCTTGCGCCTAAAATAGGTGAAACGCAATTGAGGCCTAACATTACCCTCCGCCCAAACATTCACCTTGTCCCCAAGGTGAAAATCAGGAAATTGCTGTTGAATTAAGTGAAAGTCCTCCCAAGTCGCCTCATACTTTGGCAGTGACTTCCATTTCAGCAACACTTCAACTTCACCCGACGGTCCTTGAGCTTTAGGACGTACTCCCAATACTTCTTCCAGTTTCACTACAAGTTCAAGTTCAGGGGTTAACTGGGGGGGTAATACTGGAGACGAAGAGGAGATCCCACGTGCTGGCCTCAACTGCGAAACATTGAAAACTGGATGAATTGCTGCTGTCTGAGGAAGCTCCAGCTTGTAGGCCACCTTCCCGATCCGCTGAAGAATCTTGAATGGGTCGTAGTAACAAGCAGCTAGTTTCTCAAATTTACGTTGAGCAAGTGAGCGCTGCCGGTACGGTCTCAATTTCAAGAGTACCAAGTCACCTTCGTTGAACTCTTCGTGGTGGCGCTTGAGGTCAGTTTGCAGCTTCATCTGCTGCTGGGCTTGCAGCAAATGCATTCGCAGGTCATCCAAAATAGCATCACGATCCTCCAACAACTGATCTACCACAGACACCGAAGCAGCTCCTCGATCGTATCGAATAAGAGAGGGTGGATCCCGGCCATAAAGTGCACGAAAAGGGGTGCAACGAGTTGAGGAATGAAAAGAAGTGTTGTACCAATATTCTGCTCAGGCCAACCAG
Organism: Ilex asprella; assembly: GCA_023539305.1. Classification (NCBI taxonomy): domain Eukaryota; kingdom Viridiplantae; phylum Streptophyta; class Magnoliopsida; order Aquifoliales; family Aquifoliaceae; genus Ilex; species Ilex asprella. Next base: position 40,739,165 of record CM042186.1, on the reverse strand, counting down.
CGAGCCCAACTTCTAGGCTTTTCAGAAGCAAAACAGCGCAGATAAGTTTACAAGCACCGATTGACGACCTCCGTTTGCCCATCAGATTGAGGGTGATAGGCCGTGCTTGGTTTTAGAGTAATTCCCTGCAGTTTAAACAGCTCACTCCAAAAATGACTCAAGAACACTCTGTCCATATCCGAAATGATTGATTGGGGAACACCATGAAGCCTCACAATCTCGCGAATAAAAATGCCAGCAACCGTAACAGCAGTAAAGGGATGTTTCAACCCAATAATACGAGCATACTTACTTAATCGGTCCATCACTACTAAGATAGCATACCAACCCTCGGAACATGGCAGCCCTTCAATAAAATCTAGCGTGACTTCATCCCAAACTTGTGCTGGAAGTGGAATGGGTTGCAGTAACCCGGCTGGAGTAATGGCCAGATACTTATTCTGTTGGCAGACTGTGCACTCTCGTACAAATCTGGCTACATCCTTGCGCATGCCAATCCAATATAACTCAGCTGCTAGGCGTTGGTAAGTCTTTGTTTCTCCCGAATGTCCCCCCAACTGGAGTGGTATGAAATTCTCCAATTAGAGTAGTAAGGAGCTTAGAGGACCGTGGAATAACAAGGCGATTCTTATAGAATAATAAGACTTGAATGATTCCAGCAGCAAGCATTTCCTTGATCAACCTCTCAATCTCATCCTTCTGGGCGTGAGGATAGCGGTATGGTCGGACACTAACTGGTTGACTGTCTTCTTTGAGCATAATAGAATGTTCACGCCCCCTAATAGGAGGTAATCCCGCCGGCATGTCGAAAACTACGTCATAATATGCCAAAAATTTGGTGAAGAGATTTCGGTACCTCGGAACTCACTTCCTTCAAACCTTCCGGCTCCCTCGTGTTTAATGGTTCACATCATAGCTTTTAGAGAAACCAGAGTTTTCCCAAGCGAGGGATCCCCTCGAAGAGTGACAGACTCATTACCGAGTCTAAATTTCATCATTTGTGTCTTCCAGTTTGTATGAGTCATCCCCAAAGTCTCGAGCCACTGAATTCCCAGAATTACATCAGAACTCTCTAACCCAAGAGGCAAAAATTCTTCCACAATATTAATCCCCTGCAGGTGAAGTGTTACTCCTCGGCATACGCCTTCTCCTCGTACCGCATTACCAGTTCCCATAGCCACTCCATATTCATCGGTTTTAACAATAGGTATCTGAATTCTATTAACCAGATCCAAGGAAATGAAATTGTGGGTGGCACCTGGATTAATCAATACCACAACCTCCTGCTCGCCGATCATCCCCTTCAATTTCATCGTCTTTGGATTCGTCAATCCCACCACCGAATTGAGCGATACTTCCGCCATTTGATTAAGCTCAGACGCTTCCGGTTCGGGTTCCGCCTCTTCAGACCCTTCTCCCTCAACCTACTCTTCTTCTTCTACATCATGGGTAAGAAGGACATTCAGTTCCTTCTTCTTGCAGATGTGCCCAGGAGCCCATTTTTCATCACACTGATAACATAGCCCTTTTTCTCGTTTCTTTTGAAGTTCCGAATCAGAGAGCCCTCGCACCTCTTCGGCGAATTTTCCTGTGTATCGATTTGCCCCAAAATCCGATCGAGAAGCTTTAGAGTGGATACGATGGAAGTTGGTGCTCTGCATGGATCCCCCTGCTCGGTGAAAACCCATTGGTCGGTTTGTGGGCATTGGTCACCCACAACTTTTCTTCTATCTTTTGGCCCAAGTCCATGGTTTGGCCCAAGTTGTTGGGTTCTAAAATCCGGACCTTAACCCTATTCTCGAGCTTCAACCCATTGATGAAATTTCCTAGGGCTACTTCATCGGATACATTCGCTAATGGTACCGGCAACTCGATAAACTTCCGACGATACTCTTGCACGCTGTCGACTTGAACTAGAGCCAACCACTGTTCATGGAGTGAGCCAGTTTGGGTTGTTCGGAACTGCTTCAAGAGAAGCATCTTCATCTCTTCCCACAGAATAATAGATCGCTTCCTGTTTTCCCATTGATACCATAGTAGGGCATCTCCTTCGAACGCCATAATCGTCGCCTCAAGCTTCTCTTCATTGGTCAACTGATGTAGGGCGAAATATCGTTCTGTCTTCAAGATCCATCCATCTAGATTCGAGCCATCGAATAGCGGCATCTCCAGTCTCCGGAATCGGAATTCATGACAAAATCCATTTGAGTTCGAGCCACCGTCTATACCAAGAGATTCGCTCTTGTACGAAGCCGAACCGCCTCGAGCCGTATCTTCTTGTGATTTGAGGAACTGTTCGATTAGTTTGTTCATATTTTGTACCTCCTCCTTCAACGTTCCCATTTCTTGTTGGAACTCCTCTTGTACGGTACCAACCATTTCTTCCATGGAATCTATCCGCTGGCAACATTTTTGGCTGCCATTTCCCAGGTACGATTGCTCTGATACCAATTTGATACACACTGTATTGAAACTAGATTTATTGCTTAGTAAAGACAGTAAGGGATGCGAGAAATTTTTTATTTATGGCCTGGATAATTCCAGACTATCCAAGCATTTGAGAGGCTATGGAACTTTCCAAAATGAGCAAGCTCATTACAAAGCAAGAAATCTCATATGCCTTCTACTAGCTAACCCTGCCCTCTATATTCTTCTCTCCTCCACAAGCCAAAACTGTAAACCTCCAAACAGAATGCCAGCAAATCAAATCCAACAGAATGCCAGCAAATTCATAACAGAATTGCATCAGCTATGATTTATAATTTCCGAAATTACCCTTGCGCTTAGAATAGGTGAAACGCACTTGAGGCCTAACACCATCTCTTGTCCTTATGTTGTCTTTGCCTTGAATTGAACTTCAAAGTATATTGGTGCAATCTCTGATAACTCTAGTCCTAGGTGATTTTGCTGCATCACAGAGCTTGTTGTTGGGGATCCAGGTGGGATTATCAAACCTGGGACCTTGCACCAGATGGTGGCTTCACACCTTTGTCTCAGTCCCTTGGCCACTGATCCACCACACCTCTGTGGTGGATCAATAATATTCTACTTGCACTCTATGAGAAGACCATATGCTATGTTCTCCTCATTCTTATATATGACTGATGAAAGTAATTATGAATCTTTTGGGACATGTAATGGCTGCTATACCTCATTTAACTCCTACCGCGTTGAAGTTATTCAAGAGTATATCACATCTACTGCCGCTTATCTTGAAACTTACTCCCTTTGAATATTCATATGGTCATCTAAGAAAGGAAGCTTGTATGGTAGCACAGATGAATGTTTCTTCTATATTATGACTGAATGAACTCCTTTTTGTGTTTAGTCAATTAATTTAGCAGACAACAACTACAGTGAGATCTTTCGATTACCTTGTGGAGTTACTTTTCTAACAGTTGACACAAATAAATAAAGAACTTCTATGCCAATCTTGTGGTGAAATCCTATGCTTCTCAAGAGTGGAATTCTATCTGTCTCTCCTACTGTCACTTTTACTTGGTCATCTTTCTATATCATTCATGTTCTTGACTATTTTACTGTAAGCAATTGATATCATTTCGGCTCATTGTGCTCTAGAAGAAATATGCTTATGAAGCAGAGGCAGGAGTAGATATGGGATATTATTGGTTCTATGTTATATTTTGGATCACTTCCTCTAGGCTCTGGCATGATTTTTGTAGTTTTCCTCTATTGATGCTGAAAAAGATGTCTGTTATATACATGGTCACACACACACACACACATAGATGGAGGCACACCAACAAAAAGAAGTTATGATTATCAAAGTGCTCTTCTCTAAACTCCCATTAAATTACTGCTACCTCAGGAGAATCCAAACTGTTTGTTGATAGTCACACCCCAAGGTGGCCATTTAGGGTGGGTCGCTGGCACCGAAGCTCCTCGTGGAGCTCCTTGGACCGATCCTGTGGTGATGGATTTCCTAGAACATCTCGAAAGTGTGGAGGCTCTAAAACATTGTACAGACAACTTGCTGGTGGTATAGCTAGCAAGGTAAATCATTTGTGCCAACATTGCTGCATCTACCATTGGAATGTGATTATTACGATGAAAGTTCAATAAATTGTTACAATTAAATTGGGAATCATGTAATTTTTTATTTTTTTTTGCAGAATTCTGCTAGAAACTGGGAGATAGTAGCCACCTAATATTTGATTAATGCATCTTACCTATTGTCCACAGCTGAAAGAAATAGACTGAAAACATCTGAATGCTTATGATTTATGAATGAATAAAACTAAAATGTACACTCTTTTTTAATATTTTTATAATTAATGGTTATGAATGAATTAAACTAAAACTGTGTTTAATCTGAGAATTTACTCTGATTCAGTCATTTTCATTTGCGTGGGAGTGTCTCTCTAATGATGTCAGAAAGGACAGTCGCGCAGACGCAGTAGCAAGCCAACTCAGAAAAAAAATTAAATAAAACCTGCGGAAAAGATAAATGAATTAAGAAAGGAAGCCAATTTGGAAGGATGTGAAAGTGGCGGGGCCAAAACCAAAAACATGTCTGGTAAGGGAGATAAGGGGTCAAGGCTACATTACATTTCTATGATACGTATTAGTGATGGCGGTGGGTGGGTGGGTCCTTTTGTTGGTTGTACACCTTTTGCGTCACGTGCTTTGTCAGAGGCCACGTTACCATCTTAACTCCCCTCTATAAAAAAAAAAATAAGTAATATTATGTATCCTAAATTTTTATCTTAAATCAAGAGAAATTATTGAATCAGAGAGTTTTATTTAAAAAAGTTAATGAGGCCTACTTATTCAAAGGTCTTTTTTTATTTGAAATAAAAATTTGATTCGGAGATTTGAGATACATAGTATTTTCTCTCAAAAACATTATTTCAAGTCTAATTGAAACTCTAAGTGGTGACAAATATAAATTATAAAATTTTGAATTTTTAAAATTTTTAGGGGATTAAGTCATAAGAGATTTATTTTTCAGGAATATTTTTATTCCGATATAAATGATTTGTTTTTAATTGGATTGAGAGTAAATTAGTTGAAGGACGCATAAACTAATTTATTTTTTGAATTGAAACGATAGAAATTTTATTAAGAAGCTAAATTTGAAAGAAGAGATGGTATCAAAAAAGCTGGTGCCATTTTTTTTTTTCAAATATTAATATTTTCACCTAATCTGGCCTTTTCTAGCCAACTGGTGAGCCACACGATTTTTTGATCGTTTAACAGTTGACAAAGAATAAAAAATAAATAGTCGAAGATACTGTTGCACATCTGCAATAATAGTGTCAATAGGAGAAAAATTTTCAGAATTATCATCAATCCTCTTCATGATTACAGAAGAATCTCCTTCCAACATAATCTCATCACACCCAATTTGCCTCGCAAGAAACACAACTTCTTTTGCAACCATATACTCTGCAGTTTGTGCATAAACTAATTTAGATAAACAGTTAAACCAAAATATATATATATATATATATATATTTATACATACACTAAACGTATTAGTTTTGGAAGAGGTTCAAAGACACCAGTTGGACTACAATTAAATACAAGGCCGTACCATCCACAATCATCTCCCTAAAATGTGAATGTTTTAGATAATGGACCATGGATGGCAGTGGCACCCAACACATTTTCTATCTAAATGGATAAGTTTTAAAAGAGACACAGAGAGACAGAGAGCGAGAGGGGCAAGCGTCTAGAATTCCAAGAGGGTGTGAGTGGAAAACGATTAGGTGGATGGATAAGGTAAGGAAGCTCAAAGGTGGGAGAGAGGGATGGGTTGTTGAGTTATTTTTGGTGGTGGGACCATGTATACATATATGAATGAGACCGGTTTTACCGTACAATATCATATTCATGTGCATGTGGCCCTTTTGTTCAGCCAGGTTCGAACTTGCATAGTCTCCCCCCAGACTCATAATATTGATATCGTGTCCTATTTTTGGTCCAAGAGACAGGTCTGTCAGTACTATTCCTGTTTGTTATAGTTCCTGCTCATTTGGAGCCAAGCGTATCCCTCCCCTTCCCTTTCAGTTTGACTCATTCCATTCCACCCACCCACGCCTCTTCCTGCCAATTTCTTTCATCACCCTTACTTCACTTCAACTTGGATTTGAACTCTTTGGGAGGGAGGGATGGAGGGAGGGTTAATTAATTTATTAATTGTAGGGAATATTCTACACCAAGGGATTGGATTGATGTGGACGATGCACAATGAGCGGAAAAAGTTGAGCTGGACAGGAATAGTAAAATTTCAGCAACTAATCACAGCCATTGGAAAATTTTTATTTTGGATAAATCCGTACCGTGAAAAATAAAAATTATTATTATTATTATTTTTTATCTTTTGAGATTCTAACTCTCTTATACTTTATTATATATATATATGTATCTTAGACAC
>CM042186.1:40684148-40732365 GCA_023539305.1 Ilex asprella | reverse complement strand
TCAACAGACTCTTATACTTTATTATATATATATATATATATATATATATATACTTAGATATAAGAATTAGTTGGTATGTTGCAAACTCTAGGTAACCATGAGAGGAAAAACTGAAATTGTGATAATCATGATTGACAGTTCTAGGTTCAGTCAATTAAACGAGAGTTAACTAAATAAATGCATAGACCTAAGAACTTGTCCAAATGATTTGACCTCAATCCACTGTGTATGTGATATGCCAATAGTTTATACTTATACTTACCATAAACTATGCCTATTGATAGGGATATGCACCATCCGTTAACTGCTGCCTATGCATCCCATCGCCTCCCCATGATGCATAGTGGAGCCTTTATGCTAAAATAAATGTATAAATTTTTGTCATTCTTTCAATGTCAGATTGGTGCAAAGATATTTTTTTATATTGGCAAAACTCATCGAGTGTTTCACAAAACACCCACTCATAAAATGTTTTATTTTAAAAATCTTTTAACACTACCATCACCTCATAAGCACAACCATTACTACCACCGTCATCTCACCACAATCAACTAATCGCCATCACTATTGCTTTTCTTATTAGCATTTGTTCGCTGTTATCATCACTTTACCGTAAGTACCACTAAATACCATCACCACCTCCATCCCTCCATCACCACCACAATTAACAACTCTATCATTAAAACCATCACAATCAATCTCACAATTATTACCCTCTCCCCCCAATAACCATCTTGGTGGTGGCAGTGATGATGGTTGGGAGGAGGGGGTGGTAATGGGGAAAGATAAGGTGATGGAGGTAGTGGAGGAATGGTGGGTGATAGTATTGGCGCGGACGACAATGATTATGATAAGTGGGGGTGGAGATGACAACTGTAGAGTATTGGTGATATAACGATAGTAGAATGTATTTAATGCTATAATAGGACCCACTATTAAATACATTTATTAGACGAGAAGTGATCAATTAAATGTATTAGTACTTTATTGTAGTGGTAAAGTTGTTTATCTAATTCAATGCTTAAATTTAAAAAAAAATGAATAATATTTATATTAAAAATTCTGTACTTAGCACATAAAATTGGGCATTCAATTTTTAGTACTTAATTTATAATTTTTGAACAAAAGTGTAATGCATCTTTTAATCAATTTGACATCATTAGTCTCTTATAAAATTATCCTCTCCTAGTCTGTCAATGAATTTACCTAATGAAGTTGAAAAACTCACTATTTTCGTACCATATTTCAAGGAACTCACAATTTTGTATCATGTACAAAACTTTATATATTAGTGTGAGTGGTTGAATCGGTAGAGTTTGCTAATTTTTACGAAACATTCAATTTATGAGATTTTGACACAATATTGAAGATATAATATTTAATAAACAAATTTGAAATGTATAATTTTATCATTTCAAAAAATAAATATATAGAAAAAAGAGAGAAATTTAAGCAAGATTATGCATAACCAATATTCGATGCATCATATTTATGGGTGTCAATTAATATAGAATCAATCCTAGAAAAAACTCAGACTTGCATGCAATATCATACCTAATATAGTCACAATTGGGATCCGGATCTCTTCCATTATCCTTTAATTTCCACCAATAGAGTATCCGATGAATGACACTCGAAAATTTTAATTTCAACAGGATGTTTCTCGCTTAGAAGACTTGTTAACCTTGGTTAACACCAGTAATATAGCTGAAATCCCAATTTCTCTAAATTTAAGTCGCTCAAAATTAAAAAAAAAAAAATCCTGTCAACACTTCTCTATCTTTCTAGTCAATATATCAGATACAAGAATATGCCAATGAAGTTGCCAAGCAAAGCATACCAAAAAAAAAAATTCAGGAAAAAAATTAAATGATAAACATCAAAAAAATTTAGGGAGAATTATATTTAGACCATCTAAAGTTTGTCACTTAATCACTCAGACCCCTTGACATTTGAAATATTACACACAGATTCGTTGAGATTTGTACACCTATAATACTTAGCCTCTGCTGTCAAATGTCCGTTAGTAAATTATACTAAGACCTCCTGAAATTTGTAGGCGTATAATATTTAGATCTTTTAAGTTTAAAATTTTACACTTAGATAACAAATACTCCAATCAAAGATAGAATATTAAATATTTTAAAATTTAAAACCAAAATTTATGTTCTATTGTATCATTTATTGAAATAAAATCAAAAATAAAAAGCCAATTTTTCCTTAAAAAATTGTAATTAATATATAATTATACTATCTATTGGAATAAAATTAAAAAAAAAATCAAACAAGGTGTCTAATTCATTCTTGATAGAACATGAATTTTACAATTAAAATTCATGTTCTATTATGACATTTATTAATATAAAATTAAAATTAAAAATCTAATTTTTCTTAAAAGATTATAATTAATATATAATTTTACTATGTATTAGATGAATCGTATTTATGGGTTTCAATTAATACAGAATCAGTCTTAGACCAAACTCAGCCTAATTATAGTCACAATTGAGGAGGATTCCACCAAGGGAATGCTTTAAAAGTATAATCTGTTACGGGGCAGGGGGTTTGGGGCCGGTTAGAAAAAGGCAAGTATGTTATGTATGTTTTTAGAGGTCCAAAATGAATAAGAGAGAGAATCGAAAAACGTGTCATACAATTAATGGAATTTATTTATAGCTTCATAAGATTTTATTGGATGTGTTAGTATTACCCTCCAAAATGAATGAGAACCAAAGCTAATGCATGCGTGAGAGAGACGTGTCTCATCGGCATCTTTTTGTTTTTTCTCTTTTTTTTCTTTTCTGAGAAGGATTGACTTGTATGCATGGCTGAAAAGATAAGATGAACATACTACATACCAACTTAAACCACCACGTTTTAAGGTTGGATATTCCCTAATATAACTTGACCAGATTCACTGTACCAAGTTATCAATTTCCCCTACCCCCCAACACATTGCTTTCCACAATCCCCCTGGCACAATTCCACACTATCAATCCACAATTTTCTTCTTTACAAACCCAAAAAAAAAAAAAAAAGGGTTACGGTAAATCATTATGACTACTTAATAATTTTTTTCCCCACCAGATTGGCTCCCTTTGCCGCTATATAAGGGTGGCACACTCCTAGAACCATCCTCACCCTCCCACCCTTTTCTTTCCATCCCTATTCCCTAATCGCTCTACAACTCTATCTTTGTTTCTCTAATAAACCCTAAAAGTTCTCTTTCTTTGCAACAATGGCGGAAACCGGTATTCATAACCATGTCTTTTCAGGGAAGAAGCGAACTGGTTCTGATGATTTTGATCGCGACGATTTCATCATGGCTAAAAAGCCTATGAAACCGATATGGGAAGACCCCGCGGCGGCGTTGGCCAATGCCCGCCACGAGTTTGGAGAACATGGCGGTGTCAACATGTCCATCGAGGCCTCAGCCACGTTCACGGTTATGGAGCCTGAGACCATGCGCCGCATGTTCACCGGCGAATTGGGTCCAGACCGCGACTTTTTCATCTATAGCCGTCACTTCAACCCAACGGTGCTCAATCTCAGCCGCCATCTGGCGGCTCTTGAAGGAACAGAGGCCGCATACTGTACGGCCTCCGGCATGTCAGCCATATCGTCGGTGCTGTTGCAGCTCTGCAGCTCCGGCGGTCACATCGTGGCTTCGCGGACGCTGTACGGTGGGACCCACGCACTGCTCACTCATTTCTTGCCGAGGGCGTGTAACATTACGACGACGTTTGTGGATATAAGAGATCACGACATGGTGAAGGAAGCGATTGCCGAAGGAAGGACGAAGGTGTTGTATTTTGAGGCAGTCTCAAACCCTACACTGATGGTGGCTAACGTTCCGGAGTTGTGTAGGATAGCGCACGACAAGGGGGTGATGGTGGTGGTCGATAACACCTTCTCTCCGATGGTCCTGTCTCCGGCGCGTCTCGGAGCCGACGTGGTCATTCATAGTATCTCCAAGTATATTAGCGGTGGGGCCGATATTATTGCAGGTACGTTATTTAGCCATCGTACACGTGCTTTGGCACCAAATTAAGATAACTTTAGAAAATTCTTTCGAATAGGAGGAGGAGATTTGATGAATGATGAATGATAATCATATATAGTATATAGTACCCAACAAAAGAAACATAAAGATCTGTCGGCCCTTGATTTCCGGGACGCTGACTAAGCAGCCCGTGTCTAATTAATCATGATTAGACTTATGGTTTATAGGAGTGATTAAATTTGGGTCTCTTTTATATAATTAGTTTCAAAAAATAAACTTATTGGACTGAACAATCACGGGACGGAAACACTGTTTAGAGGAGTGGATTAGTCGATGTGGTGCCAAAAATAGCAAGTACTGCCAAATTGCATTTGTTTGTTGAGCTGTCATGTGATTCTCACTCTCATCAAAGAATAGTCATGTGGATTCACATGGATGGAAAGAAAGTGCCAGTTCGTATCAGTAGTTGTTTTCTTGGAATTATTTATTTATTTATAGTTGGAGCTGGTAACTGTTACTTTTTTTTTTTGTCGTCCATGTGACGAGGATGTTGATACTTTTGGTCTTTTCTAGGTGTGTAAGTTCTATTTTATCTGGCATATATTACAGTCTATCAATGTTGTTGCTTTGCGGTAAAAAAAGAAAGAGACGTAAAACAAGTCTCTACTTCTGCAGAATAATATTCTCTGTTATTTTTTTTTTCTTCTGGTCTTTGTTGGATTTGACTCTAGTCATCATGTTCATGTATCTCTAATTGTGCAAAGTGTAGAAGTATATATAATTGATAGAGCATGTGGTCAAACTACTTCTCTCTTTCGTTTATCTGTGGTTTTCTTTGCACTTTAGTTTTCAATGAAGTTTTTTCAACCACACCTTTTGATACGAGATACGAGAACTGAATTTGACAATGTACAGGTGCGGTCTGTGGACCAGCGAGCCTAGTGAACTCTATGATGGACCTTCAGCAAGGGACTCTTATGCTACTAGGCCCAACCATGAATGCCAAGGTGGCCTTTGAACTGTCAGAAAGAATTCCTCACTTGAGCTTGAGAATGAAGGAACATTGCAGCCGGGCTTTGGTTTATGCCACAAGGATGAAGAAACTGGGCCTCAAAGTCATCTACCCGGGCCTTCAAGATCACCCCGATCATGATCTTTTGAAATCAATGGCAAATAAAGACTATGGTTATGGCGGAATTTTATGTGTGGACATGGAAACAGAGGAAAGGGCTAACCGACTTATGAACCTCTTGCAAAACTGCACCCAGTTCGGGTTCATGGCTGTTAGTTTGGGATACTATGAGACCCTCATGTCTTGCTCTGGTAGTAGCACAAGCAGTGAATTGAACACGGAAGAGAAGGAGTTGGCGGGCATTTCACCTGGATTGGTGAGGATGTCCATTGGCTATAGTGGCACCCTGGAGCAAAAATGGAGTCAGCTCGAAAAGGCGCTGTCCAGAATGCAAGACTCAAGTTTATTGTCAAAGAATTAAAACAAAGTCTCAACCAAGTGGTTGCTTGCTTAAGCTTTGATGGTGTGTTATGTACAAAAGGGGTGTCCTTTTTAACTGCCAGCCGATAAATATGATTATAGAAATGTGTTTCAGTATCTATAATCCAACTTGAGTTTCCTTTGGTCTCCATTGGAAGAACTTTCGTAATTTGTGCTTCTCAGAAAAATAATAAAGAAAAACCTGGATGTGTAGTTTGCAATTACTACCACAAGGAAACTACCCCACCTTGAAAAGCATGTCAATAACCACGGTAGAACATGCCAAGAGAGGTCTCATTTTAACTGGAATGAAGAATGACTAGACTCGGCCACAAGATGACTGGCGTAAGCTCTGTTCATGACAAGCCTTGAAAATGTTTACTATTTCAATTTTCAACCCTTTGCCACTTGAGCTTAGTCTCTCATAACCCATATCCCCCGAGAGAATGAACGAGTAATAAGTTTATTGTTTGAATAATGTCATTAAAATCTAAAAAGTTTAATCTAATTTATGTCAATGAATGAATACTAAGTTTATTATTTAAATAATGTTATTGATACATAAAAATTTAATTTAATTTAATTTATTGACATAATGATGTATCATTTAAGTGATGGAATCACAATAAAGAAGTCTAAAAGTTAGAGTTGACGAGCCCAAATTTGATTGGACTAAGTCTAATAAAAATAATCTAGGAAAGGCCTGAATGTTCAGAACCCAAGAAAGAGTCCAAGTCGCCAAAACTCACGAAACTGGGTAGACCTATTTAAAGGTAGTCCGTAAGGTGGTTAAGTGGCCAACGTTCAAGGAGGATCAGGGGGCGCCGCCCAATGAGGTCACCAGCCCTTAGGCGTCACCCAATGGGCGCCACCCAAGGGTTAAGCTCCCCTCTCCACTTTTCTTCATTCTCTTCACTTGCCTTATCTTTATCCATGATGATTCAAGTCCAAGCCTGCTCAAGTCAAGTCCAAAGAGAAGACCAAGACCACTCCAGCTCAGAATCTTCCTCTAACTAAGTAGGAGCACAAGGGAAAGAATATCGGGATAGGCATGAAGATCTCCTACTATACTTGGACTTACCAATATAGTAGAAATACTCTCCTTCACGTCACCGCCTCACCGCCTTACTCTAACTATGTAATGTAAGCCCTCTCAACATTAAGGAGAGACTAAAAAATGCTCTCACACACCCCTCACACTTATCTCTCTCTCTGAATCTCTGTAACTTTCAGGAGTAAACTCTCTGGGACCAATATTCATCAATAAAGAACACCGACCACTGCTGCCATTCCCAAAAGTAGAGTAGGTCATCCCAGACCGAAACACTATAAATATCCGTGTTGATTCTTTATTTATTGTTCTCTTATTAATTGTTTGTTACTACTCATTGATTGCAGCTGTTCGAATACTTGACTGTTGATCTTGCACGAAGACAGATTTGTGCATAATCAGTTTAGCGTCATCTATAGGAAACGACTAGTTTTCTCACTTTCACCCATGGCAATTACTATCCGATCTATGAGCCAACAACCGAGGGACAACAACCCTCCTCACCAAGAAAGGCTCCGCCTCCCATCGCACTCTCAAAACCTTCTACTACAACGGCTGGACAATAGCAACAGCTTCTCCAAACCATGCAACTTTTGGGGAAACAAAATCAGCAAATTATTCAACTAATTCTCACCCAAGGAGGCACTGTTCCCCACCCTGGGGGAGGAATCTCAGTCCCTCTAACAGGAGAGGAGTCATTGCTTGTCCCTTCTGAACGCCAAACAGCCCCTACTATAGGGGTCCTCGCCAAAATGCTCCAGTGAAGGTTAAGTTAGTATATCTTTCGAGAGAACACTCAAATATTCTAAATTTCAGTTTGATATTGCGTACCTTTGTCCATCTTTCTCACGAGTATTTATACTTGGAATAGCAATGAGTGCAAGGGCATAAAGTCTCATCTCAATATTAAATGTCTTTCACTTTTACCTATGCGTGATTGAGTGTTTTCCAAATAAGTCTTCGTGTCATAAATGCTCGGTTGATAGATCAAGGCCTCGATGACAGGCCGAGAACCCCCCGCTATCCTCGAGTACTCGAGTGCCTCTGGTCGGCATTTGACGCCTACTCCAGGGTGTTCGGCATTAGGCAGATAATACCTCGATTCCAGCGTCCGGTGCAATTGGCCATTAATGCTCGTACTCATTACCGGCAGTTTTAGGTCTTCAATAAAGCAGTAGCTCATTAATTGTCCTGTCTCTGTCACTCACATCACCATAAATGCACGTCATGTCACCTTAAATGCTGGTGTCAGTGGATGCACTCGACTCCTCCTAGTTATACACCCTCGGTTCGGTTTCTCGGCGCCTTTTGAGCTTCACATTGACTAGACCTTTACACGTATTAGTCCGGGGGCTACTAAGCCTCCTAGAATCCCTCCAATAACCACGGTAGAACATGCCAAGAGAAGTCTCCTTTTAACAGGAATGAAGAATGACTAGACTCGGCCACAAGATGACTGGCGTAAGCTCTGTTCATGACAAGCCTTGAAAATGTATACTATTTCAATTTTCAACCCTTTGCCACTTGAGCTAAGTCTCTCATAACCCATATTCCCAGAGAGAATGAACTAGTACTAAGTTTATTATTTGAATAAGGTTATTAAAATCTAAAAAGTTTAATCTAATTTATGTCAATGAACGAATACTAAGTTTATTATTTAAATAATGTTATTGATACCTAAAAGTTTAATTTAATTTAATTTATTGACATAATGATGTATCGTTTAAGTAATGCAATCACAATAAAGAAGTCTAAAAGTTAGAGTTGAGGAGCCCAAATCTAATTGAACTAAGTCCAGTAAAAATAATCTAGGAAAGACCCGAATGTTCAGGACCCAAGAAAGAGTCCAATTCGCCAGAACCCACGAAGTTGGGTCGAACTATTTAAAGGGAGTCCGTAAGGAGGTCAAGTGGCCAACGCCTAAGGAAGACTAGGGGGCGTTGCCTAAGGAGGTGTCACCCAATGAGAGCCACTCAAGGCTTGGGTGCCACCCAAGAGTTGGGGTTTCCGTCTCCACTTTTCCTCATTCCCCTCACTTGCTTCATCTTCATCTATGATGATCCAAGTCCAAGCCTGCTCAAATCAAGTCCAGAGAGAAGTCCAAGCCCACTCTAGCTCGTAATCTTCCTCCAACTAAATAGGATCACGAGAGAAAGAATATCGAGATAGACATGAAGATCTTCTACTATACTTGAACTTACCAATATAGTAGAAGTACTCTTCTTCACGTTACTGCCTTACCCTAGTTATATAATGTAAGTCATCTTAACATCGAGAAGAGACTAGAAAAAGCCATCACACACCCCTCACACTTATCTCTCTCTCTGAATCTTTGTAATTCTCAGGAGTAAACTCTCTAGGGACCAATATTTATCAATAAATAACACTGACCATTGCTGTTATTTTTGAAAGTGGAGTAGGTCATCCGAGACCGAACCACTTTAAATCTCTGTGTTGACTCTTTATTTATTATTCTCTTATTAATTGTTTGTTTAATATTCATTGATTGCAATTGTTCGAATATTTGATTGTTGATCTTGCACAAAAACAGATTTGTGCATCATCAAGAGTCTCATCAACACTATTATATAATGTTATTATCACATCATTAAGTTATCAAAGTAGATCATTTTTTTTGGTTCTAATACTATTACTCTATTTATTTTTCAACCGAAAAAACAATATATACGATTATTCTCCGTAGGGAGAAAAAAAAATAAAAAAAAGAGAGAAATGAAAAGTGAGTGAAATTAAACGATGTCGTGTTATTGATCTTCTATTTCAGGTTTACCCAAAAAAAATCTTCTATTTCAGGAGTAAATATTGAATACAACGGTGATACCATGTCACAATTGATGACATGGTATCACCAACCAATAATAAAACCCTAAATGGGAAATGTGAACCCCACTTAGACTTACATGGCAAGAGCGTAGGAAGTTATTTGCTTACATGACAGGTTAGTTATTAATTTTTGTGGGGTATATGTGCTTATTTGTTTTAATATTATTAATTGGTGATACCATATCACCTTACCACGTGATATTACCGTTGTAATGAATATTTTTTCCAAACAATGCTATAAATCTCAAATTTGTATCCCAAATATTCATCCCAAATCAATGGAAATCATTAGATAAGTGTGTCCCATCAATTTTTTTCATTGAGACACACTTATCCAATAATTCTCATTAATTTAAAATTCACATTTATGATACAAAACATTACTCATTTTTTCCAATTTGAGGGGATTCCTCCGGAAATTGCTTTTTCTATAAAACGGGCGCGCACCTTTCCAAATGTTAGGAGATAGACCACCAAATTACCCAATCGGAACTCCATTCTCTCTCTCTCTCAAAAAAACGATGGCATCTTCGCAAAACGCAACAGCAGCGGCTGCTTCTACTGGTGGGAGTGGCGGTGGCAACGGCATCATAATACCTCAATCCAACGACGCATCACCCATGGATTCAACGGCTACAACAGCTACGGATGACCCGAAGCAAAACCTTAGCCAAGTCACTGATTCGATACAGAAGACGCTGGGCGTCATCCACCAGCTCTACCTCACCGTCTCTTCCTTCAATGTCGCCTCTCAACTCCCCCTCCTCCAACGCCTGTACCTACTATCTCTTTCTCTCTCTACTTGAAACCCTAAATAGTTTTTGCAATTTTATGTGTTTAGGTTTTCTGACCGAATTGGGTTTTTACAGGAATACGCTTGTTTTAGAGCTCGACAACATGACGAAATTGGCTGAGAACTGCAATATTCAGGTCCCTATGGAGGTCCTCAAGTATGTCCCCTTTTTCCCCACACTAAAGTGATGAATTTTATTGCTTCTTTTATGCATTGACTTTTTGATTTTGATTTCTGATATTGGATGTTGGATGTAAATCTTTAGTTTGATTGATGATGGAAAGAATCCGGATGAATTCACAAGGGATGTCTTGAATAGTTGCATTGCCAAGAATCAGATTACCAAAGGCAAAACTGACGCATTCAAGGTTTGCTTTTGTACACCCAATTTAATTTACAATATCGTCAGAACCTGTGTTTTTCTAGATGACAACGTAGTTTACTATACTCTGTTTTACAGTATATCAATAACACCCATACTGCCATACGCACCCACATGTGCATGTCCATCCTGCACTTAATCCCTTATCCCAAATTTTTTCTAAAGTGTGAATTATTTTCTAATTCAAATCGAGCACAATTTTGTTCAACTGTTTAATGTACCTTTAGCTTAATTGTGCTAGTAATATGTTCTTATTTCGTAATACGGGCTTCAAAGCTGTCTGGTAAAATCTTTTACAATTAGTTTACGCACAAAAATCCCTCTACTTCTTTGATCGTGCTTCAGTATGCAGAATTGAATCTAGATAATGGCTATAGCTCTCTCCTAGGTTTCTTGTTCCCGTGTCTGCTAGGTTACTCCCTTTGAGAGTTATATATTGGTTTATAAGTTTGACACCAAAGTATTTGGGAGAGCACCAGGGCTCTATTTTTTGTGTACCAGTACTGTTTTTTGTGCTGCGATGGAATTTTGTTATGAAATGAGAAATTATGTGAATTTCTTAAGCTGTTATGATAATTTTCATGCCTATCTTCTGTACAGAGTTTACGAAGGCATCTTCTAGAGGAACTTGAACAGGCATTTCCTGATGAAGTGGAAACTTACAGGGAAATACGTGCCACATCTGCAGCTGTGAGTTGCATTTGACTAATACATATGTCGCAATTATTCATGCAGGATAAATATTCCATTAAGTTTATCCATTCATTATTCAATTAGTTCGAACTAATATTGTTGGGTGTTACCATCAGCTTAATAACTATAGAACTATGTTTTGTATCTTGTTTTGGGGTTGAGTCATCAAGTTTGTTTTCTATACTTCATTCATTGCCCAGTTCTATTATCATGAATCATAGTAAGATAAAATTGTTTGTGAGAAGTTTTCAAAAACCAGAGTATATAACTGCATGAGTTTGAATGTGTATCGGAGAAGTAAGGCTAAAAAGCTTATGAAATTGGAGGACATAAATGGTATGATATGTATGACTAATCAAACTCACAGGATTGGAATGAGTTTAGTTTATGATTGGTAAACATTGCTAGAGGTATGGGGCTGACGTTTTCTCTTTTCCGCGGCCTGAAAAACTATATATCCTGAAATATCGGAGATTACTTAATTCAATTATTATTTAGACCTTCTTGTGACATTTATACAGGTGCTTAATATCCCACTACCATATTCCCCGACATATAGAACCTCTGTTCCTCATTTACTTATTGTACTTTTAACTTAATTACAGAATTCCAAGAGATTAGTTGTAATTCCCGAGAATAAATTTAAGACCACTATCCTTTGGGTTATGGCATTTTAAAACCAGCATATTCAAGTGGGTGGTAAACCCTAACCCTAATCCTTATTGTTTATAGGCTAGTAAAAAAATGTCAGAAAATGATGCCATTGCCTTTTTGTATTTTGTTAAGGGCAATATAGGTAATCATTAATTTTGCATTTCTATTGACATTTAAAAGTAGTGTAGATATAGATAAAGCTAGGTGGTGCATGGATATGTGTCTTGGTGTCTTCTGGTAATCGTGGAAGAGGCTTTTGTTGCGTGTTCTGTGTTGCTGGTCCATGCTTTTTTAATCGTAGTTGTATGCGCTAATTCTTATAGTCTAATGCAGGAATTGAAACGGCTCGCACAATCACAAAGCATATTACCAAATGGAGACATGAAGGTCAAGGCCGAGATATGAGAGTATTTTATGCATGAATCAGGTTAATGTAGTTCGTTTCTTTTATCAGGTCTGTAATCTTAAAGGTTGTTGACTATATATATACACATCCCATGCAAGGTGACATGAGATCATTGACCTGATCTTATATAAGAGCTTTGTTACTTGAATTTTAGCATAATAACTCGATGATGTCTTCCCTTTTGAATGCTATAGTGGAATAATCAATTGGCAGAACTAAAGCAAAAACAACAAATTAACTATTATTTTTGTCGAGAGAGAATGAGGAAGTTAATACTGGGAGGTTTAAGGTTCTGGTTAAGTCAATGGTTGATTACTGTATGACGAGAGTGATAAAGACTTCTGAAATGCTGAACTTTGACCAAAATTTAAGTATGTTGGATTTCTGTAAATTATCCCATGGAAGATGTCATAGAACTTCAGTATCATAGCTGTGTTTTTATAGTGTACTCCTTGAGTGCTGAACAACTCATTTAGGAGATCAATATTCACTTTATTTGGATGATGGTGGAGCCACAACTGCACTTTGGCCGCATGCATTTTGGATAAGAGGTTTCTTAATTGGGAAAAATGTACTGGGAACATATTTTTCATGCTTTGAGGGGATGTTATGCATCCAGATCTTCTTTACATTGAGAAAGTCTATTGCCAATCATGAAAATGAAAGAAACTACCTTTAAAAAACTATCACAATCACAAACCTTGTAATGGTGATAATTTGGTCTAGGAAGAATGGATACTTGTGGGACACGGCTGGGCACGTGTCCAATACTTCTAAAAATGTCCTAAATAGAGAAAAAAATTTAGTCGGATACGGGTTGGATATGGGATGGACATGTATGGGATGCAGTGTTTTTTTTTTTTTTGTAAGTTTAGGGGGCTGAAATGAAAAAAAAAAAAGAGACTTGAAAGGGGTGACGTCATTTCTTCTGGATAGAACAAAACCTACGAGGTTCTCTCTTCTGAGTTTTCTCATTCTCTCATTCGATTGACTGAGAGGGGTGAACGAAGAGGCCAAGTAGTCAATCTACTGACTGCTGGTTCATAAACGAAAAAAGGAAAAGGAGGAAAGCTCAGGTTCGCTTTTGGCTTTCCTAGAGTTGGGGTTTTGGTTTGCATGCTTTGATTTATTGGGACTTACTATCTATTCAATGGTTGAGATTATCAAGTCAATTTTTTAAGTCTAATTTTTAAGTTCATCTAACATTATTCTAAGATTAAATACTTGATTTTAAGCATTAGGTTTTCTATTTATGTTTAGAACCGTGTGATTTATGAAAATGGTGGATGTTTATTTTGAATCTTTGATCTATGTCGATTATAATAAAAAAAATAATGTTTCCTAGGTTTTATTAGTGATTATTAATATTGTTATTAGATATATTTTTTTTTGATCAAGAAGCAAGGATATATATGAGAATTAGGTAGGAAAGTCCGAATTACAATCTGTCAATAAAGAAACCTTAAGCTCGGGCGGGGGGGAGCCTAACCAATACAAATGCAATGAATTGGTTAGTTTAGAAACTGCCACCCAATGAGCAGCCCTATTACAGGCTCTAGGCTTGTGTAAAAAGCGTAGGTTGTGGAACCTAGCAAAAAATCTAATGTCGTCAATAATTACCCTAATCTCCCAAGGAGGAACATCCTCTGTTGCACTAAGTTTAATGAGAGCTAGACAATCATTCATAATAGTTACATTAGATAACAAAACGGCGTTGGCAAGGAGACACGCCTGGCGGACAGCTTAGCTTCAGCCACCAATGGAGATCCAGCAGAAAAAGAGAGGGAAGAACCAGACACCAGTCCACCCCCATTAGTGCTCACCACAACCCCACAGGCGGCAGACCCAGAACAAGGGTAGAAAGCACCATCACTGTAAATTAAAACAGACGAGTCAATTGGACAAGAAGGCCCCATAGAAACATCAGGAGCTGCTGGACTGGGTAAGTCCAAACCAACCCCAGCTAACTGGTCACTCCACAAACCTTTTGCACGCAAAAGAGTAGCAAAAGCATTGACCTCATCCTCACAAAAAACCTTCTGGTTTCGAGCTTTCCAAATCACCCAGCCCACAGTAGCCATTTTTCCCAACAGGCTCCTCCTACTTGCATCATCCTCCACCAATTCCAGTAAGGCAGAGGAACGCTGCAACACAGACAAGAAAGAGGTCTCCTCCCTCTGAACCAAAAAATCCATTTCAAACCAAATCCTCTTGGTCCATTCACATTCAAACAAAAGGTGCTCAATGGATTCAGGGAGAGAAAGACAAATAGGGCAAAGAGGGGAAGGCGAACACTTACGTTTGAAAAGGTTCTCTTGAGTGGCAATGATATTATGACAGGCTCTCCACCAAAACTGCCTCACCTTGGGAAGAGCCTTCATACTCCAAAGCAGCCGCCAAAGCTTGGGATGAGGGGAAGCAGAGGAGCCACAGACCAAAGGGGAAGAGGTAGAATTACGGGCCAGAAAATACCTAGACTTGACAGAGTAGATCCCTTTTCTGCAAGGCCACCAGATGCGTTTGTCTTTACCTCCTCTGTTGGACAGTGGAATGGCTTTGATAGCTTTGATTTCCTCTCTGGAAATGGCGTCCCCAAAACAAGAGAGGTCCCATCTGCATGGGTTAGTCTTAATAACATCCGCCACCTTCTCAATCCGACAATCAGCGGGCTTAGGAGACAGGACAGAGAAGGAGGAGAAATGGGGAATCCACTTATCGTTCCAAAAAGAAACCTCCATTCCATCCCCAATGTGCCACATAATGCCTTGCACCAAAAGCTCTCTACCAAAGAGAAGACTGCTCCAAGCCTAGGAGGGGCATTGACCCCTCTTGGCATTCAACAGTTCCCCATCAGGGTAGTAAATGGCTTTCACAAATTTCGCCCAGAAAGACTTCGGATGAGATAACAGCCTCCAACACTGTTTAGCCAACAGAGCTTGGTTAAATAACTTGAAATCTTTGAAGCCCATACCCCCGACCGTCTTGGACTCCGTCATACACTCCCATTTTTTCCAACTGATTCCATTGCTAGCTCCAGAACCCCTCCACCAGAAACGTCGGACGTAGCCATTATGCTTGTCGCAAAAATTTTGTGGAAATGCAACAACGGACATAGCATAATTTGGGATCGCTTGAATAACAGCCTTGATTAAAATTTCCTTCCCTGCATGTGTTAAACAAGACCCCTTCCATCCTTGCAATTTGTTGGCAACGCCTTCCAAAATATAGCCAAAAACCTCACTCCTTGATCGACCCCACATTGTAGGAATGCCCAGATACTTCGACTGAGGAGGAATAGGAGTCATACCCAGCTGACGGCAAAGGAGATCTTTTTGGTCCTCAGTAGTGTTTGCTGAAAAAATAATCCCAAACTTTTGAAGATTGGCGCACTGTCCAGAGGTAGCACAGTAGTCTTGAAGAATTCTGATAAATTCCCCCACACAACCATCCTTATCTCTTATGAAGAAAAGTGAATCGTCTGCAAAGAAGATGTGTGAAATAACTGGGCTTCGTCTCTTGACTTTCAGGCCCTTTAAACGATTGAAATCCACTCCTCGCAAAATCATAGCAGAAAGAACATCGGCAACAAAGAGGAAGAGATAAGGGGATAAGGGATCCCCTTGTCGAAGCCTCCTGTGAGGAAAGACCTCACCTTTGCACTCCCCATTTAAAAGCACCTTATAGGAAACCGTAGAAACACACTGCATAACCAAGTGGACCCAGAGAATATCAAAACCCAGAGAAACCATAGAAGCTTCAAGGAAGTCCCATTCGACCCTATCATAGGCTTTACTAATATCCATCTTAATTGCCAGCTCCGGAATTTTACTTTTCCGCTTACCCTTGAGATGGTGAAAAACTTTATTTGCAATGAAGATACTATCTTGAATTTGGCGGTTAGGAAGAAAGGCAGCTTGATTGGGGGTGATCAGTGAACTCATAAGCGGCTTCAGTCTGTTTGCTAAGACTTTGGAGACAATCTCATAGGCAAAGTTACATAAGGCAATCGGGCGAAATTGAGAGATAGTTTCAGGAGCAGCCTCCTTCGGAATCAGGACAATAAAGGTCTGATTCAGATGACCAGGCAAGAATCCCCCCACAAAGAAGTCTTTGACCATAAGAAAGACGTCATTGCCCACAATGTGCCAAAAATGATTGAAAAAGATCCCTGGATACCCATCAGGACTAGGGGCCTGGAGAGCACCCAAATCAGAGACCGCATTCCTAACCTCCATCAACGAGAGCTCACGAAGCAGGCTGGCATTCATGTCCGCAGAAACCCTGAGTTGAACATCCTTAAGAACAGCAGAGAGATCCCTTTCCCCAACAGAGGTGAACAAAAGTTGAAAATAATTAATGATGTGGGAATTAAGCTCCTCTTCACTTTCAATCCATTCCTTATCCTCATTCATAAGTCTGGAAATGTTATTGCGGTTGCGGCGCTGATGAGTGGATAAATGAAAGAATCTGGTATTTAGATCTCCATGCTTAAGCCAACTGATCCTGTACCTTTGCCTCCAATATTGCTCCTCTCTGTTTCTAATGGCATCTGCCTGAGAACAAAGGTCAGCCTCCCTTTGTAAATTAGTCTCCGAGGGGTCCAGGGATTGAATCAGGCTGATCTCTTTCACAATCTCCCGAAGTTTTCTCCTGTCATTTCCAAACTTAGCCTTGCTCCAAGATAAAAGACTTGCTTTACACATTTCCAAGTTCTTAGACACATCACTAAGAGCATGACCAAAATGGGTAGAAGTCCAATTATGTTTAATCACCTCCTCACAATCAGGGTCCTCAAGCCACATGCTTTCAAACTTGAAAAGAGGAGGCCTTCGCTTGATAGAACTCCCAAAGTCAATCACAAGCGGATTGTGATCAGAGCCAATCCTGACCTCGTGAAGCACTTGCGTGGAAGGAAAAGCAGCACACCACTCAGAATTGACCAATACCCTATCCAGTCTTTCTTGAACGTTTGCAGCACCTGGCCTGTTGTTTGACCTGGTAAATCTGAGTCCATTAAAATTCAACTCAATCAGGCAACACTCTGAAATAAGATTCTGCAGCTCCTCAATCCGCTGCATGCTGGCTGCAGCTCCTCAATCCGCTGCATGCTGGCTGCAGCTCCCTCTTCCTTATCAGAAAGTGACCCAAACACATTGAAATCTCCCATTACAATCCAGGGGCCGTCAGCCACTCTAGTCATATCTTTATGGCATTCCCAAGTCCGCTGCCGATTTTCCACCCTAGGGTCCCCATAGATGAAAGTACATTTCCAGGATAAAGCTTGCATATTGGAAAAACAGTTAACATTGAAGAGGTCTCTACATTGTTCACATACTTGAAGATCAACATCTTCTCTCCACTATAAGGACAAACCACCTGAAAGGCCCACCGGATCAACATATTCCCCACTATGGTAACGTAAGGATCTTCTCAATCGCTCTAACTTATAGGACTTATTTTTAGTCTCCATAAGGAAGACGATTGAGGGGCGATGAGTATCTATTAACCCTCTTAAGTTACGAACTGTTCGGGGTCGCCTCACTCCCTGAAAGTTCCAGGACAAAATTAGCATGGATCCTGTGGCTGTTGAAGGTCAGCCACCACCACCTTTATCGGTTGACAGATTGAATTTTCAGCTTCAGACATCGCATATGAAGGTTGAGAGAACCAATTTGACGTACTTCTGTTACAGTTATTTTCCCCTCTCCCTTCTCGAACCCCTTGAGTCGCAACATCCTGTTGAGCTTGCACTCGATCTTCCTCCCTCTCCATGAATGCAAAGAAGAAGTCAGATTTGGTTTAT
The DNA here is from genome assembly GCA_023539305.1 of Ilex asprella. Taxonomy (NCBI): domain Eukaryota; kingdom Viridiplantae; phylum Streptophyta; class Magnoliopsida; order Aquifoliales; family Aquifoliaceae; genus Ilex; species Ilex asprella. The sequence continues at coordinate 40,714,244 of CM042186.1, read as the reverse complement.
GGTTCATTCCGCCTTTTGTTCCTTTTCTTGATTCTTCTGGATTTAATCCTGTGAGCACTTGTGCTCCCTTGAGAAAGGGCCGGGGCACTTGGACCCCCCGCAATCTTATTCCTTTTTTGTCCCGATGAATGTACCTCCATCACAACCCCCTCCGAATGGGCTTTTCGCTTCAAGGACATGCTTTGGAAATGGGCCACCATGCCCTTACCTTGCTTCACACTCCCATTAACCGAATTGGTCTGATTACCCTGTGCCGTGGGGACAAGAGTTTCTAGGCTTTCAGTTGGCTCAATAACGTAATATGAGCCCTGTTTCACAGCCTCCCACATACCAGAATCCTCTCTGGAGGGAGAGTGAAAGGAAGTACAACCCCATTCATGATCCTCTCCCATATAGGGGACTACAGCCAGAGACATTGGGTTTAGATGAGAATCATTTGGTTGGTGCTGCGTACTTTTGAAATCCCCCTCTTCTGGAGGCAAAGAGGCCTCTTGTCTGGTATTTGCTTGGTATTCGGGGCGACTCCGTTCATGTACCTTGCTTACTCCTAGAAAATCAGCCACCGGAGGATCCTTCTGTGATTCTGAAATTTGGTGCTTGCTTTTATGCTTTTCTGTTTTACCCATCTGTTCTTTCGCCATAAGGGACCACGTTTCCCTGAAAAAACTGGATGAAGTATTGTTCTGAGCCCGCATATCAGGTCCAAACTGGCACTCAGCACCCTTCGGAAATCGCTCCCTGCATTGACTTTGAGCATGACCAATCCGACCGCACAAGTAACAAAAATCAGACAACCTCTCATACTTGAATGAAATCCAGATGTCATCCTGCCTTTCCCGGGCCAAAAAGAGTCCTTTCTTTAGCAGTTCCTTGAGATTAATTCTGCACTTCACCCGTAAATAGTTGCGCTTGATTTGTATCTCACCATCAAACTCCTCCACCTGTGTAGGCTCGCCAATAACTTTCCCTATCCTCCATGAATTATTCATAGTCATCATGTCCAAAGGCAACCCCCGGATTTGGACCCAAAATTCTGAGAAATGGAACTCAAAATCACAGACAGTACTTTGGGGCTGGTATGTTTTAAGAACCAGCAAGGACCCCATAACCGACTAGGGGCCTTCCTCCAGGATTCTATCTCTGTCATTCTCATCTTTAAACATGAACATATAAGTGTTCTTCTCCCAGTAGGTAATAGAGAAACCTCTCTCCGTCTTCCAGGAACTTTGTAGAACATTACTTACCCCCTGCCTATTTAGGGCCGCATCTGTGAAGAAGCGGCCAACTAGGCAGGATTTTTCGATATTCTTTGAAGTAAAGGGGTCCGAGGGAAGAGAAATACGAAGGGGTGGAGTATTGTGCGAATTAGCTTCCGTAGCGTTCTCCATAACCGAATGAACCAAACCCCTAATTAAAGGGATGAGAAGAGAAACCACGAAGTATCGATGACAAGCGGCTGAAAAAAGCCAAGGTAGGCATAGCACAATGAAGAGGACGTCCAAGGGTATGTAACTTTGTGGGTTAGGGTTTGGGAAAAGACTAGAGATTGATAAATTGTGATTGGTATAGCTGAGGAAGACGATTGAGAATAGAAAGAAGATGGAGGTATGGACAGTAAAGGGGAATAAAATCGGTGACCATAGAGAAGATCAACCAACTGAGCCTCTTAGGAATACGAGTTGTGAAGTGAATCAACGTCAAAGGAGAGCTTGTGATTTGGATCATGTACCTGATTGGGTGAATAGCATTGAAAGTGGGAAGATGTACATTGAATGAGAGAAAATGAGGAGATCCCCAAGATAAACCCTAACTAGGGTGATGAGCTCTCATGCCAAGAGAGAAAAACTAACATATTAGATATATAAAAATATTTTAATTAGCTGTATACTTGTCACCCTTGTGTCCTATATTTTGCAATTTTGTCGTATTCTCGTGTTTGTATTCATCCTTCTTAGGTTTGGGTGTTTTATATTTTGTAAAGGTGATAGTGTTGGAGGATGTTTTTATATTTTTGCTTTCTACGTCTAGAAGGAAGGTTACTTTGCTTTGCGATATTGGCCTTAGGCATGGCTAGTTAGCTTGTCACTTATTCGTCAGCAAATAGGTTCCATCAGCGCGAAGCACTGTGGGAATCATAAGTTCCTTGTCAGTATTGTCCATTTTGCTATCCTTTCGACATGGACATAGCTCCATAGTTAAGAGCAATTTTGGAGTCTAATTTTTGGTGTGATACCATACATCTTGTGGTGTGGTTTGGTTTTAGGGATTTTGACGAGTGATTCTGTTTGATCAGTTTGGGCGAGATACCTTGATTCTCTTCTCTCTCCATAATTTCACTCTTTCTGCCCCACTTCACTTCTATGTTTCTCGGATGTTTTATTTCACCTCAAATTAAGACTCCTATCCCACCTTGGTCTTAATTGATTAGAAAGGTAGCCACACTCTTTGAAAACGGACTCTGTTGCATCATTTCATCTCTCTTAAATCCATCCTAGATGTTGCTTGAGTCCTGGCTTGATTGAGCTCTTCAATTTATTTGTTGTTTGTCATGTCATATCAGATAGACGGAAAGAAACTGGGCGGTGAATGGACAATGCAATTTATGCAGAATTTAGCAGTAATGATTTTTGTGGGTATGATAGGAAGTGTGTATGAAATAACTCTCAGGTGGCAAAATTCTTTAAAAGCTAATCTGGAGACTGTACAAGGGGATGAGACTCTCACTCCCATGGCTAGAGTGCAACCCTGTTTCCACCCTCTTCTACTGTATTATAACATAGTATGATCATAAGACATATTTTTTGAGTGATGGTCAAAGACTACAATTCTCCCCTCTGTGAGCTACAACCCGAAATGTCAAAAAAGACTAGTAGACTCCAAATTGCATCCCTGCACCACCTGCGTTGACGTTAAGAAAGCAATTTGGATACTCGAGGTACTCAACAATATCATCAACATCATTGGATGAAGGCACATCAGGTTCATGTTCAAAAGTGTTCATTGGAAGATTGGGCTTAACATTTGTTTCCAACATAGTCTCCTGGTTCTCATATTCTGGGTTTTTGCTTCGCGGGGCCTTTCCATCGAATCTCTGTATCTCGGCAACTGGGAACACAATTATTTGTGAGACTCCAGTCATGAATTAGTAATATTTATCGACAAATAGGACGACACCTGGATAACATGTGATTGGTTCTCTTTATTAAAAGGGCTAGAATCTGGAAGCCAGAGAGTATCATGCTGATTTTCAACATGATGAGTTTTGTTCAATCGGCTTTTAATTTAATCTTTCTCTTCTATTTTGCAACCTGGCGGAGGCTGAAGGCACTAGCTTGTTAGCCAGCTGTTGTCTTCTTGTCCAGAGTCCAGGCCTCAACTCTGTATCAAACATAAACTCCAGTGTCCTGATTTGATCATTGCCTAATCCACGCACCATAAAGTAGAGTCCTAGTTGCTAATATTCTCTGCTTGTATTATGGTGAATTACAAGAAGACGTGTGATCGAGGCAAAAAGACCATTATTAATTAAGTGGGTATATCAATCTCAAAAAGAAATATATATATATATATATATTCTTTTTTTGGGGAGAAGAGAGAGGGGGAGGAGAGAAGAGGGCTTGGACCTTTGACCTCAAAAAGACGTATATATCAATCTCGTTGTTATGTGAGCCTTCAGTTGATTTTGACAAAGAATAAACCAGCTCTATACCTCTTAATGGCAACTCTACTCTTGGAAATGATCATCAAATCGTCTTTTTTTTTGCTGGGCCCCTGAGATTGGAGTCATGGATCGTAAGTTATAGAGGTAGCCGAGAGTTTCCAGCTTGATTGAGGCCAGGTCATGGATTGGAACATTTGTAGTGGCTGACCATTCTCAAGGTCTAATCTAAATTGTTGCTGCCTATTTAGCTACTCAAACAGGTGGGTACGAGCATTGCCATGGGTTGCTTTGGATTCATAGATTATAGTCTTTGATAGAATAAAAAAATAAAAAAGAAGTTGTTGTTTTAGGAATGTCAAGTCATCCGGAAAAAACCATTTTGACTCTTGTCCGACACTTGTATCAAGTCATTAGAAAATTGGCCCAATGAATAAAAGCGTGCAGACTAATTAAGCCACGATATGCTTGCTGTCCCAAGGCCAAAGGATCCAAGAAGCTTAAGCCTGCTGTTTTGGTCAAAATGGCCGCCTACTTTTGTCTTCCTCAACGTTTTATCAAAATAAGCAAAGTGAAATGAAGTAAACTTTTGCTGAGTTTTTTTCTTTACACAGTTGGTTTCAAGCCCGGATAAAGAAAAATAATCGTGTTAGATGATTGACAATCAACGTAAAATTTTGTAAGATCCAATATGAACATGAATCTAAAAAGTTGGCAACCATGGGGATTGCACAATTTTTAACACATGAAGTAGAAAAGTTTTGCATGAAGATTATGTTTTCACACATGCGTACTTTTTTTGGACTCCAATCGATAGAGTCCACAAACAAAATGAGTTGGGCTATACCAGCCCCGTCTTATGAATGTGATTTCAATAGTTATTAGATTCTGTTAGCTAAGGTAGTTTTCTTATGTCAGTTCTATGTGATTGTCAGTGCTGATGTGGTATTACAATTGTAACAAATAACTCCTTCAATATGAAAATAAACTTTATGCTTGAGCTATACAATGTTTTTCTTCAATTGGTTTACACAGAATCTGATCTTAATACTGAAATAGTAGGTGTTATTCATTCAAATTTAATACTTTAGATGAACAGTACATAGTTCCCAACACCTATTGATCAGGTTGTCTCATTTAATACTAAATGGAAACGAAACACAAGGTGTCTTGTTCCTTAGGTTTGTGTTAATAGTTGGTAGCAGCAATAACACTCAATGAAGGATTGTGGTTGTTTTTACATACAGAGAATCTTCTTTCCTCAAAAATCAAACAACCTTTACTTTGGTTATAGAAAAGCTTGAGCATAAAGGGTGCTCATCTTTGCCACTTTTCAACTACTCCTTGCACCTTTTTTTAACGTTATATGCCCAGGTGAGCACAAAAATGTTTTCAAAATGGTTAAACTATGCATACATTCATTTAATAATCGTGATTTTATATGAATGGTAAAAGGTTGCGAATATAATACCAGATGGACCACTGAATTGTTTCGATCCATTAAAGCATGGAGAATGGAGCATCGTAACCAAGAAAATGGTTAGCCATGCCACTACGTTACATGCAAAAGATGAATGAAAGCAAAACGAAAAAGGGCAACAGACAACGGACTAGTGCCAAGGATTAGCAAAAATCAAGGCAGACTTTAATGTTTGTGTGGGGGTAGGTCAACTGTCTTGAAATGGGGACAAGATGTCAAAAAGTAGTTGTGTAATAGATCGATAATTACTATATTATTATTATTATGATCATCAGATTATCAGTGATTCTCAACATTAAATACATTTTACTATGAATTCAATAATTACGGTACATTGACTTTGAATTATATCCTAATATTGATAAACCCGTGCTTTCTTCCTCTCGACCATTCATTGCTCGCCTTTCAATCACACTTTATTGCACTCCAACTCAACTCTCATTCTTTTGCAATCATACGCACTGGTCACTGTATGCAAAACCCTGTAATGATGTGTTAAGTGAGTGACGGAAAGTAAACGCTAAAACAAGTGGTGGGTTTGGATCAAAGAGTGTACAAGTTCTTATGGTAAATTGAATAGAAAAAAGGACTAGCCAGCTGGCTTTCTTGAGAGAGCTTTTCTTTTGTTTCATTGGTATGGAATGCGAAGAACCTTATCTTATAGAATATATGTTGTTTGATTATCTGGGTTTGTCCAACGCATGGCTGAATTACCCCCAACCACATTTGAATTTGGCCATGTTTTTCAGACTCCAGAACAATGTCGGCATGGATTGAAAGCTATGCATGGCAAAGAAGAAGAGATGGCCTTGAAATTTTACACTAGAGTGCCCATTGTTTTCCGCATCTGAGGTTTGGTTTGGCTCATCCAAGTCAAATCAAGCTACTGTCATTCTCCAATACCTCCTATGTTACACACAGCCTATCCTATTTATGACCTTATAAAGAGTATCCAGATTTATGTTGACTATTCTTTTAAGTTTAACAGTTAGATTCATATATTTTAACTCTAAACTTCTCCAACATTCTTTTTATCTTTTGAACTGTTGATGCGCAACCATCACTCTTATATATAGACGCGTGTGGCATCTCTTAACTTTGAAAATATTTTTAAATAACAAACATATCTAATGATTTAATTAATTATAAATGAAACTATCTTAGACCCTGCAATTGCAACGAAGCCATTAGCCATTGTACAACTACAAGGAACTAGTGGTCTAATGGTAAGACAGATTTGTCTTGGGTCGTATCCTGACTCTCACGTGGTTAGCAAGCATAGTTTGTTTTACGGGAACCCTCTGTCTTACCAATAGTGCTTTAGTGGTAGTGTGGTAACGGACTGTTCCGAATGGAATAGTAGCTATGACTCAAACTGAACATTTCACATCGGAGAAGACCCTCATGATCACGTGTCCAAGGAAGTCACTGCCTGCTGATCGCCCATCTCCTCCATTCTGTTATCAAAAAAAAAAAAAAACTTGAAGGATTTTCTTTGAAAAAATTCACTATAAAATAAAATATTTTGTTTTCAACGCTTAGGAAATGTTTTGTTATCCTGTGGATAAAAAGGGGTGTAGTGCCCAACAAATGCTAATCAACCATGGCAATTATAGGAGGACCCACCTCCTTTTGTTTAACATTGGTGTAAGCGCCTAAGAAATAAAAAGCTGATACTCACAATAAAGGCTCGCACTAAATGTACTCCTTTCCCAAAAGTTGATTGATCTCGGAACTTGAAAGTAGTCAAACTAAGCACCTCTAATTCACCCACTCTACCATTATGACTTCACTAAAAAAAAAAATTTTGGTTCTATACATCCAAAATTTATTATTGTGTAGGATGTTTTTATAATTTTTGTGGGTTATTTTATGATTAAAAAATTTATTATTTTTTGTGGTTGATTTATCACTTTTGTAAATATTTTTATCATATTTTTAGTAGCTATTTTTATCACTTTTTTGGTATTAAAAAAATTACTATTTTTTGTGAATGATTTATCATGTTTATGGGTATTATTATTATATTTACAGATATTTTTACTATTATTATGATAATTATTCTTATTATTATTTTTGGATTGATAAAAGCATTTACAAATAATTTTTTCCGGTATCGTAATCAAATGTCATTAAGACTTGATGTACGAATTATGTTATTTGGACTTAAAAATTTAACGTAATAATGTGGTTTAATTATAATCATTTAATTAACAGCAAGTTTCAATATTTACTAAGTCCCACGGTCAATTCCATGACTACAATAAATTTGGTGAACAAATTTGTTATTTCCTTTATTTCATGCAGCTTAAAACGTCACGCAGAAGTAAAAAACATAAAATTATTTGGACTTAATTTAATAATTTTTTTTATTCATGTAATATATTATAACCTTTGAATTAATAACGATTCTCAATAAATAGTGAATTTCAGTGTCAATTTAATAATAAAGAGTTATTATATGTACAAATAAAATTAATGAATTTGATTCACATAACATTCCAACTTAACTGACCGGCATTTTGAAATACCTATGAATCAGATGGGAAGACGAGGTTAGTGTCAGTGGTTCTGAGAGCACCTGAATCTTTTAAGATGAACGATGACCAACTGTGTCTGCCCCGTCTCTGTCCATCTGTGGTTGGCTTCTTCGATATTATCCACCGGGGGCGTAGAAGATGATGTTACGCACAGAAAGAGGGTCCCCCATTTTAACGTAACACATTTATTGTTTGTTTCTTCTTAGAATACAATACAGAATACAGAATACAGAATACAGAATACTATACTACCTCAAATTTCAAATACATATACAAAAATTTGGTCACCTTTTATTTGTTTGCAATCGAATGGTTCAAATGGTTTTTGGTATGTAGGGTCGGGTCATGTCGTGACGTTGACATTGTGGGGGATGAGTATGATGTTATTGACGCATCATCATTATCATCATTGCAGTGATGCTCACTGTACATGGCATGCAATCGTGGAATTTTGGGTTTTCTTATTAAGGTAAAAGGGTAGTACCTAGTGAAAAAGATATTTTTTATTAGGGTAAATGAGAGTGGGAAAAGAAAAGATCCAATCCTCTCGTATAATATTTTTCTAATCAGTCGGAGAATTAATGTTTTATCATCTACAGACGTGAATCATGTATTATCAATCCATAGATAAAAATATATTATACATCTGAATTATTAGATCCTAAAATAAGATTCAACTAACATTTTTATTGAAAGTACGATGAGGTATATAAAAATAAATCACCACTTAGATAACAATTGAGAAGAAAAAAAATAGGGGGTCATGATATTTTTGTAACAAACCCAATTATAGTTGTAGGGTCTGGGTGTCTGCTGCTATGCTTTTATGACTTTATTTGTCCTTTTTACCGCTTCTCTTTCCTTCCCCATCCTTTATTTATGATCTCTATCCCCTCCTCTTGCAAACCCCAAATCGTATCCCCTTCACCATTGTTACACACACACTCTCACTCATCTGTGTCTAGTCTCTCCCTGTGTGAATTAGGACGGAGGAGGAAGAAGAGGAAGCGTTCTCTTTTGAGGGGAATGTTGTCTGGCTCGAGGCCACTAAGTAGATCTACAAATTGATATGAAATATGATAAACTCATTTAGAGTAGATTGATCGTTGTTTTTGAGTAACAAAGGATCATACCTTAGTGTCGTCGGACCAGGCTTCATTCCCCCCAATTCTTGCTTCCATTCAACCCAAGTCACGGTTTTCCGGGGGATCTCAATTGAAGGTAGTTTAATTTTCCTCGTCGGGTTTAAATATTATGTATTTTATGGAGTTTTTGGCTGTATTTTTTGTGGGGTTTGTGGCTATCATGAGTTCATACAGTTGGGCAAGAACAGATTGGTGTAATGATGAGGGATTCCCAGATGGGTGTAATGATGTAGAATCTGGACTTCTTTTCATGCCACAGAAGAAGGAAAAGGTTTCATCATTACTCTTGTGCTTTTAGACTAAAATACCAGATCGTAAGGGTTGTGTTTGTATTTGTGTTGTGTTCTCTCTTCTTGTCAGTCTTAACTCCCTCGGAGTAGTATCAGGGTGATGATTTTTTAATGATGGCTTCAAGAATCTGCTCTGTCCGTTTCTGCGCTTACCTACTGATCCTCATACCTTTCTCCCGTGATTGACTTTTCAAGCATCATCATTACCCTGATGATTTTCATCACCCTCTTTCTCTTGTTAGGGTTTCACACTGCACTTCCTTGAAGCTCTCTACTGAAAGTTTAAAATACAGCAGATTACAGTTAACTCTTATATATAGATTTCTTAATTTCTCAAAGTTTTCAGTCTGGAACTTCGTTAAGAACTCTGATCAACGAATTTTATTCTTTAATAAAACCATAATTTGACGTTGATGTTTGCGGAGGCATTGTACTTGATTGATACTACATAGAGTGATAGGAAGACCAATGCTTCTTTCTAATATATATATGCAACCTTAGGAACCTCTTGCTTCCACTGGTGGTTGGTAGATTCATCCAGTTGTGTGGTTTCTTCCCTCTGCTTACTGCTAGTGTGTATATATATATATTTTGTTCTTTATGTTCTGCTCTCATCTATGATGTGTGATATCCTTCCATATCTAAAACCAATTGGAAGAAGATAAGAGGATTAGTATATTTGCGAAGGTAAGTGTTACTTTGAGCAGAATTACTCTCGGGGATAAATGTGTCTAGGAAACATCAAGATTTGATATAAAGTAAAAGTCCATGGAACATTTGAAAGACCTGCGTAGTATTTATTACTACTACTGGAATAAAGGTGAAAGAATAATCTTTCAAAGCTCTATGATATAGGGAAAGGTATGTTTGAGAAGCAACCCCACACCACAAGTAATAGCAATAATGCTTTGCAATGTGAATCCTTGCTAGATTCATCATATACAAGTCTTCGTCTGGCCTAAACATTTTGGGTACGATTGATGTGATATGCTCATGACAATTGATGCTCCGACATCATGTTTCTGTAGATGAATAGGAGGGTATCCACATTTTGGAGGTGAGCTCGACTCCAAGTTTTACCTCATCCTATCCTGGTTAAAATCAAAACTTCGTGCGACAAGTGAGAGTTCCTCGAGGACATTCTGGCTATTTTTATTTCATAATTTTGAGGTGATTGATGAAAGAGTATAACATGCTGGAACATCATCAAGATGCTGTTTATATAATCTTTATTCTTTGGCATTGATTGATTCAATTTGGGTCCTGGAATATTAATTTGTAAATCTAGCTTGTATAGACGTCAACTTTCTGTGAAAAACAAGTTTGTGGTGAAACTATTGGACTGATTTGTGTTGCACCACAACTACTTTCATGACAGTTTTTATATTTTAGAGAGCAAATCAACATAATCGAAACTGAGGATACCAAAAATTGGCTAAGGTTGAGCTCGAGCGTCTGGACTCAGACCACGCTGTTCATGACAAGTAGTAAGGAATGTTCATGTTGCAGACCTCTAGTAATAAGATTCTCGTGAGCACGATGACAACAACAGCTGGCCTCTAGCAGAATGCTGCGTATAAATCGCAACAGCCCAATATTCTAGTAAGCGAGACGCAACTGTCTCAACATTATTGACGCTGATTGTGCAAAGAAAGAGTCGGTTACAAATAAATGGCAAGGGGTCACGCAAGGCATTCGGGCAAATCATCTAAAAGCTATAAATAAGGGTCAAATCCATCATTATGGAAGACAATGAATCATCTGTGTACTTACTCTTTGTAATCACCTTTCCCTCAATTAATAGAGAACTCTCCAAGAGCAAGAGACTCTATTGTAATGGATTAGTCAAGTTTTCCAGTTGGTTAACTATTATAATTTTTTTGTCTGTTCATTTTCTATCATCTAACTAAGTTGATAACTCAACCCCAAGAGTCTAGAAGCTCAGACGGAACATTCTAGTGATCCCGAAGCCTTCAAATAATTCACCTTTGTTTTGCCGCACAGAACACGCCATCAGAAACCTTTTCCACCCGTGCCATATTTATTTTTTAGTATTCATACACTACGCAGGAGTGGAGTTTCAGAGAAGCTTGCAGTGACTGAAGAGAGACATGATGCAAAGTGAAAAGATTTCTTTTTTCTTATGATGTTTCATGTCGATTGTATTGAAGCAGAGTGTGGGGGGTGGGTTCAGGAACAGTACAGAAAGAAAATGAATGAAAAGAGGAGGTGATTTCGAAAGGTGAATAAGAGGAGCGTCATATCTCTCAACAATTGCCCTGACAAGGCTTGTTTTAAGTTGAGTGGTATTGTGAGCCTCCCATTGTGTCATCAATTCTTGAAGCTGAGACATCATATGGAACATTAAATGACTTTAAACTGGCTGACCACCTCTCTCTCTCTCTCCAGCATCGGCATCTATGCCATGGATTCCCATTCAGCCCTGACTGGTTTATTGAAAGATGGTTTCCACTTTCAACTATGGTACCTAGTGTGTTTTTTATTTTTAAACTGATGAAAATGTGGCACGTGTAAACCCAATTTATTATTTAAAAGGTTAATTACAAGAAAACCCCTGCACTTAGGGATAGAAACAAATAACCACCCTCAACTATAAATTTTTGTATTAAACCATCCGGAATTTACAAACAAGATGCAAAACTAATCGATCACGTCAAATTCGACGGTGCCTGTTTCGCACTCCAAAAGATTGTTTGACATAAAAATACAACCACAAAACTTAAAATAATATGTGAAATTATACTTTCATCCTTTAATAAAATTTACCCATAAGCGCATTTCTCCCGTGACTCAAATTCGAGATAACATTTGAGTAAAATCTTGATTATAAAAAAACACTTCAAAGAAATAATTTTAATTTTAAAAAAGATAAATCTAAATTTAAAAAAGGGTATGATAGAATATGGATATTAGATCTTTAAAAGAGAATGAAATCTAATCATCGATGATTTGAATAAAGGTTTGAGTATCCCTTGATTTGTGTAAAAAAATTAGCATTCCTTGATTTGGCAAAGAAGATTTTAAGAAAATTTTACCCAATTTTAATTTTAAATTTATAAAAAAGTTATGGATGGAAGATTTTATAAGAGGAAACAAAAAAAAAAAAAAAAGATTTGCTCTCTCTCTCTCTCTTACCAAACCTCTAGAGTCTAGACCTCCCCCACCTCTCTACTACACCCAGATGATAGATATACGTGCCGGTAGATCACGCCCAAGAGAAAACAAGGTTGAGCACAAGTGAAAAAACACCCACAACCATCTCCATACACTCAAAGCTCTATGCAATTGCTCACAGTTACACCCCCCACATTGCACAACCCAACACAGTCCCCAACCAAAACCACATCACCGTCTGGGTATGTCTGGGTATTGCTTTTCTTATGAGAATTAATAATTGAAAACAAAATAGAAGATGAAACATGTACTTCAAGTAGAATTGAAAGCCTCAAACCAAACTCCAATTATTAAAATCCATCAAGCTATCCAGAATTTGTTCGGCTGGAGAGAGAAGTCAACATTTTTGCTTGTCCCTGAAATATCTATCACCTGGGCTATCTGTTACTCCGTTAAGCATCCCACTAGTGCATCATTTGCTTGTGATGCTATAGTTTGGAACTTTGGAGGAGTCAACACTTCTGCTTCAGAACTTGCCCCTCCAAGGCCAACTTGCATGCCATGTTGGAAATTATATAGTCAAAGTTTTGGGCCGGAGTGTCCTTGTTCTGAAAATGAACTCGCTGACTTTGAACATGCATGGAGTTGGCCTTGGCCTTCTGGATCTCGGTAGGCGAATACCCAAAAAGACTCATACTAACGGACTGATAAATGTGATGATCATGTCCCAAAAATCAACAAAGAAAGATCCACACAAACCTCTTTCACATCATTTGGTAATTGAAAGTGCGTCTTTTTTGGACCTAATACCGTGTCGTTTTAAGAACCAACAACAGAGGAGCTATACTTCGATGCTATTCAGTGTAACGGTACACCATTTGGTCAGCTATTATTAGATGTTTATATCATACAACAATGTTAAAGTGTTGTTATCGTTATACCTAATATTTAGGGAAAATAGGGGTCAATACACAATATTAGAATTATTAAGAAAAAAAGTATAATTTTAAAAATATTTATAAAAAAATACACCCACTATAATTAAAGTCTAAAATAACTCTTTTTCAATTGGAAAAGTTTTCTACCAGTCTAAGGAAACTGGTGGAAAGATTAGGAAGAGACAACAATTGCTTGCATATCTCCACCATTGACGCCGGAGTTTCCACGATTTGAGGATAAAAATTTAAAATTCAAACGGTACACAAATGTCTATCCCAAACACTATTCTCGGGTGTCAAAGAAATTTCTTATTACTGAGGGTTCCACTGCAAAGAACACATACCGTCAACATTATTGAAATTTATTGAAAACGAGGGTTTGGTTATTGTGACGCCAATGTCATACTATATACATATATCATATGCATGGTTTGGTTACTGTGATGTCAATGTTACACTGCTTGTAAAATATATATGTAGGGTTGGACCATTGTGAGCATTATAATATGACATCAATGTTCACTATATACACACAACATATATAGGTTTTGGCACATAGAAAATATCACAGTGTGACCCAGAAATTGACACACTGTGAACATCACAATGTGGCATCAATGTCACGCTGCATATATATATATATATATATATATATATATACATCATATATAGGGTTTCTCACATGGATGATATCACGTTGTAACTTTAATGTAACATTTCATATCTACATCATGTAAAGATTCAAAAATACACGGTGTGTATCATAGTGTGAATCCAATGTCACAAAGCAACTGCACATTATATGCATTGTTGCATCAAAAGTGTGACACCAATGTCACACTGTAAAACAAATATCATATGTAGTGTTTTGCACATGTTGGATATCACACAATATGAACAGAGAGAGAAAATAGAGGGGAGAGAAAAAGAATAGAGAGATGAGAGTAACGACGGGAAGAGAAGAACTGAGTTTGAGAGATAAAATAAGGAGAGAGAGAGAGTAATGAAGAGAGTTAGATAGATAAAAAGAGAATAATTTTTTTAAAACTAATAGAATCCTTTCAAAATTCAAATGATTAATTATCTTTTAATTTAGGAAACTACTTAGTTAGAAAAATAGAATTAAAAAAAATTAAGAAAACAACTAATAAGACAAGAGTGTTGTTTTCAAGATTCATTGAATGAAAAAGTGACATATAATTCAAAATTCAAATGTGCTATCGAAAAATAAAATGAAAAACTGAATCCCACAATTAACTGTCAAGATTATCTTCCATGAATAAAGGAAAAATGTTTTTAAGTAAATGAAATATTTAAAAAATAGTCAAAGTGTATCTGTTCACAAAACATTTACATAAAAAAGACTTAAACACAAAAATTTATATTAAAGTACTTCTTCACAAATAACTAATGTATAGTATACCTTTTCACATTTTTTTATAATATTTAATCGTTTGTGGTTAGAGTTTGGACTTGTGCACTACTTAAAAAAGAGGCCTGATTACTAACAACTTCAGTGAATTTTTGGGTAATTTTTCTTCTAAGCACACTCCAGTCCATCGCAGAGTATTCATAGAGGCCTATCAAGTCGGATAACTCATAGAGTTAATTTAACTCGTCACTAGCTATTGACTGATTTGTCGGAAACTGAAGATGCTCATCGAGGCCCACGTACTGAAAACTCATAGACTGCAAATGGGCTTTACCAGGGAGAATATGACCCTCTTCTCGTAATGCAGGCCCAGAGATTGAAAGACACGGTATGAATTATTCACATTTCAAAATGTGAATGACTACCGTAGGGTACCAAAAAAGTACCTGTGATAAAAAAAAAGGTACCAAAAATGACAAGACTTATACATAAACCAGTAATTATTTAGGGACCAAGCTATAATTTAAAATATTACGATCGATTTTAAAATATTATGATTGATCATAAAAAATATAAATTTTTAATGGGTCTTTGGTCTAATAATACTCATTACTTTGTAAAAGTTTTATTTTCTTGAGATCAAGGTTCAAACTCTTTTCCCCCCTCCCCTTTCCAAAAATAATATATATATATCTATATGTTGCGTTCTTTGGTTAAAGAGCAGGTGATGGGTCTAATTTTAGTTGGGGTGGGAGTGAGACAAGTCCTTTTTCTTTTCTCTACCTATTTTGAGTAGGAAAAACAAGAATACAATTGGTTGATAAATGGAATAAAATTTTGGTTTGCTTCAAGGGAAATTAGCCTCCACAATAGAACAATTAGATGAAATTCAACATGCTTCTTTATTTCCATAAATTTCATATTTATAGACTCATTACAATGGACTCAGCAGATCTCTTTTTCTACAAATTGGCAAAGCTTCGATAAAATGGAAACAAGATTAAACCAACTAAGCACTACTCCTAGAAAATTGAAACAACTCCAACAAGACTCGATAAACATAAAAAACATCAATTGCAATTCCTATTTTATCTCTTACTACTAACCAAGACCTCCTCTAGTGCCTAATGACTTGCAATAACGTTGCACACATGACTTCAACGTAACATTATACCTTGAAAAGTAAAAAAGTTACAAGTGATTAAAAAGTCAAATTTATAACCATGTGATCAATATTGAAATTTTATGATGGACCAAGAATAATTGTAAATTTTTTTTTGTACTCAAAAGAATGATGTTGGAAATCCCAACATACCTACTGACCAATAATATAGATCCTGGTTAAAGGAGAATTAACAATCATAGTCCATAGTCCAAGTAGTATTATATTTTAAATATATTTTAAAAAACATGTAATTGGGGTGATTTCTCATTAAAAAAAATAAAAAAAACCCTATAAAGGAGTATAATATTATCAAAAAATTTTTTTGGAGTGGTCAAAGTAGACAAGGCTTTCGGAAACTCGCATAATTTGGGTTTTCCATTGGTCAAAAAAGAAAAGGTGAAAAATTATGGTGATGCCCAATAAAAGTTTGAAAATATTTGACTTTCTGAAATGTGTTCAACATGTTAACTCATTGGTCCACACAGTTTTTTTGAGTCACTGAAACAGAGGTGTAATTTTATGGTGGTTTTGTAGAGTGAATGAAAATAATGAAAGGACTAAGAGTGGGAATTGATACATTTTTTATTCTTTTAAAGGAGGAGTCATTTTTTTATCCTTCGTATTTTACTTTTTAATAAAACATATTTTATTTATAATTTTAATTTTTATCGTATCAAACAAAACATTAATAAATAAATCAGTTGTTCAATAGTCTAAATCTGGAAGCATATATGGGCATGAGTCAAATGGACATCATTCACATCAAATAACTTCTGGTGTGTGAGCGTGTTTATAAGTCTTCACTTGACCCTTACTTTACAGAATAAATGGTTAAGTGTGAATCAAAAAAATTGACATCATGCCTAGCGTGACACTATTGGACTTTAGAGCTGAATACTTGACCTTTTGAACGATTAGTAGAGTAATATTATTTGAACCTAAAATATTGATTTAATTTATTGACATAATGATGTGGCTGTAGTAGAATCATTGAATCAATACCAAGTTTTAATGCTTGATGACCCCTACATCCAATCCAAATGTCATAGTAAATTAGGTCAACAAATTAGGTCTCAATAGCATTGCTCCGATTAATAACTAATTAATTTTTTGTATAATAATACTCTTTATCTTGTGAAAGTTTTTTCTTCTTGAGATCAAGGGTTCAAGCTCCCTTTTCCTTTCTCCTCCCTCTCCCCCCTAAAAAAAAAGATGAGTAATATTACATGAATTTAAAAATTAAATTTAATAATTACAACTATTGATTTTATTATGGGTCCCAATATTTATTGAGATTAATTATATATTCAATGATTATGATTATTAAGTTTAATTTTTAAGTTCATGTAACATTACTAGATAAATAGAGAAAAGATGACAAAAATAAGAGTAATGTTACATGAATTGAAACAATAAACTTAATAATTATAATTATTAATTTTATTATAAATTTTAATATTTATTGTGGCCCCTTTACCTAATTGAAGCAGGTTAAGAAGCGCAAACAGACATTATGCATGCATATATTAGCAATTATCAACGTGCAAGGCGTTTGTAATAAAGTCTTACGTTATGATGATGTGATTGATACACTGACCATTAAGCCGCCCACATGGTTCATGTAAGATCCTCTTCAGCTTTTTCCTTATCTTTATTCAAATGAAACTGAATGGGATGAATTTAAACAAAATAATCATTATGACAATAAAATTAATAATTAGTATTTCTATATGCTCTCACGACCACGCCTCCGTAGCCACCATGGTCACCAATACCATCATTCACTCACTTGCACCATTACTTTATAATGGGTGTGATTATCAAGTTATTATAGTCGTTACCATCATCGTATTTAATAATGACCATTCAATTATGAGACTACATTTGATTGGCAGTAATTAAAAATGGTAATGAGTGGATTGAATTTGTTATGAGTTGAGATTGTGGGCAAAAATTATCATCACTAATATTAACACAAATCCAACTCTAATTTTCACTTACATTATCAATTGCAAGCCTGTATGCGTATATTATGGAACATACATATTTAATTTTTACAGTAACATCAAATATTTGTGCTCAGTAACACATCGACTTTTACAAAATACAATGCAATAGAGTTTTTACAGTAACATCAATATTTGAAAAATTATAGTGAAAATACTATTTACAAATTGAAAATTTACAAAAATTTTAGTAGTAACACACCGTTGACAGTTGAATTAGAACACTCAACACCAATCAAGAACATCAAGACATCGAAATTCTAAAATCTATTTTTCAGTTATTACATAATAACATGATCTATTTCACAGACACACAACCCAAGTGTTTTGATGTCTTTCACAACAAAAAAACAACAACAAAAATCGAATTACATAACAATTTAATTTAGTAACAACAAATCTCAATTTTTAAATTAAAAATGCAAAAAAAAAATTGGACAGTTTGAACTACATATTATGTAAAAGTTTTTTAAAACCCTACAATGAACATCAACTTTCACATAAAATCACATACCATCACTTTATTTCTAAATTCCAAAGTTGTGAAGATATTTTGAATGCAAAGAATCAACTGTAACTTTGTCAATAGATTCCACAGTAAACTTGAAGAGTAAAATTGAAATTGGAGTTGAATTTGTTACTTTTTGAAATGGTAGAATTCTTCATTTTAGGTATTGAGTATTTTAAGGAAAACAATTTCATTCGTGTCACTATAGTAACACTATTATTAAGAAAATTTTGAATTGTTAAGAAAATTTTATGATCTGATTTTAATTTAATAGACCAACGATTTATTAGAATATATAACTATCAGAATATATAATTTTCATATAAAACTACCGTTAATTATCATAATATTTAATAAACAGTTTGCATATATAACTTAATTAAGGATTTCCATATATATCTTAATAATCTAACCCATGTGATTTTCTACAACTGAACAAAACTAACATTGCTAGGGGTAATTTTAAAATTTAAAAAATAAGTGGACTTAAATAGCTACATATAAGTTTAAACATTGACTTACCCCCAAATAAGTTTCATTCTATGACTCAAGTCATTATAAGTCCATCTAAAAGGACTCACATTGAATTTTCACTATAAAAAATAGTTATTGTTTTTTAATATCACAAAGATTATTTCAATCAAATTTAATTAATTTTAGTAAAAAGGTTGATTTATCTCAATATTTGAATGAATTTTCAATCATATTCCAAACATTGAAACGTAGTGTTGATCTAATTATTTCAATGAAATCACATAATTAGATTAACAAATTAGATCAAAATTTTAAATCAAAATAATATTAATCTTGCAATAATATATCAAAAGCAATACATGTACTTTCGTGAATTGTGACAATGGAGGTTATGTGTGGGCGGTGCCCCTTCGCCTCTTCAAAGGGACCATCCGCAGGAAGCCTGGGACCATTTGCGGGCATTTTCCCCCATCTTTACATTGGTAGGTAGTATGCATTAGAACAAATGTAGATTCTGACGCCCTGTGGCCAAATCCAACGAATTTCTACCACTGTTGAAGCACCTGGGACGTGTTAATCAAAACCTGGCCAATATGATACAAGGTTTCTAGGTATTAATTGTATTCAAACATTAATGCTATGTTGGTCAAAATTAAAGACCAAATAAAAAATGTAAATGACATGACAGTTGCTGATATGACAAGATTAACTGTTACATACAACAAATTTTTTTCGTCTTCTCTAAATCAATGATAGATGAGACAAATTTTTTTTGTATTCTCCGCTTCCCTAATACGCACAAACAAAAAAAAAAAGAAATGACAATTAATCTTGTCATATCAGTAATTGTCATATTATTTGAGTTTTTTACTTGTTGTCAATTAGTATTGTCACTCCTTAATTTCCTCAAGATGTATACGTGTTGTTTATTTCCTCGATTACAATGTGCAATATGACATCTTGACCGGATCCATTGATCTGAAACTTGAACCAGGGGCTCAGTGCCCCACCTCCCCTTACTGCATGCAACACTGTTCAGTCCACATTAAATCAAATCATGTCTGACGACAATATAAGAAACAATTTACTACGCACCCATCGAATAAGGTAGATGATTGAACTCGTAGATCACAACAGAAAAAAAAAGTAATTAAATGAAAATCATTTGATCCAATAATCTACATTAAAATAGTTAAGCAATATTCGGTGTGAATATCCGTGCTCCTGACGAAATCAATAAGCATAGATAGAGCAAAATTACAGCTAGTTCATCGAAATATTTGGGAGAGAAGAAAAGTAGAAAACTTATTTGTCAAGCGGCAAGGCAGGCAGGCAGGTGGGGACAAAGTCATTTGTCAAGGACAAAGGTTTACCTGTATATATGGCCCATCATATATGAGACAAAGCTTACAACTACAAGAAACTCACGTAATTCTACATAGTCACTTTACTCTTATTAGAAACGTTATTCACACGACGAAATAAATTTGGATAATTTTATTAGAATTTAAAATTTTGACTTACTTGTATGATTTCATTGTCAACAAATATATATATAAGAGTGATAACAGCTATTTTGTGGAAGTTCACGCCGTAAATGTGGAAAAAAAAACATTGAAAACTAGTTTTTTTTTTTTGATATTCCACTGGACAGTTTTGTGTTATTGACTTCTAGTCCCTCTGGACATTTGTGACAAGGAATAATTAAAATGAATTAACATGATGTTTCTTATGAAGTATTCTAATCAAGTATGAGTAAGAATTAATCAAATTGTTGGCATACAAAAATTGCAGTGAAAATACAAAAAAGTTAACCCCGCACACATTTGAGCAATTCCCTCCCCATGGGCCCTGCAAGGAGGATTGTCACAATCTGTATTACTCTTATTATTTCGGGATTGACATTTAATTAACGAGTCACCAGTCACAAAACTAACTATTAACGAATCTAATTAGGGGAGATTTGAAAATTCATTCCACTCACCTTTGCCCTCTTTCACCTAAGGGAAGAGTAAATCAACATAAAATGGAACCCAAAGATTTGCGTGTGTCGTTTGAAATTATGCTGCTAAATCACACTCTGTGACATTGACATTCCATCCCAATTGGCCCACGCCTAAGTGGAGAGACATGGGCATCAAGTCACCCACGTGGGGTCAAGCTGTCTTCATGAGCATGTGATAATCGGGGTAACAGTTCTTAGATTTATGGCCCCTCTATAAGGAAAAGAATTTGTTATACATTCAGACCCACAGTTTCTCCTCCCTTCCTGTCTCTCATGTCTGATTGTACGCACCGGAAGCGGTAAGTGCAACAATAAAGAGCTAGCCATGGAAGATATCATCTCTTCCCCTCTATCATCATCATCATCAGCCCTTTGCCAAGAATCATCATCACCCACACTTCAACAACGCCTCCAATTCATCGTTCAAAGGCGACCTGAGTGGTGGGTATATGCAATCTTTTGGCATGCATCAAAAGATAGCAACGATCACCTTGTTCTATCCTGGGGTGATGGCCATTTCCGAGGTACCAAAGATCTTGTCTCCAATGCTAGTACCGGAAACGGACATTATGACCAACCCAAGTTTGGACTTGATTTGGAGAGTAAGAAGGTAGCCAAAGGAATCCATTCCCTATTCAACGATAACTACAACGTTGATGGTAATGTTAGTGTTTCTGATCCGGAATGGTTCTATATGGTATCAATGACTAGGTCATTTCTCGCTGGAGATGACATTCTGGGCCAGACTTTTAGTTCGTGTTCTTACCTATGGTTGGCTGGTGATTACGAGCTCCAGCACTTTAATAGTGATAGAGCTAAAGAAGCTCACTTGCATGGAATTAAGACTTTGGTTTGTATTTCAACTTCATTTGGCGTTGTTGAATTGGGTTCCTCAGATATGATCAATAAAAACTGGGAATTAGTGCAAATCTCCAAGTCTCTTTTTGACTCTAGGAGCAATATCAGAATGAAACATGTGGATCAAGCTCCGTTTCCCAGTCGGTGCCTTAACCTCTATGAAACTACTGTTTTGCAAATTCAAAAAGAGGACCATGAAGAGGAGGACAAAGAAGGCAACGCAAAAAGAGAAGTGGCTATGATTGGCAGGTCATCATCGGTCTCGGGAAATTCTGATTCTGAACGCCCTTTTGCCTCGGATTCATTAATGAACATCCAGCCGAAGACTAGAGGAAGGAAATCGGTGAGTAGTCAAGAAATGACACTGAACCACGTGGAGGCAGAGAGACAACGGAGAGAGAAGCTCAACCGCCGATTCTACACACTCCGAAGTGTGGTTCCAAATGTGTCAAGGATGGATAAAGCATCTTTACTTGCCGATGCAGTGACCTATATTAATGAACTCAAGGGCAAAATCGAAGATTTGGAGGCCAAACTCCGCAAAGAATTACAGAAACCTAGGGTAGGAACTATGGAAATATATGATGCTCAAAGCACATCGACCACTCTAGAGCAAACAAGGTCATCATCGAGCTATGGGTCAACCACTACGGAACTGGAGGTTAAAATTCTAGGATCAGAAGCCATGATTCGTGTCCAGTGTCCGGATGTAAATTACCCATGTGCAAGGTTAATGGATGTGCTTAGAGAGTTAGAGATTCAGGTTTATCATGCGAGCTTGTCAAGCGTAAAGCAACTGGTGCTTCAAGATGTGGTGGTTAGGGTCCCTAATGGAATCACAAGTGAGGAGGCCTTGAAAGCTGCTCTGCTTAGAAGGTTGCAGATCTAGGCTTTCTGTGCCCTAGAGAGGATATTTGCGCCACCAACACAGCAACCACTTGTGCCACCGCCGCCTCCTAGTTTTTCTATATATGTCAAATTAGCATTATAGTATGATGTAAGATCTTGTATGATGCTCATCGTTTTCACTTTCTTGATTTCTGTAAGATTCATTTGTCTGTAGGAATAAAGAACAATTTCAGACGAGTGTTATTTTGGCAAATTGATTAAGTTTAGATTAAAAATTAAAAGGACTTGACTCGAAGGTAAACTTCAAAGAGTATATTAGTTCAAAGACATGAATTCTTTGAGGATCTTGATGAATACTACTTTGCAGGCTTGTGATATTCTTCTTCGGACTCACATGAAATAGTGGAAGGGGACAAGAAGCGCCATTTCTAGGATGTAAGATTTCTTTTCTTTTCTTTTTCCTTTTTTCTTTCTATCTACTAACAATACGCCAACTGTGTTGCACATGAAAAATTCAAAAAAAAAAAAACAAATAAATAAAAAGAAGATAATGTATGTTCAAGAATAACGCCATCAACAACTATTCAATTTATGTTAAAGTATCGAATAAGCATCTAAAATAACTCACTCAAAAGCAACACAAGAAAAAAGCACGAAAAATATAAAGCTGTCCCCCTCAATAAACCAAACAAAATAATTAAATATCAATAACAGATTGCATATTCCAAGTGACGAGCAAGAACATTTCATAGGAAGATTGGAGTTAAGACAACATATTAATATGAAGAAATCGGCATGATCACCAGCGTATACAAAACAATATTGAACAAACTTACATCAAATGTTGTGTCAAAAATTTAAGAAAAAAAAATAGTAAAGGTATAGAATGAGAACAAAAAAGGGAGGGGAAAAAGAAATAATTTTAAGGGAACCAATATTGTTGACATTATTTATTGCATTTTTTTACCAATAGTGAGGATAAATATTAACCACCGACTAGGGTGGTCTAATAGTAGTACCGATTTTACTTTTCATTTAGAGGTTGAGAGTTCGAGTCTTGAAATCCCCATTAGGATTCGGTGGTTAGTCGTTATGCTAGCTTAACTAAGTCTGGTCCCAACAGGTATTCTAGGCGCAATAAGGGGTTTTATGATCCCACCGATGAAGACTTAATGGGGAGGTCGCTTAACGCTCTCTTTCGCCCCACCCTTTTTTTTTATCAGCCAAAAAAGATAAATATTAAAAAATATAATAATGTTATTTGATTCTATGCATGCTTTGCTCCCAAAATGCAGAGAGACTTGTGAGAGCAGATCCAGGTTGGTTGGTCCGAAAAGTCATGGAAGAGATCGAATAAGTGAAATAATATACTGATACTATTATAGAATCTTATGAAATCACACACGACACGCTTTCTATATCTTCTCCGTCTACAAGGTATTTTTGTCATTCCTAATATTTACAGCATCGCATCACCAACTATTTAGAAGGGCAAAAAATAATTAAAGAAATAAGAATCAAAACATTGGTGAATAGTCAAAAAGATCATAAGAAAAGCTTTACATAGCCATTTTCTTGGGAACTAACCTTTTTCTAATCGCCAAATTCAAAAGTAATCAACTGGTCATTACTCATAATATGCAGTCTTTCATAGTCCCATTCATCCTCGTCTAGCTTCTATCAAACCTGATGGATGTGTTTGGGTAATGGATTGGATAGGATAGGATAGGATTTTTATTTTTTATATCCTAATCTATCCAAGCTAAAATCCATCCAAGCCATATATCTAATCTTAACATTTGTTTGGAAAACAAATTTTTAATTCAGTAGATCCCATAAGTTACACAAATAATTTTATAGTAGTTTACCATTTTACCTATGACTCTATCCATTCAAATCCAAACCAATCCGATCTTAAGTTTTTTTTTTTTAAGAAAAAATAAAAAAAAAATTTATTAACAAAGCAAAATTTACAAGAAACAAAAGAAAGGCACAAATGCCTTAACAAGAAAACCCAAAGCAACCTAAGGCACAGATGCATTCCATAACAAGAAAAAAGAAAAGTCCAAAGAAACCAGTCAAAAAAAAACTTCAGTAACATCCTCCAAAAAACTTTAACATCAACAAAGTTTGCTAAAACCCATCAACACAGCAGTAGCTAAAACCCATCAACTGCATTCACAATAATTAAATAGTCACATTTAATAATTACATAATACTGGTAAACTCTGTTGATCCTTGAGCATTGTAAAACCCACCTCAGTTGGAAGCTTCATTCCCACCGAGAAATCATTACAATTTCCACACAACACAGCCTGAGCAGCACGACAATTAGCAACTCCAATTGCTTCACGAAACACATGAATTATCTGAAACTCTAAGTTTCCCAGTAATTCTTTAATCAAATTCAAGTAATTCCAACAAGTCCAAGGACAAGAGTAAACTCCCAGAACATAATTAACTAAAATCAAAGAATTATATTCAATGACAAAGTCATAACAAGACAACCCATATTGCAATCTCCAACAACTGACTGGAAAAAGAAAACCAATGCAACAACCCTACTAATGCCAGTTCACCACAAAAACTCAGGTTGCTGAGAAACGCCTCATCCCTTGTCATAAAAAAACACCATAACCCTTATTTTAGACACAAAGCAGAAGCATAAAGTCTAACTAAATCCACCACATAAACATATAAATACAAATTTAAAATCATCTAGAAAATATGGCAAAACAATTCACATAAATTGAATAAAAAATTAGCAGCCCAAAATTAGTGGAACCTAACCACCAAATCAACAAAAAATAAAATTCATTCAACTGGTCCAGTAGGTGGAGAGAGGGAGTAGAGATCATACCTTACCTAGACAATGTGTAGAAGGTGGAGAGAAGCGCAGATCAACAACTCAACTGGTCCAACAGTTACGAGAAGATCAGTTCTGAGTCAGAGATTGAGAGAGAGGTGAAGTGAGTGAGAGACTGAGAGAGAGTCAATGAGAGTGAAGAGAGGTAGATATGAGAGTCGATGAGAAGAAGCTTACTTCGATTGCAGTCGACGATTGCCTGTGACTTGCTTGGACGAAAATGAAGGATCATTCGATAGGGTGTAACAAAATATCTGAGAAAGAGAAAGGGGAAAGCCTGTCTTTTTACTTGGTTAATCTGGTGGGTGGGATTATAACCCAGGAGTAGGTGGGTTACAATTAACACATGTACATTGGATATTTTCTACTGTTGCATCTGGGTCAAGGTTTGACCCGGGATTCATAACCTCCCTCATTTATCAGTTGCTAAATAGCGGATATATGGAATCCACTTCATTGTTAAGCTATCCTTATGACTCTTGACCCATTTTAACTCACTACCTAAACACACCCAAAAAGTAGGGTTGTGAAGTTGCCGGACCGGCATAATATATTTGGAGATATCTGTCCAATTTCAAGATTCCTTGCTTGTTGAGGTATGACCCAAAAAAGTGAAGTCGATATTGGTCTAAGTCAAGGCCCAAAACAAACTAATTCCATGCATGCTGCAAAACTATGTCACACCCCCACCCCGGATCACGTAGGATAGGCGGCGGACCGGCCACCAAGGCCTTAACCAACAACTCTGTGCATAATAAATGTAAAATACAACGGAAGACAAATAATAAAGTGATTCATTTCACTGACCTAATGAATACCAGAGGAATAAATTAAACTTCACCAACATCATTATTAAACTCATCCAAAACAATAATTAAACTATAAGGTTCATTATTCTAAGCATAAACAACATATTCCCTAAACAGTTAAATAATTGTTTTAAAACTATAAAATATATTTTTTCTTGAAGATCTACAATAAAATAAATCTTCAAGTCCTCTAATCCCTTGTATAACAGCAGACTTACTTTTCACCCTAATCCTCTCCTGAAAAATGTTAGATCTTTGGGTGAGCACAAAGGCTCGTGAATAACAACCACCTCTAATGAGGTTTGAAAATAAATCCCAGAGTTTATATATAAAAAATAAACTTTGATGTACACATATGTACCACAAATTATACACCAACCCCTCTCACATAATCATTAAAATAAAATGATTTCATAATCACAAATGGCATAATAACTGAAAAGACATTTAACTCAAAACACTCTCACACACATTCAGTTTCAAATACATTTGTCAAATCATGTTTGTTACCACTAGCCTGGTAACTGACTCAGTCGCTTGTTACCATTCACACCTGGTATCCCCAGTCCCAATCGCTTGTTACCACTCAGACCAGGTAACCCCAATCCCAGTCGCTTGTTACTACTTAAACCTGGTAACCTCAGTCCCCATCTCATAAACATAATTTTCACACACACAAAAACAGTAGTTTGAATCTCAACACACACAAAATTCTTCTTTCATCACCACAGCAATGATATAAAATTATCTCACAACTTTTCTAAAATTACATGTATACAGTTCACAACTTCAAAACATTCAATTGCAACCCCAAACATCAACACATATATCATATATATAAAAAATTCACACGCACGCATCCACACATTTAATATAGAAAATTCTCCCAAAAGAAATGGTAAACTACTCACCTTGATTCTAAAAATTCAATTGAAAACACTCTTTCTCAACCGCAATGCAATCACCACTTAATCCAAAATAACATATAACAATCAACCTCTATTCTTAACTTCGTTGTTTAGCAATTCTATATTTAATTTTTATACTTCCTACCTATTGATATATACTTAATATATCATTTACATATAAATATCCTTTCTAATATGAGGTAATAGTTTATGGAAGTATTCTGGGCTGTTTAGAATTTTTTTAAAAAGTTTTGGGGTTAAATCGTAATTTTTGAAACTTTTGGCGTCAAAGTGTAATTTATTTTAAAAAACAATTTTTTCTATTTTCGGGACTGCCATAAATTTTTCAAAATTCTATTCTTCCAACTTATCAAGTAAAACAGTGGTTAAAATTAAATTTAAAAGAATATAATAATCAAAGTACAACTCTTTGAATCTAAGGGGACGTTTCCATAATTTCTAAAATTCCAGCTTCTTTAACCTACGAAAGTTGCAGGTTCTGCAACTTACTTCTTCCTCTTTGTTTTCTTTTTGCTTTGTAAGACATTAAATAAATCCTTTAAAAGTCTCAAAAATAATAAATCTATATTAGGTCTCAAAATACTTAAATCATCAACTTCTAATAAAACCCATTTATACATATTTATCACTATTCTTCACCATGAACATATATATATATATATGTATATATATATATATACATAAAAAAAGTATTCCTTATCACTATTTATGATAACCTTAATACTATGTAATTGAATAAAATACAAAACTCATAAAATAAATGAAGGATTCATACTTTCGATAGATCCAAATCTCTTCTTCTTCTTCTTCTTTTCTTTCTTCTTTCTTCCTCCCTTCCTTTTTTTTCTATCTCTCTCTCTAGCGGCAGAATCCTCCTTTCTTTTTTTTTTTTTGCCCTATTTCGACTGTCTACATATATGCATATACAAAATAAAAGAAACCCTACAATAAACCTACAATTCCTCATTAATTACACTAACATCCTTTTTCAAAAATAATATCACAAATTGACCTAAACTAAGTTATATATATTTCAAAATTTTGGAATATTACAAACTATGTTCGGACTGTGAGCCTAGCCCATTGTAGGAAGCGTTAACTGTACAGATTTCCCTCGAATCTGATCACTTTAAATCAAGTGTCTCTCTCCAACCGATTCCTATAGGTTGATTAGTGGCAATATGAAAGCACATCATCTTAATGTTGATTGCGTTCATCATCTATCTTCACAATCAATTTACGGAAAAAAAATATTAATGTCGTCAACCCACTGGGCCTAAGCAAGTAGGGTACGCCTCTCCGTGAGTGGTTTGGCCACTGCTCAATATGCGTTATTGGGAAACAATAGTTAATTTTGACGAGACCAAATTCAATTCGGCATGCCCATTCCACGCATTAAGCCCAAATTATTAAAATATAGGCCAAGCTTACCTCATAGTCTCGGTCCAGTTCAAATTTCAAGAATCCAAAAAAAGTCAATGCACGTAAAAGTGAAATCACTGGGATAGCTGTTACTCCCAAATAATGTTTATCCCCAATTATAGTTATTCTCTTTGATAGATTAATAACTTGACCTTCACATCATCGCCACAGCTAAGATTCTATGCCTATAAATTATAAACCCTTTACATAAGGGATACACACACTATCTCTTGAACGTACTCTTACTTTTTTTTTCTCTCTCTCAGTCTCTCTCTCCTGCTATCTTGTACTATCTACTTTCTCATTAATAGAGTTTTTCGGCCACCGTTATTGTTTTCAATGGTTAGGTCACCTAGATCCAACCACCAAATATTTGTCTCTTATTATTAATTACTTCATTAATTGTTTTACATTACACACTTGATTGATTTGATCGTGTATAATCAACTTTGTGCATCATTAAATTTGTTATTATAGAAGTAATATATTGTTTGCATACCCCCCCCCCCCCCCCCAAAAAAAAAAAAAACTGATATGCACAAATCCCCCGAACTTTAATAGTGTGATGGGATCAATATGGCAGTGAAGTTGGGCAGTTGCATGGAAAAGTACTGAAAATTACTAGACTAAATTATAATTTATCAAGCTAAAAATTTGATTTCTTGTCCACATTTGGCTTGCTAAAATTAGTTTAAACCTGTTTTAAGTGATGGGATTATCAAAGAAGGTGGTTTCCTTTATAGAAAGATTTATTTCTTATCTTTTATTCACAACTACCAAACAGATGGAAAGAAAGCACTTTTTTCTCTCCTAAACTCACAAGCTGGAGGAAGGAAAATATCTATCATTTCTTTTTTTGGGCAAAATCTAATTTGCCTCCTTGTGTTTTGGTCCTTTTGCACATCACTCCCCTTTTATTTCGATTTGGATTTCTAATGCAGATCGTCGTTGCATTGGCTTTGTTGGAGTCAACTTGTGATATATCAAAGCTTGAGAGTTGTAATTTTATCTTTGAAAAAGATCACATGGGTATATTTGAATTTTTCAATCCATTTTGACTTTTACTTATATTTTTTTTCATCCACTCTTTTGAATTTGGCATGTGAGTTTCAATTTCTGTTAATTTGGACAAAAATAATAACGGTAGCACTTTAGTCCAAAACCATAAGGGGTCATATGCTAATTTCCGATCCAAACAATAAGGGGTGAACTGGATTTTGCCCTTTTTTTTTTTTGCTTGTTCTCTCTTTAGAACATCTCTAACAATAAAAGTTAGTTTAACTACTCAAAAAACAACATTTGCTATTTTAGTTACTTATTTTTTCAATATACACACAAATAGATTTTCTATATTTTTAACTATTTCCTTTAAATATTTTTATCATTCTTTTTGTATTATTTTTCTTTGGGAATTGTGAGAGAGAGAAATAGAGAGAATGGAAGAAATGGAAGAAAGAGAGAGAAAATATTATAAAATATTTATACATATTACTACCGTGACACTCTAAATATGGAGTGTCACTACACTAAAATACTATTTTAGTTGATTTGGAGAAGTTCTGTTGGAATGGCATTTTAGTACAAAATAGCTAAATTTTGAAGTTTTTGTCTCATTTAACTACTCTTTTGGAGATGCTCTTAACACAC
>CM042186.1:40637536-40665372 GCA_023539305.1 Ilex asprella | reverse complement strand
AATATATATATATATATATAAATACATATTTTATCATTGTATTTTTATATGAAATTAATGTGTATATAATATATGTATATATAAAAAAATATATAGACAAATAAGATACATCTCAACACAAATAATTAACTTTTCATCCACTTTCCGTTCTATTTGGAGGGATTGATTTTGGTAAGGAAAGTTAATTCATCCACTTTTCCATCATTCCTACTTTCATTCCTTATCAAACATTATATTTTATTTATCTCTCCAACTTTTCATCCTTTTAACTTTTCATCCTTCCATTTTTTCATCATACCAAACGGAGCAAGTGAGTAATTACCTTAATACTCTCACTATCTTCTTCCTCTAACTACTCAGAGCTATATTCTTTGTGTTTGAAAAACTCTGGAACACCAAACAATTTTAACTCAATAACAAATCAATCACCCATAGTATAAGCACCAACCCTATGCTCTAACACACTCTACACATCACCACCCTTACTACAAAATCATCATCGTCGCAAACATTCTTGAATTTCAACAATTTTTTACTCTATCAACTTAATTCCACCAATCGTACTGAATTATCACTAGAGAATTTGAGTGAGAGAGAGAGGGGTAGAAAACTCCAAAGTCCATCACTGTTTTGCTTTTGCGTGTATCCTCTTCTAACATTATTGCATTAAATTCAAACCAATTGCATCAAATCCAACACAAGAAACTTAAATCCAGTTGTATCGATCCCAAACAAAATTACTCAAACAACCCACCCTCTCTGTTTTGCCTTTTTTTTTTGTCAAATCATCCGGTATCTAAAAATTATTTTGGGCTCCGACTAATCCGGATTCGAGTCGGGTAGGACCACAAGAGTGACAAAACTCTCCCTACCGAACGCATCTGCGTTCCCAAAACTCGAACTCGAAACATTGGTTAAATTGAAATAGTCTTTCACCAACTGATCTAACGTTCGGTAGTCTCTGTTTTGCTTTTGTGTGCATGGTTTACACCACTATCTTTTGCCTAGTTTCATCACCACCCAAGTTGCATGAAATCTAACCTCAATTGCATCAAATCCAAACAAGAAACTTAAATCCAGTTGCATCAATACCAAATAAAATAACTTAAACAACTCTCTTTTTACTTTTGTGTGCATGCTTAACACCACTATCTTTTGCCTAGTTTCATCACCACCCAAGTTGCATCAAATCTAACCCCAATTGCATCAAATCCAAACAAGAAACTTAAATCCAGTTGCATCAATTCCAAATAAAATAACTTAAACAACTCTCTTTTTGCTTTTGCGTGCATGCTTAACACCACTATCTTTTGCCTAGTTTCATCACCACCCAAGTTGCATAAAATCTAAACAAGAAACTTAAATCCAGTTGCATCAATTCCAAACAAAATAACTCAAACAACCATCCCTCTCTCTTTTGCTTTCGTGTGCATAGTTAACACCACTATCTTTTGACTAGCTTCATCACCACTCAAGTTGCATCAAAGCTAACACCAATTGCATCAAATCCAAACAAGAAACTTAAATCCAATTGCATCGATTCCAATCAAAATAACTCAAACAACCCTCCCTCTTTGTTTTGCTTTTGTGTGCATGGTTAACACCACTGTCTTTTATCTAGTTTTATTATCACCCAAGTTGCATCAAATCTAACCCAATTGCATCAAATCCAAACAAGAAACTTAAATCCAGTTGTATCAATTCTAAACAATATAACTCAAACAACCATCCTTCTCTGTTTGGCTTTTGTGTGCATGGTTAACACCAATGCCTTTTGCCTAGTTTCATCACCACCCAAGTTGCATTAAATCCGGACAAAATAACTTAAACAACCTAAAGGGGTTAGCCTCCATTGTTACACGTGTTGCGGCATTTTAATGAGCTCACGTGGAGTTGACAAGATAGGACACGTGATGAGGGAGTCATCAACTTAGTCTTATAGTCAAGCCGAAATAATCAGATGGTTCGGCAGACAAAAATAAAAGCTCAGTTCTCTCCTAACCGAGCTCATTAATGTGTTCGGCAAGGTAATGCAAGAGCTAGGTTTGTGTCAAACCAAGTTGCTCAATCTACTTGGCTATTAACGACAGTGCTCAGCTTTCATTATGGTCGAGCTGCTCAAAACATTGACTGAAAATATAAAGATCCACCTAAAACATAGGCATTCAGATAAACGAATCATCGAAATTACAGGTATTAGGAGAAATTGCTGGAGAGATATCAGCAACTTCTCAAACTGAGTCACTAAATTGTAGGAAGATGTGCCACCTATCGTAAAAATTCACGGAAACCCTAGAGGGACATGGGTCTATAAAAGGCATAAGGAGCCAAGGTGAAAGGTATACTTAACTGTTCTTGTCTATTAGCAATTCAATCAGTTCCATTATTGACTTAAACATCGGAGTGACTTTGATCTTGGACAGTTTGCTCGTTTTGTAGACAAACAAGATTAGAAGATCAAGTTCAGAAACGCTCTTTACCAAAAATACCAAATCATAATCCAATAGGACCTATCTTCAATTTTGCCTCTTACACAACCCTCCCTCGCTGTTTTACTTTTGTGGGCTTAGTTAATACCATTGCCTTTTGCCTAGTTTCATCACCACGCAAAGTTGTATCAATTCAATCCTTATTACACGAAATCCAAACAAAAAACTTAAACTCACCTAAACCACCACCTATTGTGCATCAAATTCAATTAAAAAAATACAATTTAATACTAAATGCGACTAGAAAGCTTTCAATAAAAAATTAAATAAATATTCATGGAGGTTTTTGTCGATGCCAAACATGTAAATTCCACCAGTTATTATACTAAAATTATAGCGATACCAAAGTTGGGGGCTAGGATGATAATTTATGCAGTTGCAGTCGGTAGAAAACGAAAGCATAAGTGGGCGATAGAAGAGAAAAATCAGTAGACGACGGAGATACAATCACGTATAAGAGAGCGAGGGAAGTAAAGGTACATGCGTGTGGGAGAAGGAGGGAAACCGTTAATGAATGTAGAACGAGGTGGAAACGCTGGCAAGGAAGACGAGGAAGAGAGAGAGAAATTTACAGAGTTAAGAGAGAAAAATAAGACGTCTAGAGTGGTAATTTCATAAAAATTTATTTTTGTGTTTTCATAAAGCATTCAAGGACATATTTGTTTTTCGGGTTTAAATTTGACTTTGACTAAGAATTATAGCACACCAGCTTGCGAAATAGGCGCTCTAATGTACTTTCTATCACTTTTAACAGAATTATTAACGGTAACAATATGGTCCAAAACATAAAGAGGTTATGTGCTGATTTTTGAACTATAGAGTGGTGAAGCGCAACACACCCAAACCAGAAGGGGCTTAGCTGGATTTTACCCTTAAAAAAAATGAACTTCTTTCATTCTCAATAGGTGAAGAATTCTATTCAATTGATTTCTCTGATCGGCTTCGCAGAAGAAGATCTGAGATCTCAACCCCTCAGATCTTTCCATTTCCGCACCATGGTCATCCTTCACCGCCCTTTCTCTCTCCTCCTCCTCCTCGTCTTCCTCTCCATCTCATTCACTTTCACCTTTGCAGAGATCCGATTCTCTGAGATCCGCTCCGACGACCGGCCTATAATCCCCTTCGACGAATTTGGATTCACTCACAAAGGCCGTCTGGAACTCAACGTCTCTGAGATCTCACACTCCAACCCCAGCCCCGATCTCGACCTCTCCAAACTCGGCTTCTTCCTCTGCACAGGAGACTCATGGCTGCACGTTCTCGAACAAATCGAGGACGCCGAGATCACGTGCGCTCTCCAGTCCAACCTCATCAAACAAGTGTACGCTTTCCAATCTCTCACAGGCGCCAAAAAAGGCTTCGATCTGGTGTATAACCAAACTGATGCCGATCAGTATACCCTCGTCTTCGCTAATTGCCTTCCACAACTCAAAATCTCAATGAACGTCCGATCTGCCATGTACAATCTAGACGGCAAGTCCAATAGTCGCGATTACTTGTCCGCAGGCAAAACAATCCTGCCTAGGGTTTATTTTCTATTCTCTATCATCTATTTCAGTTTAGCCGGTGTTTGGATGTACGTTTTATACCAAAAGCGTTTAACCGTGTTCCGTATTCATTTCTTTATGCTTGCCGTGGTTATACTGAAAACTTTTAACTTACTCTGCGAGGCCGAGGATAAGTCTTATATTAAGAGAACCGGTAGTGCTCACGGTTGGGATGTATTGTTTTATATATTTAGCTTCTTCAAAGGAATTACTTTGTTTACTTTGATTGTGTTGATCGGGACCGGTTGGTCGTTCTTGAAACCGTACCTGCAAGATAAGGAGAAGAAGGTTTTGATGATTGTGATCCCGCTTCAGGTGATTGCCAATATAGCTCAGGTTGTGATCGATGAGACTGGGCCCTATGGTCAAGATTGGGTGACTTGGAAACAAGTGTTTTTGCTAGTTGATGTTGTTTGCTGTTGCGCTGTTTTGTTCCCAATTGTTTGGTCAATCAAGAATTTGCGTGAGGCGGCCAGGACTGATGGGAAAGCGGCTGTGAATTTGATGAAACTGACGCTTTTCAGACAGTATTACATTGTGGTTATTTGCTACATTTATTTCACGCGAGTTGTGGTTTATGCATTGGAGACAATTACCTCATATAGGTATCTTTGGACTAGTGTTGTGGCTGGGGAGTTGGCGACACTTGCTTTCTACGTTTTTACAGGTTATAGGTTCAAGCCTGAGGCGCACAATCCATATTTCGTGATTGATGATGAAGAGGAGGAAGCTGCAGCTGAACAACTGAAACTTGAAGACGAGTTTGAACTTTAATCTGTTTTTAAGAATAATGATATGGTGATCAAGTTTGCACGCTTGAGGTAGAAGCCTAACCTTCAGAGTTTTCCAGATCATTTTTTCTGTTCTCTTTCTGTTTCTGTTGCTGTTGCTGATTTCTCTGTGCATACTGTACTTAAAGACAACAGTATAAAGTTTTTATGTTTCTGTGAAGTAATAGTTGTAAACGTGGATGTTGAATCTTTTGCATGAATTTTGGACAATGTTCGTGCTTTTATTCCATTTTGAAATTTCTCACTTTAAGAATCTACTTTGGCTCTTATTAGCACAGAATGATGCTAACAACTAAATATCAGGAAAGTTGAAAGCAGTGTCCCC
Organism: Ilex asprella; assembly: GCA_023539305.1. Taxonomy (NCBI): domain Eukaryota; kingdom Viridiplantae; phylum Streptophyta; class Magnoliopsida; order Aquifoliales; family Aquifoliaceae; genus Ilex; species Ilex asprella. The sequence goes on along the minus strand of CM042186.1, from coordinate 40,660,220 downwards.
AATGTATCTCATGTGAGTGATGCCTGTTTTGATTGCTGTTATAAAATGAAATACACAAATGCAATGCCAGTGATGCTCAAATTTCTTATATTTGTGCGTTATGTTGAAAACGGTGTGAAGATAATGTTTATCTACCTGTTACTGGGCATGGCTCTATCAGTGATCTTAATATTTGTTATGCCTGTTAAAGAAGAATTTGAGTTCGTTTATATTGGTTTTTTTTACCTTGATCACTATTGTGTTTTCAATTGTTGGAAAATTTAGTTTGTTTATAATAGAGAGTTTCAGAGATTGATGATTGGAGAAGTTGCTTTCTTTCAATAGGAAGGTAATATACTTTTTTCTCTCTACATTTCTTTTGTTGCTAGTATGTTTGTCATCTTGATTGGAATTATTGATGGAATATTTTTATTGCACTGGTAGGGTTTATCTGCTGGATTGTCCCCTTGCTATAGTTCTAGCTGCCGGTACTGTGCTCACATAGAACATGGATTTGAGTTATTTTAAGCTTTGATGCCACATCCCTCGATTCAATGTTTATTTGATCATATTGGTTTCAGTGAAGGGTATGCTATGGATCTCTAGGTACTGAAAAGACTAAGAACTAGATTTCTTGCTAAATCTAGAATCAGGCATTTTGTTGACATCTATGATCTACCAAACTACAACATGCTCTCTCTCATGTTTGTTTTTTTTCATGGTCACTGCACAAAAGATCTGTTGCACTAGGTCACTTCACCACTTCATAACAACACCATCCAGTACAAAATTGATCATTCCAACCCATTCATATTTGTAACAAAAATTCCAACCAGCAGCTTGAGCATTGTTCAGAATTCTATAAGTCCATTGCAACAAATATAGGATGCAACAAGCTTGAAATAAGACCTACTAGACCACGGGATAACAGGTCGCCAAATCAGTTGGTTCTCAAGATATATACGTAAAGTTGCTGGCAATCTCATATTGAGGCAGATAAATATAGGTGCTTAACACATTCTCTTATACTTGTTCAAAATCCTCTCTCTTCTGGCTTATTATAATCATGAATTAAAGGAAACTCTATATCATTTGACTTTTATGTAGTGGCAACCAACCAGGCCTGGTAGGCATGATTTGTAGCAATCCCTTTGTCAAATCGATTCTATTTTTGAATTTATTTCAATTTCAAGAAATAAATCTTTAACATGCATGGAAAAAAAAATTGGTGACATGGACTAGTAGTTATTTGGGGCACTACTCATGTTATTCTGTGTTTCCTTAATTTTTTATTTTGTTTCGCGGGGGAGGGGGGGTCTTCAAGTTAAGTTAAAAAGACACGTATGGCATTGCAAAATGATAATGTGTAACAATTGTGAACGTAGGACTACATAATTTCCAAATGTTGAGAAATGAGAATGCTTTGTCTAAATTGGACTGAAGAATTTGAGGAATGGCCAGCAATCTATTATACGGAACAGCATTGTCCTGGGACACATGTTTGCTTTCAGTTGCTTTTGCCACATCAGAAAGAGCACTGTTCTTTCTCATGATAATGTTATATAAAAATCCAGTCACCGTTACAATTGCCGAAACCCTCACCATCGTGTTCCTAGGTCTTTGATATTATTAATATGAAGATTAAGAAGGATGTTTATTAATCTTTCATTAGATTGTCCTTCGCAATGTTTCTTATCCGTATTTTTGCGACCATAAGCTTGAGTGTTGGAGCACTTATCAAAATGGCAGGAAGAATGAGCGCTTTTGGGTGAGTTGTCCTGATGGGGATTGTGTTGAGGTTAGATAAATACTGTGGATCTATTTTCGGATGCATTTTGTTATTTGAGTGTTTGTTGGTATTTATCTATTTAGTGCTAGAATTAGGTTAGGAATCTTCATTTATGACTTTGGTATCCCTATATAAAGAGGCTGTTGTAATTATTTTTGCAAACTGGAATTATTAATTGAATATTGAGATTAATAACTCTGAATTTTTTGTTCTTCTCTCTTTAATCCTTATTCTCATGTCCTTTCTTCTAATTCTTCTCTTCCCTTCGTTCTTGTCTCCTAATTTCTTTCTTTCTTAATCTACATCAATTTGGTATCAAAGCTACTAAAATCTGCATCATGTTCCTCTGACGGCAGAAAAGTGACTTATATTTATTCTGCAATTTCTATACCTATATTTTGTTTTTGTTTTTGTTTTTTGGACATAATAACAATCCTGTAGGTTTCTTGCATTCTCATCTGAACTTACAGAACTATTTTCTGAAACTGGTGCTCCCTGGTATCATAGTGCACCTCCTGCTGTGAGCAGCATCCTTTTTTTGTCATATTTGATATGCTATTTTAATTTCTGTATGTGCTTGTGTATAAGTTTCCATTTGTAGTCATGTAATAAGTTTCTCGTAGTGGGATTTTCTATATTGAATGCAATTGTTGATACTTACTAGCTGCTTATGATTGCTCTAATAAAACCATTGCTCACAGTAGTAGCACTATATACGTAAATATTCGCTGCCTTTAAATATATAAGCTTAATTTTCAAGCTGTCCTTGTTGCACATTTGTATATACTATTATCTAAAGTCTTTTATTATTAAACCTTACACTTGAATGGTGTGACAATGGTAGTTTGCATATGGACTAAACTATATTGGTAGACTTCTTATCATCTTTACTCTAGTTTGTTGATTTTTGCATGAATTTCTTGTAGTCACTAGGCTGTCTGCTATTTCGGGTAGTATTCATTTGTATGCATGTATTGGCTTGTTTTGCTTCATTCAGAAATGCCAATCATTGGCCAAAGCTGAAAATGTCCAAGCATTGTTATTTTTGCAGTATAATCCTCAAATATATTAAGGTGTGACCGGATTAATTCTCACCAATTGAAATTTAAACCAGGCTGTGACATTGTCTCTGCCCATTCTGTAGATGCATGGATAAAGACATTGATGCATAACTCAAAGCTACCGACTGGAATCAATAGGATGGTCCACAGTTAGGTAAATTATATGTATGTATTCCTTGCATGCTTGTTGGGAAACACTGTCAAAAAACTATATCATAAGTGAATCATATTTTGTTGCCCCCAAAACTATAATACGTGGTTGATTGTGACTGGTCTCTGTTGGAAGCAATAGTTTCAATCTGTACTTTCTAGTGTGGCCATGGGTTGCTCAACTTGTGTCTGTAAGGATGCTTCATCCATTTGATTTTGGAAACAGTCAGACTTCAAGTATATAATGCTTCATCCCTCTTGGGCTTGAATTGCATTGCCAACCAAAAAAAAAAAGGAACCGTAGTGGCAGTAGTAGTACAGCCAATATTGCATTTGGTAATGGGGGCCTAGTGGGTAGGGTCTTGTCTAAAAGGATAGCTAATTCTTTCCCTCAATAATTGCGGGATGCTGCGAAAGCCAGCAATATTGCAATGCTTCACGTGCAGGTGGTTTAAGTAAGTAATTAAGCAGACAGTACTATTTCCTTCCTAATTGCGTAATACTTGATTAATTGGGCATCTACTCCTTAAAAACATCCATCAAATGTTTTTCAGGACTGCCCTGTGTAACTTGTAGGTACTGTCTAGCACCAACGGTTGTGTCTGTTGCTTATTCACTGGACTTGAAGTAGAAGACATGCATGTACATTATTGCCTTCAAGTTATTGAAAACCTTCTGGAAGCTAGCTAGCTATCTGTGTGTTTTTACCGTAACTAAATTTTGCCCTAGCACCAACAAGGCAACTATCATTAATGTTATGTGGAACTTGGCATGTGACCGTGTGGTCCAGCCTAGTGATCCGCAATAACTATACGTGTGCATGCATTACATTACCCTTTGCATCAAAAACTTATTTGGAAGTGCAAGCTTTTGTGGTGGTGGTAACCCCAAGGGTTATCTCCTTATAGTAATAGTGACTGTCCTGGGAGTGGGAAGAACAGATAAGGTGACCATCCATGTGGATCCTATGGAATGAATAGGGAATTGTTGTCTTGTTTGGGTCTCTATTTTGGCTTGTGTGTCTCTTTTCCGTTCTCATTTTCTAAACCCTTTACTGATTTTCTATTTTTTGTTTTTCTTTCTTTCTATTTGCACATAGATCCGGTCTATGTATGACCCAGATAGAATAGAAAGTAAATATTTATATCACAGTAAAACAATAGAAATCATTGTCCTTGCAGTTCATTAACGTGGTTGCCTCCTTGTTGTATAGCCATACATTAACATGCCATGTTGGTGATAAATGATTGATTTGAACTGCAAAATGTAGTGGACCCTTATCTTCTTCCGAAAACATCTTGGAGGGCCATAACGATGGTGGTAGGAATATTACAAGGTGTGTGAAAGGGATATATGATATGTATATCCAAGAAGAGAATGGAGAAGGTTAATGTTGTGTTCCTGCCCTTAATTAAACCAGCAATAATCAAGTGCAAGTACGGTTTGCTCCCTTTTTCCTTTTAATATAAAAGGGTCTAATCCTGTGGATGGTAGAGAAAGTAATTTACCAGTCCACTTTGAACTTAAAAAGGGAACAATTTTCTACGGCCATATGAAAAAAATTGAACCACAATTGTCATTGGCAGATCTCATCAAAGATACTTTCACATTTTCCCCTTTTGAGAAAACATCAAACGCTTCCAGACCCTCCTTTATGTATTAATAGTAAGTGTTATTTCATTAACTTTAGGGGAAATAGTATCCCCCACGTTAGGACAAAGATTCTGTTACTTCATGAAATAATATTGCAACTTTGAATCTTTACGGCGTGGAGATTTATGGTTTTATTTTTTATTTTTTATCTACTGGTATTATTTTCAAAAGCTTGTGTAAGAAATAGTGATGATGTATATAACATGACAGAGCAGTATTAGAGATTCAATAAACATTGAATGGCTCAGTTTGAGCTCCTAGTATCTTTGAGAATTGGAATCGAGGATGAGATGATCACACAATAGGTTTATAGTGGTTCACCAGTTAGGGAGTTCGACTAATTCACTCTCAAAGGAGTCTCTTGTTCTTGGAGAATATATTAATAAAAAAGAGATTTTACACTGAGTGTTTGAGTAAGCTAAGATTGTCTCTCTTCTTGCGGGGACAATCCCCTATTGATTCTGCACTTCGCTTGTTCTTTGACTAGATCCTTACTTCCCTCGTAATGGTTGTTTTTATTAGACTACGACTGCGGTGAGTGTTGGGGCAGTTACGAACTTTCTGTCTGGATAAGCGATTGTCGTTATCATGGTGATGCTTGGTGGGGGCCAGGCGGCCAACTACCTTTTCTGAGATGCAGATGCAGGGAGCTCGAGGTCTGACACCAAGATTTATGAACAACTCAAAATGAACTGAGCTCCCGACCTAAGAGAGCATGACTTGTGTTATCGAGCTCAACCTTAGACGTATTTTGGGAATGGCCATTAAACATCAACTAGATGTGGATTTAATTTTGGGAACTAATCAAACTATTAGACTGGAAGTGTGTTTTATTAAACATCGTAATCCACAAGTAATTTAATGCATACAATGTATTAGGTTTTTATTAGGCACACCAATTAGGTCTAATTCACTGTATGTATATCGAATATCTATATAATAAAGTAGTTTATAATTTAAATCTAAAAAAATAAACAAAATGACTTTTGTTATTCGCGGTTGAGATCACTTTAAATTTTACTTTAAAATTAATTTGACGGCTAATATTAACACTCTAAATTTAATAGAAAAAATATGCTCTAATGATGTGTTTAGAGTAATTTTTTAAAAGTATTTATATAAATTATTTCTCATAAGTATTTTAAAAAAAATAATATTATTTGAAACAACCCTATCGCCGCTTCCACCACCTTTGCTCCCACCACCTCCCGCCATTATCACCATCACCCCGCGATCACCATCACCATTACCACCACCACCACAGTCACCACCACGGCCCCCCGCCATCACCACCACCGCCACCATCACCATCACTATCACTACTGTAACTATCACTGCCGCCACCAACGCCACCTCTACCTCTACTGCCACCGCCATCCCCACTGCCACCACCATCGCGGCCCTCGCGCCACCATCTCCTTTAGCACCACCGTCGCCATCGTCGTCGCCCTCGTCACCACCACTACCACTACAGTCATTGTCACCCACCACAACCATCACCTTCTTTTACCACCATCACTGTTGTTCACCACCTCTCACTCCCACTACAAATCGATGCTTAAATTCTTTTATCTCTTATCTATGTTTGTGATTTGATTTTGGATATGAATGTAAATATGTTATTGTTAATCATTTTTTATTATATTGAGCCTTTAGGCACATGCAATAACTAGTATATTTATAAAGAAAAATGTTATGAGGATCTAGTCAATTAGAGCTATTAAATTGACAGTGTGATGCTCTATAAAATATTGAAATTTATAATTAATGTATTTTTTTTCCAACCTTTAGGTGTGGTCTAGTGGTTGGACTTGTCTTTTGATAACTCAAAGGTCTTAGGATTAATCCCTTCTGATACCCCTAAGGGCTAGCCACCCTTGTCCTTTTTGGGGACATGCTCTAGATTAGCTCAAATCACAGCAGCCAACCGCTAAGTTCAAGGAAGTAGTCGGCACAAGTCTGAATATCCAGTAGTAAAAAAAATGTGTTTTTTTTCATAATTAATGTATGAGTCATGTTACTTGAACCTAAAATGAATCAAGTCAGCATTTAAGGGTCTCCATTAGATACCCAAATTAGGTCCAAATAGGATTTTCTTAGGTCCATGTAGTAATTGATTGTTTATAATTACATCAATATATACATAGGGAGAGAGAGAAAGACAGTGAGAGATGTAGACCGATCATGGACAGACTGAGACTAGCGGCCACCTCCACCATCCGCCATAGTTAATAAATACAAAGAGGTGCATGTGATGCATCTTTACCTTTTACAATCCTAATCTTCAAAGCAATTTAGACAATGTCATTGAATGGGCCTACGCCAATTAGAAAACACAAAAGAAAAAGCAAAAGCAAAAGAAAAGTTTCTTTCATAGAAAAGGCGCATATAGAAAGCAGAACCAAGAAAGAAAAGCAAGCCTAATGGAAGAGATGATGATGATGATGATCCGAAGCTCAGAAAATCCCAGAAATGAGTCCATTGCCGATGAACCCATCACCACTTCCACTTGCCCAACCTGGAAGCTGTACGAGAACCCATTTTTTATTTCTCAACACCACCACCAGCAACAACAACAAAAACTAGTAGTCCAACAACAAGAAGAAAATCATAGCCAGAAGCAAATTCATCGTCTTCACCTCCCTATATCAGCACGTAAGATCGCAGCTTCTTTCTGGGATCTTACCTTTATCAGGCCCTTCATGGTGTCTGAGCTAGAAATGGCTAGAGCCCAGATCATTGACCTGAAGGCCGAGCTCGAATATGAACGTAAGGCACGTAAGAAAATGGAATCCATGAACAAGAGGCTGATGAAAGAAGTCTCTGAGGAGAAAAGGGGTAGGGAGGCCTTGGAACGAGTATGTGAAGAGCTTGCTAAGGAGATATCATCAAATAAAACAGAGATCAATCGGATGAAAAAAGATATGGAGGAAGAGAGGAAGATGTTACGTATGGCTGAGGTGTTAAGGGAGGAGAGAGTCCAAATGAAGCTCGCTGAGGCAAAGCTTTTGTTGGAAGAGAAGTTGTTAGAATTGGAGGCTACAAAACGAATGCAATTCGAGTCATCAAGCTCCAAGATGGAAGACAAGAACCAAGAAGGCAACGTGCAGCGAATTATAACTGCTGATAATTCTTCTGGTGAACCAATAACAACAAGAAGGTTTACTGTATTGAGTGAGAAGCCAGGTTTTGACAGTGATAACAATGGCATTGCTCATTCTGTGGCAATTCAGAGAAGAGCCTCCACAGAGCCTGAAAATCCTCATATCAGACGAGGGATCAAGGGGTTTGTTGAATTTCCCAAAGTGGTTCGAGCAATCGGATCCAAGAGTAGGCATTGGGGTACCAAGTTGGAATGTCAAAAGGCTCAGTTAAGGATACTGCTGAAACAAAAGAGTCCCGTTCGATCCAATAACCTCATTATGAGTTAAGATCAACTTTCATTTTTGACAAGTCTATGTTTTGATAAACTCTGTCCTCTCATATGATGTAGAATTGGCGTTCTTATTATATGATTTCTGCAAATGGTTCAGCACAGCCAGTCAGTCAGTCGGTCAGTACGCAGAAATTTCTCCATAGTTTGAAGAAAAATTATTTGAATTTGTAATTGTTGTATGTGTTGTAACTTGTAATATATACATATATATATGAATTCTGATTGCGAATATATACTGATTTTAGCCTTATTCCATTGATACAACTTGCCAAAAAAGTTCTACTTTTTAGCTGTCGGAAAAGGATGAGAGAGGTAGAGCGCTGGCAGGCTTGGCAACTAGGAGATGAAGGGACCAGAATCTCATAATGGACATTCAACTGCAGCTATATGTTGCACTTGGAGTTTGGCCAAGTCATAGAGGCACATGAACCATTAATTAGCAAATAGGTACTCAGATTTCATGAACTCTACTTTTAATTTGTCTACTACTCTAATGTGTCAAGGCATTATACCGCCAAGACAGCGAATTCGAGTAAAAGCACCTTTCTGTTTTTTGTTTGTTTGTTTTTTTTTGTTAAAAAGGTGATAAACAAAAAAACTAACTACAAACAAAGGAGTTCATAAAATCGTACCTTAAAATTGGCTGATTTTAATGCTGGAATTTATTGACAATTCAATAGTCACAATTATTAAGTTTTTTCAATAATCTACTCAAATTTTGTCCCAATAACATTATTCCCGATTGAGAGTTACACTAATTGGACCAAAATTCCCGTTGAATCTGAATTCACTCATTCGACGTTGGGTCATAAAAATCTGAAATCCTAACCTTATTATTAATTGAATTTAGAATAAATTTAAATTTGTTGACTTAATCCATCGCAATCATTAGATTGCTTATAAGTCCACACATATTAAAGTTTGTCGTCAATCTAATGAATATAAATAATTAAGTTAAAAAACTAAATCAATAAATTATATCCAAGTATTGTTCTATATATTTTGATTTTTTCTGTTTTCATTTATCTCCAAAAACAAACTTTTCTTGTACCTCGTCAACCATTAATAAATAAATTCACTCCCGGTAGAGAGATGTGTATAGTAGGATTTAGCATTAATTATTGATACCGTGTAAAAAGTTAGATATACGATTTATCATGGGTTTCTCCATATACCCTAACATGGCCACTTTCATTGCATGTTATATTGATATTACTAGAGATATCTCGTGATTAAAATCATTATATATTCAACTATGGCATTGTTTGTGCATTGAAGTATGTGTACACTTTACAGTTGGATTGTGTATATAATGCGTGTGTCGGAATGTTTGTATGTGTGTGCAAGTGTGTGTTGTGGAGTGTGTGTTAGATTTGTGAATTTTTTTTGGGGAGATAGCAGTGGCGAATCCACAGTGGGGGCCACTGCCGCTACTGGAATTTTAAAAATGTTTGAAGAGTAAGTATAATTTTAAAAATTATTAGAGATTTGCCCCACTGATTTTTTTTAAAAAGATTTATAGATAGTTATGATATTTTGACAAATATATGGGTCACTTATATATGTCAAAAAAAAATTCCTTTAAAAGGCTAAATGCCTCAATTATGTGTTAGATTAAATTATTTTGATTTAGTGTTTTGAATAGTTTTAGTAATTGGTTAAGTAATTCCTATACTAAAGTTTAGTTTAATAGAATAGTCATAGTTTTACATTTATTTCGATTGGTTGTTAAAATTCAACTACATACAATTAAACCAATTTTTTTTATTCAACATTTATAGTAAACTTTTTTTGTTGGTTCTTTTTGTATAACGCTCTTGTATATGAGTTGTTACTTTAATTAACGCTCTATTAATGAAATTATACTTTTGTGAATATCAGTAATTTTAATATTCATATGGTTTAGGTTGCCCCCACTGGACAAAATTTTTGGCTCCGCCTCTAGGGGGAGAGGGAAGTGTGTGCTAAGTGCGTAAAATTTGAGAGAAAAAATAAAACTCCATAAGTTAAAAAATCTAACTAATTATATAGATTTTTCAGGTGGTTCTTCTTCCTCAGTCCTTACAGTTGATTTTCTTGTCAAAAGAAGTAGCCGAGCCTCTTTGCTTCTCAAGATCTGTGTTGGGCTTTGAGTCATCATCAAGAATGGTCTAGGCTTCAAAAAGTGTTTATTGGCGTGGAGGGTCCAAAGTAAAAGTAAAAGATCAAAATAACTATCCATCTCCTATCATGCAATGAGCATCACCTAGTGGCCCAAAAGGCCATTAATCATTCATATGTCCAAGTCCAACTCTCTAACACCTGCTACACCATCATTTGTCCAGTCCCTCCAGCCTACTGCTTTGTACAAACCCACCTTGGATTTGCCGATGCTATTTAACGGTTATACTCGTCACTATACCAATAACCAATTAAGGGGAAAGCAACAAAACTATATCTATTAAATAATAAACTAACTCCTTCCTTACTCCATGACACACTATTCATCATACTCATTTGCGTTAGACCTTCAACGTTCTGAAAATAGTAAGATCAGTGAAAATGCAGTTGGGAAATTACTGTGGTAAAAACAATGTTATTACTGGATCGAATTAGGAAAGGTAAAGAAGAGCGAACAAAAAAAAAAACTCACTGGAAAACAGAAGAGCAAACATGAAAATAAAAGACAGCATTAAAAAGGGAGAACATGTGTTTGTTTAAGAACTGGAAAAAGCTTTCACTCTTGGCTTCCATTTTGAGCTAGAAAGTAAACTTCGTAGAGACTACTCAGATAATCCATTTTGTTGGCTTTCCTGCACAATCCCCATCTTAACTAACTCCAGATTTTACTTTCCAATACAAGCAAAATACAACAATTAGGGGTATTGCTTCCTTGATCATTCATGGTTCAAGCATTGTCCTTCTCTCATCTTAACCACCTTGTTAAAGCAGTGGTTGAAGTTGACCATGGAGAAATTTCTCCGCCAATGCTGTCTGTGTAACATGACATTCTCGACTGTTGCTCCATTCCTCCATAGCCTGCTTGAACACTCTTGAAGCTGGAACAACTCAAGTTCTGGCTAAAACTGCTGCAGTCATTAGCGGCTCCATTGTATGGCTGCTCAGGAACTGGATATGACAGGCGTTTCTTTGCCGACCCGCCTCGTTCCCTCTCTGGTGTTGAGGGCCTCTGCCTTGGTGCACTTTGTGACCTAACCCGAGCTTTTGCAGACTTGGTGGCAGCCATGTAGTTGGGCATTGCAACAGTACCACCACCCTCATTAGCCCATGTGGTATAGTGGCATCCGCTGCCATTGAAACGAGGTGTCGAACGTAAGCTTGGGGTGTTTGCCGTTGAGTAGCTTTTGTCTTCTTTGAGGCATCGAGGACTTGCTGAACGCACTTGCAAGTGTTTGGTTTTAGATGGGCAAGGCGATATGGGTGCTTGGATGACAGAAACATTGTACTGTGCAGGATGAGGAGAAGCTACATGATATGGGGTAGGTTGTCTTTGGTGTTGACTTTGATATTGTGTTCTTCGAAAATTGTTAGTTGAATTAGAAGAGTAAGGACCAGATATGTCGACTTCTACGGTTTTTATAGGGTCCCTTCTGTCAATTGAAGCTCTGCTCTTGTTCTCCCGTTTCATACCAGTTGAAGTTCTGCTGTTGCTCTCCCATTTCATATCAGTTGAAGCTCTGCTGTTGCTCTCCCATTTCATATCAGTTGAAGCTCTGTTGTTGCCCTCCCATTGCTTTGTTACCATCCACCGATCAAGCCTGTTTGTCCTTTCTTCCACTTCGCTTCCATCTCTTGTGTTCCTATCAGAACACCATAACTTGATATGGGTGTAAAAAAACACAGCATGAGAATTAGGAATCGAGAATACGAACAAAAGAACTGATAAGGAGGTTGTGCTTGATTTCTTATGTGCTATGGACTATGGAGACTGTAAAACAACTTACCATCGACTCATGGATGTCTTGCAGATATCTAGACTCCCATGAGTCGTTTGTCTCGGCAAACAAAGACTCTCTGCCTGCGTCGTGTGAAAGCCTCGCACTTGCACGTTGATCACGAACCCGAGCCTGCACTCGAAGCAGAGCCTGCATGCATTTTAGTGTCATCTTTGCTTGCTTTCGGACATTCTGTCCTCTCACTAAAGCTTGAAGCTTCACAAGGCCCTTAAGTGCACGTAGTGCTCTTCTTGCCTGCAACCAATCAAATTTTTCTTACAGACAGTAAAGATTACAAACAACAATAATCCTGTTCCCCTGGGAGTATCCACTATACCCGAGATTGGGCAAGTATCAATTTTTAAGGCACTACATTTTGTTGCTTCAAAAGCAAAATCTGCTATGATGAGAATAGAATGCTTATGAATTGCTGATCGGACAGCATCTTACTAAATATAGTACTGATTACCAGGTAACCTCTGAAAGCGGTTTGAATGACTATGGCAGCATAGTTTTCTCTGACTTGATTGGTAGGCCTTGTGAGTCGAATGATCTCCACAGCTGCTTGAGCTGTTGCCGCTGCAGCTTCAGCTGCGGCTGCTGCCATGGTAATCGCATGCCTTTGCTCAGCAACCAACATAGGTTCTTCAGGTGTAGAATGGGTTGTCACCTTTGTTTGACTTTGCTGAGCATTATTTGTAGGCTTTCGAAACATCCATCGTCGCTTCTGCACAAACCGCCCAAACATTTAATTCCACCAAAAATACCATGTGTAGAAACACTACAATCGAAAACATACAACAAAAAGTAGTTTTGGAAAGCATAAAACACAGTTAAATAGTTACCTTCCCTTCTTCTTGCTCATGTTCTTCTCTCCTCCTGCAACTATTTTTCTCATTGCCCTTAGTTGGAGACCTGAAGGCCTTCTTTACCGCTGTCAACCATGAAGTACCTTCCTTCTTTCCCATGAAAAGATATTGTAACAAGGCTTTCTTACATTTACAGCTATATTTAAGGTCAAGTGATGAAGCAAAGCGTGGCAGATCAGTACATTGAGGGACCAATGTATTTTGATTCCTTGCCACCGAACACAAACACAAGAGAAATTAATGAGATAAAGAAATGACTGATGAGTGTGTGTATCCGTGCAGCATCTAGCAGAGTATGAGCTCAAATATGTCCGCTATAAAGAAGCATAGGTGTTTTCTAGGGTCATGGGGAAAAAAAAATAATGTTGGGTGTGTCAGCGATTGCCATGAACTTGGCCTATAAAATAAAGGTGCAAGAGGACATAAATATGAGTGAGGAAAAGGATTGCTGTCACATAAGAATCCAAAATTCCTCAAACAGAGTCGGCCACTGTGATTGAATGAGCCTTTTTATTTTACTCCTACATGCCTACACCTACATATACGAACTGACAGACTCTAATGGCTTCACGTGCTGTGTGCAGAAGAGAGGGGAAGGGAGAGAAGAGAGGTGATTGGTTTTTTGTGACAATTGCAGGTATGTTATTGTTTTAGTGAGAGAGTCCTATCCTCCTCGAATACCTGACAACGAACGCGAAGCCAATTCAAGGAGAATCCAGTTGTTACGTAATAAAGGGACTTGTGAGTCCCCCGGTAGACTAGTCAAAACTGTCTCTCCTTCATTTTCTTTTATTTTTTCAGAAAGTAATTTTCTAATCTATTTTTTTTTTGTATATATATTAATATCTATATAATTAAATTATTTCTGTTGAACTTTTCATAGTTTAGATCGTTTTGATATGATAATTCTAATTAAATTTTCATTCATTTTACAATTCTAAAACTCTCATTCTTCGTATAACTCTTTCTATCTAACTATCTTACTCTCTCTCTTACTATTATCTTTTTTTTTTGTTTTCCCTCTATTTATCTATCTTATAGATGAAATTACATTTTATGCAATTATTTATTTCATGAAACTAATCCAAAGTTTCTTTTTTTGAAAAGAATTCAAAGTTTTTATATACCTGATGTCATGTAGTTTGCTACTTGTTTTTTAATTTGTAAATAATACTTAATGTAAAAAAAAATAGTACATTGACTATAAACACCAAATAATATTCAATACAAAATGAATCTTAGATTATAAATTAATATATAATTTTAGCAAAAATTGACATTTTATTTTATCCAATTTATATTCAACTCTGTCGAATTAATAGCAAGTTAATTTTTATTGTTATAAGATCATTATTGAAATTCCATTAATCAATTTCTTGGAGTACTAAATTATATCAATTTTTCGGCACTAAATCAAATTTTATTTGATTTTATTAAAATTTTAATTTTGTTGGTACTAAATTTGGAAAAGGGCAATTGTAAGATCTCAAAAAGTGTTTGTGTAATATTGTCAAAGCTTAGGGGATGTTCGTAATTTCTATCCTTTTTTTAATTAAACATTAATTTATTATAATTTCATCTTAAAAACTTGAATTATTGTATTTTTAATAAAAACAGTTATTGCTTAGGAGAGTTTGTTGGTAACCAAAAAAGAAATATGCATGAGTGCATTTTTGTGATTATATGTGAAAGATTAGATATTTGGTGATTAAATTTATAATCATATTATGTCATTTGGGGTTGAATGGTGATAGTGGTGATAAATTCATGAGTTTTATAAATAAGCAAGATTTTGTTGATTTTATTTATTACTTAAAGATTATGAATTTAATTGTGTTTTGTTATTATTTTTTTTTTTTGCTTGAGGTACTTATTACATGGGCATGGGGTGGATTGGAAACATGGTGGTTGAGTTTATAATTATGTTGTATCATTGGATTAAGTGGTAGTAGAGGTAATAAAACCGTAAGTCTTATAAATGAGCAAGATTTTATTTATTTTATTTATTGTTTAGAGATTTTAAATTTCAATGGATTGTGTTAATATTTTTTTTTTCAGAGACATTTGTATATATGGTGTTATTTTAGGAAGTTTTTATATATTCTTATGGTTGTTCCATTAATATGGAATATATGATCGATGATATATTTTAAGTCATTTTAAAAGAAGAATTTATATGAATATTTTTAGTCAATTCTTTTTGAATTTTGGCAATTGTTTAAGATTTGTTTGTTTGTTGGGTAATGACTAGTATATATAATAAGAGAGTTAAATTGTTTGTTTTGAACTTTTTGCAGCTCAAATCGTTTAGCGGGTCAAGAATGAGTTTCGGTCCATCTCCGCCTCCATATGCGTACGAGTTTATACGAATATTTTCATATACGTTCACCGTCCAATTCGTATAGTCTATTCTCAGTCCAAAAATGATGTGTTTGGACGAATACTCATTTTTGTCCAATCCACTGACATCCCTACTCTTTCACTCAGCTCTCCGATTCCTCTTTCTCTCCCCCATTTCTCTCTCTCTCTACCTATACCCCATAACGCGCTGACGCCGGTCACCACCTCAGTCACGGTATCTCCCTTTAATTCTTTTTGACTTTCTTTGTAAATTCTGAGTGGTGTCTGAATCAGTTTGAATGTTTGCAATATTTCTATATATGTGTGTTTCTGTGTGTGTTTCTTTGTGCATTGTGTGTATGTGTCTTCACTCTTTCTCCCTCTCTCTTAATCGGAGAGGTGAATTTTGGTGGTGGGATTGATGGTGTGTGGTTGCGACTAATTTCATATCGCCATAGCTTTTTTTTTTAAATCGCTGGAGCCTTCAGGGAATACATGGAGGATAGGTTTGCAGTGTGGCTGACAGTGGGCCTACAGAGAATATAAGCAGCAGTAGCGCTCACGGTTCATGGAAGTAGAAGAAAAACAGAAACCAAATATCTCTCGGTAATCAAATTCTTATTGTCCTATTGAACAATAGGAATTTGATCTTGATTAATCAAATACATTAAACAAAGAATTCCATTTTTATAATGTTATTGTAAGAAAAATAAAAATTCATTATGCAATGCAATCCATAGTGTCTTCGAACATGAATAATTATTTGTAATTTTTTTAATCCACCACCATACTTATAATTATTATCCTGTTGAGATTTAAACGAGCTTTAAACCCACAGACAAACACATACAATCAAAGAACAAATCAATAACATAAAACAATGAGAAACAAGAAAGAACAAGACACAAAATTTTTTACGTGGTTCAACAATTTGTTTACATTCACAAAACTGCAGGGATTTCACTATTCAAAGGGAGAGTTACAAGAGCAGCTGTACAATGGATTCACAAATCCTAATCACCAAAACAACGGTTTTTATATGTCTTGTGCACTGGGTCACAAAACAAGCCCAGAAAATTTTCCATACAACTTGGCCCTATCAGCCCAAGCCTTCACTCCAAAGACTAAGTCTTAGAAAATTGTCCATTTTAAAATCGTGCAACATTATTCCGGATTGGGTCATCGTCGGGATCACATTTGAAGACTAGTTTGATCATCAACATCAACCGCAATCCTCCTAAAAAGAAACAGTCCCTCATCCCTGCAACTAGTCCTTCTTGCCCTCAAGCTAAGAGATTCACAGAAGCTGAACAAGGCTTCAACTTCTCCACAGTAACCACTTTCGTGAACATGTATGCCGGATTATCCCTTGTGTGAATCTTCTCCAAAGTGAATTGTTCATCCTCCAACAAAGAGCAAATAAAGTGATACTTTATGTCGATGCGCTTGGTCCTCGAATGAAAAACTGCATTCTTCGCCAGATATATTGCACTCTGACTATCGCTGAACAATTTAGAATTGTCTTGATCCTTACCCAACTCTTTCATGAAGCTCCTCAACCATACCATCTTCTTGCACCCCTCCGTGGCTGCAACATACTCTGTCTCTGTTGTTGAAATAGTTACTATTTTTTGTAGCCTCGAGACTCAACTGACTGCCGCACTGCCTAATATAAAAACATACCCTGTAGTTCTCTTCCTACTGTCAATGTTCCCTACTAAATCTGAATCCACAAACCCGTGCAAACAAATATCAGAACCCCCAAAATTCAAATCCAAATTTGAAGTACCTATCAAGTAGCGTAGAATCCACTTGACTGCTTCTCAATGTTCCTTGCCCGGATTTGCCATGAACCTGCTGACAACTCCCACTGCATGAGCAATATCGGACCTTGTATTGACCATGTCATACATTGAACTCTTTACCGCCGAGGCATATGGAACCTTTGTCATATAGTTCTGCTCTTCATCTGTTACTGCACCCTTTTCCTTCGAAAGCTTGAAGTGACTTGCCAAAGGTGTGCTAACTGGTTTAGCACTCTCCATGTTAAACCTTTTCAACATACTCCTTTTGTGACAACTTCAACTTCATGTTTGTCATGTCCCTACTGATTCGCATTCCAAGAATTTTCTTCACAGAGCCCAAATCCTTCATTGCAAACTCCTTTGACAGTTGTGCCTTAAGATTAACAATCTCCTCCATGCTTGAGCATGCAACAACTATATCATCTACATACAACAAAAGTATAATATATGATATACCAAGATTCTTAAAGTAACAACAATGGTTCCCATGACATCTACTAAACTCTGTAGTTGCCATAAAAGTATCAAACTTTTTATACCATTGTCTCGGAGTCTATTTCAACCCATACAAACTATTCCTCAGCTTACATACATGATTCTCATTGCCTTTCACAACATAACCCTCTGACTGATACGTATAAATGTCCTTCTCCAAATCTCCATGAAGAAAAATCAGTTTTAACATTCAACTGCTCGAAATGCAAGTTCTCAATAGCCACAATATTAAGGACACATCTGATAATAGAAATTTTAACAGCAGGAGAAAAGATTTTAGTGTAGTCAATACTTTGTTTCTGCTAAAAACTTATGACTACCAACTTTACTTTGTATCGTTTGCTCCCATCAGATTCTTCCTTAATCCTGTAAACTCACTTGTTGTGCAAACTCCTCTTCCCCTTAGGCAATTGAACCAATTCTCAAGTTTGATTAGATGAGAGAGAATCCATCTCATCATCTATCGCATGCTCCCACTCTTTGCTAGACTTAACCTACAGTGCTTCCTCAAAACATTTTGGTTCACCGCTATCAGTTAACAACAAATAATGCAAAGATGGAAAATAACGTATTGGATGTTTTACCGTACATGTACTCTTTCTAAGAAGAGGAGTCTGTGGATCTCCCAGTAAAGTAGACTGTGTATTAGTATCTTGAGGCTCTAAAACATTTCTGTTAGGGTTCCCCTCAAACTCTACAAATCCTAATTTTTCCTTAGCCTCATTGGGTTGACTTAGTCTGTTTCTGTACAAAATTGATTCATTAAATACCACATCAATACTCCTACGTGTTTTTCGATTCTCAAAATCATACAATCTATATCCATAGCTATTAGTGTCATAGCCTATGAACATGCACTTACAAGACTTAACATCAAGTTTATCTCTATCCTCCAATTCGAAATGCATATAGGCAATGCAACCAAAAATGTGTAAATATGTTAAATTTACCTCTTTACCTGTCCAAGCCTCCTCTGGCAATCCACAATTCAACGGAACTGAAGGCCCGCTGTTGATCAAATATACATTAGTATTTATTGCATCAGCCCAGAATTGCTTAGGTAACCCAACATGTAACCTCATGCTCCTTGCACGCTCTAGGATCGTCCTATTCATGAGCTCAACAACTCCATTCTGCCTTGACTTCTTTGGGACTGTTTTCAACCTTCGAATCCCATTTGCAGCATAGTAAGCCTCAAACTCACTACTACAATACTCTCCACCATTATCTGATTTTAGGCACTTCAATTTCAACCATATTTCATTCTCAACTAATGCTTTCAAATTCTTGAAAACATCAAACACATCAGATTTATGCTTAAGAAAATAAACATATAATTTTGTAGTAGCGTCATCAATGAAAGTAACAAAATAACGTAAACTACCAACAGAAAATACCTTTCATGGACTCCACACGTCGGTATGAACAAGCTCCAGTCTCTCCGTTTTCAGAGTCCTTGTCACCTTTGTAAAACTGACTTTTTTCTGTTTCCCGATAACACAATCCTCACAGAGAGTTCAAATCCAGCAACTTAAAACCCGACAATTTTCCCTTTGACAACATTACTTTCATCCCCTTTTCGCTCATGTGACCCAACCTACGATGACACGTAATACAGTCAATTCCTGATGCTGTCACTGTGATGCTACTGTAAGTATCCAAAGATACTTATAGATATCCTTCCTTTTTACCACAAGCAAGAGTCAAGGTCCCCTTACTCATCTTCCAAGCATTTGATGTAAACGATGTGACCACTCCACCCTCTGACCGCTGACCCACTGAAATAAAATTTCGTGTTAGACTATACACATGTCTAATATTTTTCAATTTCAATACCGTCCCATCTGTCTGAGTAATGTGCACATCTCCTTTCCCAAGTATATTGCAAGCTTCATCATCCCCTAAATACACTTTACCAAAGTTTCTTTGCACATAGTTTTGTAGCAAATCCATGCGTGGAGTAGCATAGAATGAAGCTCCAGAGTCTATAATCCAAGATTCACTGCGAGAATCCAACGAGTAAATCAAAGCATCATTGTCAGGCTCTTCAGAAATATTAGCAGTATTTTTACCTCTTTGATTATTCTCATTCTACTACTTTCTCGGTGTCTTGCAGTCCCGCTTTCAGTGCCCCTTCTGACCATAGTTTCAACAACTCTCATCTCCGCCGCGAGATTTACTTCGGCCTCTGTTTATTGAATACGACTTTCTCTTGCCCTTTTTTATTGTCTCCCTCATTCATAGACCTACCTCTCTCTTCCGTATTGAGTGTTGAACCTAAAACAACATCCTCACCCGATGCTCTTCTCCAAGCCTCTTCTTCGACATAACATCCTCCAATTTTATCTTTCCATACCTAGAAGAATTACTTACTGCCACGACAAGTCCATTCCAACTTTCCGACAAACTTGATAAAAGGATAAGAGCTCTAATTTCATCATCAAAAACAATATTCATAGATTCTAACTGATTCGTCACCGTATTGAATTCATTGATATATTCAACAACAATAATATTTTCAGACATCTTTAGGTTAAACTATTTTTTCATAAGATATACTTTATTCACCGCTGAAGGGTTTTCGTACATCTTTTCTAGGGCTTTGAACAAATCTAATGTAGTCTTTTCTTTGGCGATGTTCGACGCAACTGGCGGCGCGAGGCACAGTCACACAATCCCTAGGACTTTGCGATCCAGAATATCCTACTTTGCTTGCTCTATATCCGTTGGCTTTGTGCCATCGATAGGTAAATACAGATCCTTCTGATAAAAAATATCCTCCATCTGCATCTTCCAAAATGCGTAGTTCGTGTCATTGAATTTCTCTATCTTGACTTTGTCTTCAACTATTGTGCAAACCCTTGACCTCTGAACCCAGAGCTCTGATACCAGTTGTTGAGATTTAAATGAGTTTTAAACCCACAGAAAAACACACATAATCGAAGAACAAATCAATAACATAAAACAATAAAAAACAAGAAAGAACAAGACACAAATATTTTTACGTGATTTAGCAATTTGCCTACATCCATGAAGCTGCAGGAATTTCACTATTCAGAGGAAGAGTTACAAGAGCGGTTGTACAATGCACTTACAAACCTTAATCACTGAAATAGCAATTTTTTATGTTTTGTGTACCAGGCCACAAAACAGGCTCAAAAAATTTTCCGGAGGACGTTGCCCCCACATCCCCACAACACTTGTCCATGAACACTACGGCTTGGGCCTATTGGCCCAAGCCTTTGCTCCATGGACTAGTCTCAGAAAATTTCTCATTTAAAAACCGTGCAACATTATTTTGAGTCGGATCACCATCCAAATTACACACAAAAAACAAAGTTTCACAAAAACCCAACATATCCCTCATAGTTATAGCCAACGACAATTATCTCATTCTTGTACTTCTCATGGTAAGTTCGTTTCTCGATAATTGTCCTCATGAGAAAACGGATTAAAAGTTACTTTAATATCTTTATGATGGTAATTAGATGTTTGATGAATGACCAATTACATTTTTTTTTTAATTGTAGGCATTCTTTGACTCGAAACCGTCACAGTTAAATTGAATTTGAATTTCATCAGGTGAATGTCTTTGTATTCACACTCTACGCCAGACGAGAAGGGATAAAAAACATCGCAATGGATATTTATATTCACTAGGGGGTACACACGTGCATTACACGTCAAATATTTTGATTTTTTGTAAAAAAAAAATAAATTGAACCAATTTTTTTTATATTTATATGTAGATGGTTATTGAATTTTATGGAGGGCTCACTTGTCCACTTGTTCTTTTGTCAGTAAACAATTACACAAAGTGACACTTCTGACGTGGGATAATTGTTACTCTCAAGATTTTTATTATATTTTGGATTATATGAACTGAATTGCATAAGATTAAAAAAAAATTGATATGCATTTAAAAACTACAATATTTAACTTCAGTAATTGATTAATAGATAAATGATTGTTGATTTATTGGATTAATAAGAAATTACTATAATAGGTTAAGTCTTTTTATCTTTTTAAGAATAGTATTCTCAATTAATTTTTTTTGACAAGTATTGACATTCAAAAGTAGTATATAAATTATTAGATATATTTAAATATTTATTTTTTTGTGAATTTGGTATGTTCTACGTACCTACAAACATATGATGTAATTTGGTGATTATTTAACAAAATTGAGTGGAATTCATGTATTAAATGTTAAAATCATTTTCAATTAATTTATTCAGATCAGAACGGATATCTATTTAACGGACTCATATATGCAATGTGAAAAATAAAATTCGTTGGACAATTAAATTGGATTCGGGTCATATTATTCAATTCAGATTTGGGTCGAATTTATATTGTTTGAAAAAAAGATAATCAAAAGTCAAACTATGAATTTATTAGATGAATTAATGCAACTAATAAAAAAATAAAATAAAAAATTTCTCAAAAATAGATAAAGTTAGACATTATAGAATTTTTGAAAGATAAATAAGAAAATTAAAAGTTTTTCTCTTAAACCACTTTAAAAATGATAAAGTAGACATTGTAGAATTATTAAAGAATAAACAAGGAAATCAAAAAAATTTCACTTAAGTTATTGTTATTAGTAATATAGATATAGATATGTAGTGCCTCTTAACCTTTTAGTATATCTTGGCAATAATATGTGGTATTTCTTGGCAGCAAAATATTACTACGTAACCTTCCCCAAAAAAAAAAAATCTTACTACAGTACCTTCCCAAAAAAAAAAACTGGGTTAAGGTGTGTTTGGACGTGTTTATAGAGGTTGCTTGCAAAGCACAAGACATGTACGTTGTGTTTGGTCGAATTTTTTTTTTTTTTTTGATAATTGAATTCAATATGCGAGATCTTCAACATGACTTGGTGCATAATTTGCACGGCAGATACTTATAATTGTTCACATTTTTTCTGATTTTTGGGGATTTCTTATTTGAATTCAATATGCGATATCTTTTTTCTAATTTTTTAGATTTCTTATTTTAATTTCTGATTTGATACTATCATTCACTTTTGGTTTTTTTTTCATTATACTCGAGTAGACTATTGAATCTATACGATGTTTTGTTAGTATCGTCTTTAGAATTGGCATTAATAAACTCTCTGCAAAGTTGGATTTTAGAACTTTGTTTGATAAATTGTAATTTTATATT
>CM042186.1:40600972-40616222 GCA_023539305.1 Ilex asprella | reverse complement strand
TGAAGGTCGTTGAATGATTGGTATTTAACTGTCATTACAAAAAATGTATAAGGGGTTGTCCATGTATGTAATTGCATTTTCAAACCATTGAACAACAACATTTCAAGAAATCCTTTGTTTCTGTAGACTAGATGGATTTGAAAAATGTCTGCAAAATGTTGGGAACAAGGTGGTGATCTATACGATTACGACGACTTCTTTGACTTGTTAGGGAAATTTTACGAAATTTCCGAACTAGTGAGAAACAAATTATAGAGAAAATGCATGTCAAAAAAAAAAAAACAATCACACGCACAAGACAGTATTTACGTGGTTCAGCAATTTGCTTACGTCTACGAAGCTGTAGGGATTTCACTATATTCAAGGAGTATAAAGTGAGGCCAACAATACATCAAAATAAGAACCCTAATCACCCATATAATGATTTTAGCGCAATAGGCTACAAAACAGGCCCCAAAAAATTTTCTCCCGAGGCAAGGCTTGTTCATGAGCGCTCCGGCTCGCTCCGACTTGGGCCTATCGGCCCAAGCCTCTGCTCCATGAACTAAGCCTCAGAAATTTTCCATTAAAAAATCACGCAATAATATTTCGGGTCGGATCATCCTCCGAATTAATAAAAAATAGACTCCACAAAAAAAACCCAACAAATCTCCCATTTGGAGACTAGTTCAATCACCAACATCAACTACAAATCCTCCAAAAATAGTCCCTCATCCATGCAATTCATCATTCTATCCTCAAGCTAGAAGGTCAACTGAAGCTGCACATAGCTTCAACTTCTCAATAGTGACATCCTTAATCAACATGTCTGTCGGGTTCTTAGTTCCACAGATCTTCTAAAGTGTCAACTGACTATCATAAAGTAAGGATCGTATGAAATGATACCTGATCTGAATGTGCTTTGTCCTGGAATGAAATGTCGAATTTTGGGCGAGAAATATGGCACTCTGACTATCATTGTAAAAAGTACCCTTATGTTTCTTTTTACCCAGTTCCTCCAAGAAACTATGTAACCAAATCATCTCTTTTGAAGCCTCTGACACTGCAACATACTCGGTCTTGGCAGTAGAAAGAGATAACGTCTTCTATAGGTTGGAACCCCAAGACACGACAATAGCACCTAAGGTGTAAACAAAACCGGTGGTGCTCGTCCTAGTATCAGTGTCTCCGGCCAAGTCAACATCAACAAAACCCTGTAACTTCAAACTATTTATGGTGAAACACAAACATGCTTCTGAGGAGCCTTTTAGGTACCTCAGAATCCACTTCACAGCCTCCCAATGTTGTCTTCTTGGGTTGCTCATGTATCTACTCACAACTCCCATTGCATGGGCAATATCCGGTCTTGTGCAGACCATAGCATACATAAGTAAACCAATTGCTGAAGCGTAATGAACCTTACTCATGTAGTCATGTTTCACCTCTGACTTGGGTGATTGATCTTTGCTGAGTCTGAAGTGACTACCCAGCGGTGTGCCAACTGGTTTGGCTTAGTCCATATTAAATCCACTGAGTACCTTTTTCACATACTCAGTCTGCGATAGTTTCAACGTGCCATTGACTCAATCTTTAATGATTCTCATACGAAGGATTTGTTTTGCAGCTCCCAAATCCTTCATTGCAAAATGTTTTGACAACTGTTTCTTCAGATTGTTCATCTCCTCAATATTGGACCCTGCAACAAGAATATCATCCACATACAACAACATGATATTGTAAGAGTTGTCAAAGAATTTAACAAACAACAATGATCAGCTTCATATCTCTTGAACTCAGTTCTATGCATAAAACTGTCAAATTTCTTGCACCGCTGTCTTGGAGCTTGTTTTAAGCCATACAAGCTCTTTCTCAGTTTGCAGACTAGATTCTCTTGTCCTTGAACAATGAAACCTTCTGGCTGAATCATGTAAATGTAAACCTCCAAGTCACCATGAAGGAATGTTGTCTTCACATCTAACTGCACAAGATGTAGGTTTTTTGCAGCCACCATTCCCAATACCAGTCTAATTGTTGACATCTTCACAACTAGAGAAAATATTTCAGAAAAGTCAATGCCCTTCTTCTGCTGGAACCCTTTCACAACTAATATGGCCTTATACTGCTTGCTACCATCATGCTTGTTCTTTATTCTGTATACCTACTTACTGTGCAAAGCCTTTTTCTCTATTGGCAATTTAGTCAGTTCCCATGTCTGATTCCCCAACAAGAAATCTATCTCATCCTTTACGGCTAACTCCCACATGCTTGAATTTTCATCCTACAAGGCTTTATCATAACACTCTGGCTAGTCAGCATCAGTCAACAAGAGATAATTTAGAGTGGGTGAATAGCACTGTGGAGGTCTAATGGTCCTGGAAGATCTACGGACTTCAGGTACAGGTGTACTTTGATCTACCTGTAATTCTACATTCCCTTTATCTTCTTCACCCCTTTTCTGGATAGTACTTTCAGTCAATTCATCTAAGTTGACGAACTCATATTTTTTCTGATTTTTCTCTGTGATATCTGGCACTACAATTGACCTGTCCTTGTACATAACCAGTTTATTAAATATCACATTTCTACTTCTGATGATTTTTCTGTTTTGTTTATCCCAAAACCGATAACCAAATTTCTCATCACCATAGCCAATGAAAAAATATATTCAAGACTTTGCATCAAGTTTACTACCAGCATCAGAATCAATATGAACATAAGAAACATAACCAAAAACTTTGAAATGGAAAAACTTTACCTCTTTACTGCTCCAAACCTCTTCAGAAAATCTGAACTTCATGGAAACTAAAGGTCCTCGGTTTTTCAGATAAGGTGCAATACTAACAGCATCAACCCATAAAGTCTTTGGTAGTCCAGCATGCAACCTCATAGTCCTAGCACGCTCGTTGAGAGTTATGTTCATATGCTTAGCCACACCATTTTGCTGCGGTGTCCTAGAAATAGTTTTCTCCATCCTGATTCCATGTGCAACACAAGACTTACTGAACCATCCATCTATGTACTCTCATCCATTGTTTGACCTGAAACATTTTACTTTCAGACTTGTTTATGTCACAACCATAGCCTTTCACTTCTTAAAAATCTTAAATACATCAGATTTATTTTTCAGAAAATAAACTCACACCTTCCTGCTTAAGTCATCAATAAAAGTGATGTAGTACCTTGAACCCTCAAGGGATGCAACTGGAGAAGGCCCCCACAAATTTGTGTGTACTAATTCCAATTTTTTAGCTTTCGGTGTCCTACCAGTTTTCAAGAAACTCACCTTTTTCTACTTTCCTAAGATGCAGCTTTCACACATGTCAACATCAACGGACTTCAATTCTGGTAATTTCCCCTTTGACAGCAACATCTTTATCCCTTTTTCACTCATGTGACCAAGTCTGCAGTGTCATAAGCTTGTAGCAGTACTTGCTTCAACGACTGCAATTGTGTTTCTTTTACTTGAGGTCATATATAGAGTACCAGTCTTCTTTCTACGAGCCAATACTCTGGCTCCCTTTGTGACTTTTCAAGTACCACCAACAAACAATATAACATGCCCTTCATCATGAAGTTGTCTAACAGAAATTAGATTCCTCCTCAGGTCAGGAATATGTCAAACCTTCTCCAATAACCAAAAAGACCAATTGGGCAATAATATTCGAATGTTTCCCATACCCATAATATCCAAGGATGTACCATCAGCCAAATACACCTTACTAAAATCACCTGTAACATAGTTCTGCATGATTTCTTGGTGTGGAGTAGTATGAAACGAAGCTCCTGAGTCCAAAACCCAATCATCGAGTGGACTGTCTATCACAAGAAGTAATGCATCATGTACCTCTTACGTTACATCATTAGCAGAATAATCTTCATTCTTCTTCTTAAGACTTTTGCATTGCCTCTTAAAATGACTCATTTTTTCACAATTCCAGCATTTGGCCAGCTGGTCTGATCTAGATTTACTTCTGTTTCGCTTAGAATTTTTGGATTTTGATCTGCCCCGATTTGAATTTTTGTCATTACCTCTGTCTCTTGTCTCAAGATTTAGATCAGAATCAGATTCTGAGGTTTCACTTGCATCTTTTTTGCGAATCTCCTTAGCCAGAATTAAATCTCATATGTCATTATACTTCAATTTTTCCTTTCCTGTAGAATTGCTTACAATCATCCTCATTGCCTCCCAACTGTTTGGAAAGGAAGCCAGAACAATCAATGCACGGATCTCATCATCAAAATCAATTTCTACTAATGACAATTGATTTGTGATAGTGTTGAACTTGTTCAGATGTTGTGCTACTAATGCGTTCTCTACCATCTTCAAATTGAACAGTTTCTTCATCAGATACACTTTGTTGTTTGCTGACGGCTTTTCACACATACCAGACAAAGTCTTCATCAGATCTGCTGTAATCTTCTCCTTTACAACATTGTGCGCAACAAACCTAGACAGAGTTAACCTAATAACTCCCAATACTTGTCTTTCAAGAAGGGTCCATTCCTTATCCTTTATAGTCGCAGGTTGTTCCCCTAGAAGCGACAGATGCAACTTCTTCCCATAAAGATATTCCCCGATATGCATCCTCCAGAATTCAAAGTCTGTGTCATCAAACTTTCTATTCCAGATGCCTTTCATGCTTCCTCTGTCATTGTTCTCACTCAAACCTAAATCAGACTCTGTTACTAGTTGTTAGAAAAATTTCACGAAATTCCCAAACCTACGAAAAACAAATTATAGAGAAAATACACGCTAAATACAGTATTTATATGGTTCAACAATTTGCCTACGTTCACGAAGTTACAGGGATTTCACTATATTCAAGACGGAGTATAAAGTACAGCCAACAATACATCAAAACAAGAACCCTAATCACCCACATAATGATTTCAGATTACTAGACAACAAAACGGGCTCAAAAAAAAAATTTTGGGGGCAAGGCTTGTCCATGAGCACTCCGGCTAGGGCCTATTGGCCCAAGCCTCCGCTCCATGAACTAAGCCTCAGAAAATTTCTCATTAAAAAATCACACAACATTATTTTTGGGTCGGGTCATCATCCGGATCAACACAAACTAGACTCCACGAAAAAGCCCAACATGACTGTCGTGTCGAGGAAGTTTGCAATGTTGCAGCGAGAGCAAGTGCGAAGGTTTGCAATGCTACAGAGAGAGCAAGGGCGATTGAAGCGTCGAAGGATAGAGATATTTCAGTGGATCTATAAATTAAGGCAAATTTCATAGAGATAATGAAGGAGAAAGAGACTGGAGAACAGAGAATTGGTGTCACCATTATTGGTGCTAGAAAGATGACAAGGATGGTAGGAAGAGGATTCGCTTCCAGGATTGCCTAAAATTGAAGGTAAGTTATGTGTGCTAGGGTTGTGGTGGTGTGACATGAGGGTTTTACCTCCTATCTTCAATGCGATGGAATTTGTAACATAGTGATGGTAGTGAGGGAAAGGATGAGGTGAAAGCCAAGAGAGGACTATTGTGGTGAAGTGCGGTGCAATGCACTTATTATACCAAAAATGGCCTGCTGCTTTGCCACATTTGTAGCTGATTCCTCCAATCAACTACTATTTCATGCCTGTGTTACCTAGTTGGTTTTGCCAATCCTTTCTTTTTAATATACCAAATTGTCTTCCAAGGTAATATTGAATTTCTTGTGAAATGTTTGCTTCTACTTATATTTATATATTGGTTTTGACTTGAATGCCTATGGTTTTGTTTGGTTTCATCCTAATATCTTGTAGTTAAATGGAAAACAAAATTAAAGAACGAACGATAGAATTTATTTATTTATTTATATTGTTGCAATAGGCGATTTATCCAAAATAAAGAACTATTGATTTGGTCTGATGTAGAGAAGAAATTAAGATATGTATTTCCACATAATAGATATGTAAAGCAGTAAATAATAGAGTATTTCATCAGATACAAATGGGACAATCGTTTATCCATCCATGTAGAGGATGTGTTCCATGCTAGACTAAATCATATTGATGTGCAATCCACAGTTTTGAGAAGTAGGTCCACAAAATATGCTAGCCCACATAAAATGTTAGCATAGTGAAAACAATTTCAAAAAGGACCCGCTCTGAAAGCTGCAAAGAGGCAACTCTATTATGCTAGATCAAACCACCTGCAATCGAAGTCGATCTCAAAACCTTTTGATTGCAGGCATACACAAATAGTATTCCAGATCTGGAAACTGGTGGAGACTGTATAACTAGGTTATTCAACTCTAATAGCAGTTCAGTTTAAAAAAAAAAAAACTCTAACAATTAGGATCTCATATCATGTTTGAATACTTTCCATTTTATTTTTAGGTATGTGTTTGTTTTTTTTTTCATCTACATGAAAAATGAGCCATCTATCTCCTTTTTAAGAACATTTAAAACTCTAAAACTTACATTCACTAATTCAACTTGTTCAACTACTTATCCGTATATTAAGGCATGTTGATTAGGATGCATAAGGTAATTGGAATTGTACAATCTTCATGTCGTTGTGGGAGAGACATGAATCTCTATGAAGCATTTGTGCTATTGAAGCATGGATAGTGAAGCTAACATCATGTACATGTCCATCTAGCCGAGGGACTAACCACTCATGTGGGGACAACCAGGTTCTCAAAATGCGGATTGACGATAATGGCTATATAACCCCCACCAATTACATTGCTTTGCCATCAACCCTACCTATATAGTTTGTTTACTTGGGTGGGCCTTTGGTCTAAGATAACTATCTCTAGCTAGCAGCTATCACCTATCTAGCAACCGAAAAAAGGAAATATATATGGTAATGGTTATCCATCCGAGTCAAGGCTAGGCCCTACTCATACTTGATATAACCCTACTTCTCTATTTCCTACTCGAATGTGGTCACTGGTATAGATGATGCACGCTTTCTTCACTTATCACATTTAAAGGAACTTCTATCCTCCGGTACATAGATAACCAAATTTCATTTCACTCAGCACTTCTTCTTCAAATGACATTGCCTTGAAGAACCTAATTATTGATACTTGACACAAAGTGAGTTTTCTCTTTGTTGGTTTTGAACATGAAATGTTATGCTAAATTGACTTAGAACTCATGGTTGATACCGCTACCTTTCGCCTCTTGTCTCTTTTTCTTCTCTATTTGAAGTTTCTTGACCTCTATTGCATTTTTAGGGATTATGACCTGCAAGTGGCACACCAACAACCATATGCTTTTGGTTGAGCCTAAACTAGAATTGATGTCTATTACATTCCAAACTTATGGTCTTGAGCTTCTTAGAAATTGCAAAAGAAGGTTTGTTGTAATGTAGCTCCATATGAACCATAAATAGAAACAAGTAAAATATTAGTAGAAATAGATATTTTAGGCGCCATAACATATTGGGCTTCTATGACTATCCAAAAAAACAATCAAAAGTGTGAGGAAAAACATACGCTTACAACAATAAATGTTTATACATTGTTGTATCCTCATTGCACTGTGCACTAATTCAATACAATTTCCTTTATCAACGTGTTTGTGTTCCAAGTCTGTATCCATGCTATTTGATCGCTACTATTTCAATGTGATTCATGTTCAGTGGATTAGAAGTGATTTGGCAATTAAAAACACAGGCCTCTAAGGTTTTAGCTTTCTGCCATCCCAGCAATTTATTGAATTCATATGAAAATGAATCCAGGCTTATTTTTGTCGATAGGTGAGGGGACGTGACATGACATACCAATCAGATATGGACACATGGCATTTTGCCTCGGCATATATCTAATGTCACTCGGGTTAAGAGTTGTGGTAGTGTCCATTCGGGGAGTCACGACACTCAGGCATATCTGATGTCACTCGAGTGCATATGACGTCATTCAGGAGGAAAGCGTTCAAGGATGACATCATTTGGTAGGCTTGGTATGCCGAGAAAGCATTGGGAATGTCTACTTGATAACAAATGAGGAAGACGATTTAAGAAGATCCTTACTCAACTCTCAATAGGCATTGGTTCATTATCCCATGCTTTTAGAACAGAAATGGTGTACATACTGCGACCAATCATAGAGAAGTCCTTCAGACTAGTACAACTGACGATAAATGTCATTTATGAGAATACAGCAGATAATTAATGCATGGAGGAGAATAAAGACGAAACATTTCTTCTCGGCACGCCAGACGACACCCGACATTTATTATCATAGGAGAGGGCCTCCTGTGCCTTGGTTTGCAAATTAATGGTTGGCAAGATCCTTGATATCGAATGATTAATGTCATTAATGCGCATCTTGGGAAGCGCACATAAAAGGATAAAGAATCGAGGTCAGAGGAAGAATTTGGCTCGATACCCTGTTACTTGATGAGGTTAGCAAAACATCCTTGATGTCAAAGAGAATAATCAATTAGGAAGCCTCTTGCTAGCCAGGATGATACGATGTTTTCTCGAGAGAGATGCCAATTTGTTCGGAAGATATAAATAACTTTTTTAGTCGAAGGAGAGTGGTACACTAAGCATTTCAACCCTTAACACTCAATATTGTCTCATTCTTTCGTCAAAAAATTGACTTAAATATCATAAGGGAATTGTCAGAGACATCTCCAACTTCCTTTCTAACTCTTTCTGAGGGAGCCTCAGGTTTATCGTCATCCTCCTACAGCAAGACTACCCTCGAGTGTCGAGCAGGGTGCTATTGTCTCATTACTATCTCATTATTATCCTGGAAATCATCCGCACAGCAGCCTTTTGCAAACAAAAGTAAGATTATTTTTTTATTTTGTGTACTTGTTGCTGGGAAACCAACAAATTATTCTCTAGCCTAGAGGGTTGGCGGTATTAACTTTATTCTGTGAAGTCTCTGGTCTGACATGCCAGTTAGTATCAATAATAAACTGTGACATGTGTAACATTTTCCATCAAGATTGTAAGCCCCCCTGCTTTTACACTTGAAGAGGTAATTTTTTTTGTAAATATCGGCTACTATTAAATTGAACTCTCTAAAAACTATGAATTTAAGAAATCTGGCTTTCCAAACAGCAAGTATAGTAAATCACTATAAGTTATGCATGCAGTCTCCTAGAAAATTTAGTCAGAATCTCTGCTACTATTGGAAAATTTTCATCACATCAAGTATCCTTTTGGAGATCTGATTCCTTTCCCATTTTTTCAAACAATTTATCAAGTATGATGCCTCTATTTTCCTTGTCCACATGAATACATTTTTTGTAAGATGTGTCTATTTTCGTCTACTGGGTGTAAACTTTTTCCTTTTGATTTGACCCCTCTTGCCTAATAAGATTACTTCCTGTTAGCCCATGCTTGATGTCTGAGGAGAGAACAATCGTACAAATCAAGTATGCATAACATCAGATTATTGGGGGGAAGGGGGGAAGGTATGCAGTAGGTATGTAGTATTAGGGATGCTGCCAAAGTCAACCAAACCTCTTCAACCTATTAACAGAGTTTTGTCTGATGCAATGTAACATTCCTAAGAAGGCGCCTGAGCGGCTGTTGTTCTTTTTTCAGTAAAATGTGGACAGATGTATTTTGTTTAGAAAAATATTATTTGAACATAATTTAAAAATTATTGATTGATAACCATTGAATTGGTTATTAATTCAATTTAATATTAAAACTTACAATTAATTTAATAATTGCATTAAATTTATATTATTAAATCCTCGAATAACATTCCTACCTCATGTCTAGAATAGTGCAAGAAATTGATTGGGATGGTGTCTAGATGACAATTGCTGTAACTTCGGCCTACCCCATCAACCGTCTCAAATCAACCCAAGTGAATCATTTCTTGTTGGCTGTGAAATGCTTAATTTCAACTGAGTTATCATTTTGAATCCAAATTTAGTAAAATCAAACCTATTGATTTTTGTTAAAATTAGAAATGCCGCACGTGCGTTGCACATCAATAATTTTTATACACAAAAATTAATAAAAAAAATTAGGTATATGTATACATAAATTAAATATCATATTAAATTTATCAAATTTATTTTTTCTTCGCTCATATTTTATCATACAATTATAAAAAAATTATATGTTTTCAAGATTTGTTGTTCTAATTATTAGAAAAATGATTAAAAATCTTTTAGAGTTTTATTTTTTTAGAATTTTGTGATTGAGAGTGATTTTTAGTGATGTTTAAAAAATATTTTTTTTGACATTCATTTGATAATGATTTTCCTTATAATTCATTAAATAAAATAAACATAATTATCAATATACTATTCATATTTGAAATTTTACTGTAATTAGGAATTAATCAGGTATACTCGAATAAAATTTAATATACCTGGCTAATACATTACAATCTATGTTAACACAAAATCTTAATATAACTTGGGAAGTTTATTATAACTGAAGAATTATACTGATGTAAAATAAATTGATTTTAAAAAATTATATATACGATTATTTTTTATCCTAAAAATAAAAGGATAAAAATTTTTTGGTGAAAATTGTGGATGTGTATGTGTGTAGGCACAATGTTATATTTGTATATACAATAAATAATGTTAGATTGAAAGAGCTTTTGAAGGGTTTTTTAAAATTTTATTAAAAAATTTAATGGTGCATATATATATTTTAAGGGTAATATAGTCAATCAATTTTTTTTTATTAAAATTGATACTTAAACTTGGGGAATAGATCATTAAAAGAGATGTTATAGGTAATTTAGAGATTTTAAATACTTAAAGATATAATAATAATTTAGATATTTAATTATGGAAGGATATAATAATTTTTTGCAATTTTTTATATGGGTAAAATAGTAAATTAAAAATTTTTCATGTTAAAGTATTTTTATTAGTAGTATAGATAGATATAAATATTTATGTTACATCCTCTTCAATAGCTTAAACTTTTGAAGTAGATGATTATTAAACATAGTATCACAATCGGGTTAATTCTGTGTTCGAATCTCACAACTACCTTAATTGTTAAAAATATTTATATGTTCTAAGTTCAAAATTTAGCTTGATATTTAAGTTTTTAGAATAGATCGTTGTTCAATAATTGTATTACGGCTCTGAATACCAGCTTTGCCTGTGTTTCCGTTGGACGATTTTAGATCTACTGTTGATTGAGGTCCTCTAAACTAGACCATTCAGGGGAGAGGGGGAGGGTACGAGGGACACTGTTATTATTTTTTTATGTAAAATGCGGAGAGATATAATATGTTTAGAAAAATATTATTTGAACATAATTTAGGGACCTAATGATGGACAATAATTAGATTAATTATTGATTCTATCTAACATTAGAACTCACAACTAATCTAATAATTACATTAAAATTATACTATTAAGAGAAAATTGTAAAAAAGTACATCATTTCATACTTATTTGTATAAAAATATTTCAATATAAAATATATGTGTATAAGTTCTGATTGGATAAGCCTAAATGACCCAATCTATGTGAAAGTACAATTTTAACTAAGAGTCAAATCTTATAAAGACCTACCAAACTCAACGTGGTCCAAGTTCAGTCAAGCTCGTCAAGGAGCTACATAGCTTGGCTACGTTATCAAGAGAGCATCCAGGAATTTCACCCTCACCACCTTCGAAAGAGTCAGTCCTCTCCTCATATTTGACCGAGTCTCATGGAGAGCACCTCAACCACCTCGCGCCCTTGAGACGAAGCCGTGACCTCCACCACAATAGTTATCTAGTTGTTAGTAAGTCGCCCCAATCTGTTAGGAGGCGACTATAAATTGTATGTCCCGCCAACACTAGAGGGCAGATCACACTCAATTGAGCACATATCTCTTCTCATTCTCTAAATTTGTACTATCTGCTCTTCTTACACTCTTGAATTAATAAAACACCCGACGACCCTAGTCATTCAGAAATGGACGTAAGTCACATTGATCGAATCACTGTAATTCTAGTCTTTTTTCTCTACCTTAATTACTGAATTAATCACTCATACTTGACAAGTGGTGTGCAAACCCAATTTGTGCATCATCAAGTACCTTTGTGTGTAAATATTTGGTGAATAGGTACACTTTTGCTAAACTGTAATTTTTTCTCTTACAAAATTGTCCTTTTCCTATTAATACGAGACAAATATGACAATTATATTAGAGATTCAGTTTCCTAAATTTATGGAATATCATTTTTGAATTTTAAATTATATATTTGTCTTTTATTCAACTTAAGTTATTCAAATATTCATGTTTTTTTCATATTTGTATAATTTTTTTTTATAAATCGTAATAATCAATATGATGATTCTGATTCAGATGACGAGTCTCGCACGATAATGTCACAGTGCTATAAGACAATATCACACTAGTACTATAATATGTCACACTGCTACAAATCAAATTCACACTACTACAATGTTGTCCATATATTTTTTTTTAAATTGTTACAATCTCTTAATGTCAATCACGTTTATGTGAGAATAAATGTTAATGATGATGACTCAATTGGGAATGATCGTAATCATCAAGATTATAATTCTGATTCGGAGGATGATTTGCTGTCTCGCATGATAATGTCACAGTGCTACAAGACAATATCACACTGCTACTAGAAAATGTCACATTGCTAGAAACCAATGTCATACTATTACAAGTCAATGTCACACTGCATATATTGACATGATACATATCACAATATATATGGCATCTATGATTTTTTTTTTGGCAAATGATCGAACACTTGGTGTACATGTAATACCAAGCACTAGAAGTAAAAAGATAATTGAGGAAAAAAAATAGATAAAATAAAAACGTTGGGAAAAACAATATTTTTCTTAAGTTATCAACTATTTTTCCAAAAAAATCAGCCACTCTCATCCTTCTGCTACATCCACTCCCATTCTTAGAAAATCATTTTTAATTTCTTATATTTTCACTCCATTCCTATCAAAACTCATCTAGAGTAAAAACTATCTCCGTCCCCAAAATCCTTAAAACCATAACAAAACCCTCCCCCAATCACCCCAGCAAACCCAATTAATCCCTCTAAAACCCCACTCGAACAAAGTTTTAATTTTCCCTCCGGCCAATTCTCCAGTGAAAAGCTAAAAGTGCCAGAAACTCGTGACTTTCGGATCTCTAAAATTTCCTAGTCCGTTGGAGGTATCGACGACAATGTTGATAAATTTTCTAGAACTTCTATCCTTAAATTTGGGTTGTGGTTGGTTGGTGTCTTTATGTTACAGGTGAAGATTTGTATAGTGAAATTTTGAAAATAACTTTTAGCAATGATCAACATGAAGTTTTGAAAATTGAAAAAGAGGTTTTATGAAAGTTTTTGGAAGAATGGAGTTTCCGATGATATTGAAGGGATTTATGTGTAACAATTGAGATTCCTTAAGTTTTGGTTGTGGAAACAAAAATATAAGAATCGGTTCTCATTCTACTGAAGAGGGTATTTTAGAAATTTTTTAGGAGTTGTGTACTTTTTGACCTATATTTTTAAAAGTAATATTTTTTGTCTTATAATTTCTAAAAAAATAACCGAACCCCTTAAAACCCTATTATTAAATTTTTAAATAAGCTCCTTATAACATTGGTCACGTGTTTATGTCTGGAATAGTGCGAGAAATTGATTGGGATGGTGTCTAGATGACAATTGCTGTGGTTATTGCTTTAACTTCGGCCTAGCCCATCAACCGTCTCAAATCAACTCAAGTGAATCATTTCATGTTGGCTGTGAAATGCTTATGTTCAACTGAGTTATCAATTTTGAATCCAAATTTGCTAAAATTAAACCTATTGATTTTTGTTAGAGAGTAATGCACCACATGCGCTGCATTTTAATAATTTTTATACACAAAAATTTAATAAAAAAATTTAGGTATATATACATGAATAAATATTATATTAAATTTATTTTTTCTTCACTCAAATTTTATTATATATCATAAAAAATTTGTATGTTTCCAAGATTTGTTGTTCTAATTACAAGAAAATTGATTAAAAAATAGTTAGAGTTTTATTTTTTTAGAATTTTGTTATTGAGAGTGATTTTAGTGATGTTTAAAAAATATTTTTTTTTGACATTCATTTGATAATGATTCTCCTTATAACTCATTGAATAAAATAAACATACTTATTAATATACTATTCATATTTGAAACTTTACTATAATTAAGAATTAGTCAGGTATACTCGAATAAAATTTAATATACCTGACTAATACAGGTATACTATGGTTAAACTTTACTGTAATTAGGAATTAGTCAAGTATATTGTGGTTAAACTTTTTTAGTGAAAATTGTGTGTGTCTATGTGTAGGCACAATGTTATATTTGTATATACATTGAATAATGTTAGATTGATAGACTTTTTGAAGGGTTTTTTAACACTTTATTAAAAAATTTAATGGTACATATATTTTTTAACGGTAATACAGTCAATCAATTTTTTTTTATTGAAATTGATACTTAAACATGGGGAATAAAAAGAGACAGAGGTAATTTAGAGATTTTAAATACATAAGGATATTATAATAATTTAAATAATTAATTATGGAAGGATATAATGGTCTATACAATTTTTTAAAAGGGTAGAATAATAAATTAAATTTTTTTCATATTAAGGTATTTTCATTAGTAGTACAGATATAGATAGATATAAATATTTATGTTACATTCTCTTCAATAGTTTAAACGTTTGGAGTAGATGGTTGTTGAACATAGTATCACAGTTAGCTTAATCATGTGTTTGAATTTCACAACCACCTTTTTTTTTTTACAGATGTTTAAACCTAACTGGAAGATTTAAAAATTTCACAACCACCTTAATTATTAAAAAGATTTAAGTTTAAAATTTAGCTTGCACATGAGGGAGCGTATTAAAATATAAATATTTAAGTTATATTATTTTTAATTATTTAAATTTTTAGAGTAGGTGGTTGTGCAATAATTGTATTATGGCTCATAAGACCAGCTTTGTCTGTGTTTCTGTTGGACGATTTTAGATCTAGGAGAAGGCTACGGTATATCTATAGAAAATTTTGGTATGGTACCGAAATTTTCAAGTTATTACTTCAATGATATACAAATTACAACTTCAATGGTATAATTTACTAAATTTGTGGATTATTTACAACTTTAATGGCATTGAAATGACACCGGACAAGACATTGAAATGACACACAAGACATAAAGAATAGCCGTTATTATTGACTTTTAAGGCAATATTTACAACTTCAATGGATCAATTACTAAATTTGTGGGAATATTTACAACTTCAGTGGTATATTTACTAAATTTGTGGGAATATTTACAACATCAGTGGTATGTTTACAA
>CM042186.1:40548965-40600872 GCA_023539305.1 Ilex asprella | reverse complement strand
AGGATAATATAGTCAATTAAATTTTTTTATTGAAATTGATACTTAAACATGGGGAATAGATCATTAAAATAGATGTTAGAGGTAATTTAGAGATTTTAAATACATAAAGATATGATAATAATTTAGATATTTAATTATGGAAGGATATAATGGTCTTTGTAATTTTTTATAATGGTAAAATAGTAAATTAAAAATTTTTCACGTTAAAATATTTGTATTAGTTGTATAAATAGATATAAATATCTATGTTACATGCTCTTCAATAGTTTAAATTTTCAGAGTAGATGGTTGTTGAACATAGTATCACAGTCGGGTTAATCTTGTATTCGAATCTCACAACCACCTTAATTATTAAAAAGATTTAAGTTCAAAATTTAGCTTGCACATGAAGGGATGTGTTGAAATATAAATATTTAAATTATATCTTTTTTGACAGTTTAAATTTTTGGAATAAATTGTTGTTCAATACTTGTATTATGGCTCTTAAGACCAACTTTGTCTGGGTTTCGTTGGACGACTTTTGATCTACTGTTGCTTGAGCTCCTCTAAACCAGAGACCAATCAGGGGAGAGGGGGAGTAGTACGAGGGACACTGTTGTGGCGGCTGCATTAGGGTCATGACACAAGTTGTTAGTTATATCTATGTCCCAGGTTGATTGATACTGAGATAAAAAAAAGGATAGAATAGAAGTGAAGTGAAGTGCTTTTTTAAGTGGGGAATCATTCGAGTTTGGTGGCTTGTGGGTCCAGATCTCCCTCCATTGTCTGTGGTACATTGGTGCTTGTTTCTACCAATAAATAGAGATGTTATTTCTGGAGTTATGGTGAGCAGTTGCTGTCATGGGACAGAGGGTTGGGTGAATTTAATTACACTCGAGGCAACAGAAAAGTAGATGGAATCAACAACGTCCACAAAAGCATATGATCAACGGTCCAGGAAAGTTGTATTAGATGAAGAGCTATGGTGACTCTGGAATGGTGACAACCTCTCCCGTATTTGAATAATAATAGCCAATCCATTTCTTTTTGTGTGGGGTCCTCTGAATTATGCTTTGTCCCATTATTGTCACGCGTCACCTTTAAACTGGGTCCTGTGGCTGTCGAATGTGGTATTACGATGCACTATCCTTACCAACTGAATGCACTGTATTTTTATTTTATTTTCGTTCAAGGATAGAATAATGTCTCCACAATGAAAAAAGTCATAGTGATTTGGCCATGTAGCGGAAAAATAATGGGTAATACCAGGGCAAGAAGGTAGGCTTTCAAGTGTGTGGTGTGGAACATGCACTAAGATGGTATATTCCAAGTCAAAAGTTATGTCTTTTTGTACCATTAAATCCAAAAACAGTTCCATCGTGAATAAAAATAACATTACTTTTAGTGCCCTGTTTCTTTGCACACTTCCTGGATATTAACCCCCTCATTGGCTGCATTGATATGAGCCGACACCTAGGGCTTATGCTGCTTATAATAATTTTTGCATAGTGAAGAGAAATAAATATACGTAAGCTTTTATTTGTATTTTTGTAGATAAGCTAAACTTTTCCAAACATTTTAAATATGAAAGTCAATGGTCAAAACATTAGTTTTTTTCTTTTTCTTTTTTTTGTTTGGGGGTGGGGGGATTTGGCGGGCCTGCTGTACCTAACTTTTTGGGTTGAAAAGAGCCTAAAATTCAAGCCCATGTGTCTATGTCAGTCTTTCTTACTGTCACATGACGGGCTAGGTTGGCCCATGGACCAATGGGCTGTCGAGCTTTTGGATCAACCCATGGGCTACATACAGGCTTTCTGTTGAGGCTCATCTATAAATACTTGTGATCAGCGAAGTTCTGGTTTTATGTACAGATCCCAGGAACTATCGTTGTTGATTTTTAGTCTTTTAGTAACCACACATAGACATACATAGTATTCATCGCTAACATAGATGACTGCAAAAATAGACATGTTGTTTTGATTTTCTATTAGCCTGCCTGTATTCATCACTTAAAAATTAAAACCATTATTTTTGTTATTTCTTTGTGAATAACAGTATGCATGCAGCTCTGCTTTGGTAATAGGTTTGATGGTTAGATGCTGAACGCCAAAGACTACTCGTGTCGAGTTCGACAGAAGATTCACACTGGTACACAACACACACCCCTTCCTCTCTATGTTATATATGATCGCTGTAGCTAGGGCTGTTAATCAAGTCAAACTTGAACACTTTTTTAAGCTCGTTTATGAGTAAATAGTTAAACGAGCCAGCTCGTTTATGTGTAAATTAGGTTCGACAAAGGCTCGACAAAGACTCGATTAACACCCTTAGCTGTAGCTGCCTAATTCTATATTTACAAGGCCTGTTTTGAAATGTCTGAAAATTCTGTCTTCATGACATAAATGCATACATTTGAATGCTCATACCCAATTACAACTTACAAACAAAACTTCTAATGATACCGACATGCAGAATGATGTGACAATTATATTTTTCTTAAATACTTTATACGACATTAATTTTTTGTTCGAGATTAAATACGACACATTATTCAGAATAAAAAAATTTATCTATTTCATATTCATACCATGTGGAGCGTTACATGTGATTGTTGATGGAGAGGCTACGTTTAGGTCCTATGTATGTCAAATGTTCGATTTGGTACGATAAAAAAATGAAATGATGTAAAGTTGAAAGAATAGATAAAACATCATGTTTGGTAAGAAAGAAAAATATGAATGATAGAAAAGTGAATGAATGGACTTTTCTTTCAACTCATTAAAATTAATTCTTCTAAAATTAAAAGGAAAGTGGATAAAAAGTTAATTATTTGTATTAAAATGTATCTTATATATCTATATATCATTTGATATATACATATATCATGTATACATTAATTTCATATATAAATACAATGATAAATATGCATTTATATTTTTTTTAAAAAAATAAAAAATATATTTTTTCAAAAAAAATAAAAAATATGTTTTTTCCATCTTACCAAGCACAAAAAAAAATTAATCGTTTTTATTTTTCATCCATCCTACCAAACACAAAAAAAAAAAGTGTATAATTTCTATTTTTCTTCTTTGAAAAATAGAAAATATTCCCTCCTACTTTTTATATTTCTTACTTTCCATCTTTCTTATTAAATGAAGCATAAGAGTTGTAGTAGAGTCGAGCTTATCAAACTTGAGTATGTACAAGTTTGGCAGAAATTCACGAGCGCTCGAGTCAAAACTAAGCTCAATTACTCAACAAAAAATCTCCAATAATTAAATCCTAAAGTTTAATATTTAGGTTTAAATAATCAACTTTTCTTTAGAATTTCTCAAGTAGTGGATATAATCTAGAAATATTTGAGATAAGTTTAAGATTGCTCATCTTCTAAATAGTTTTTGTTTGGTTATAAAATTAGAATTATTATAGATAGAATCTTATTCGAAGTAAAGTTAAGCCACATGTGGTCCCAATTTGTCTCATTTATGAAACAAGCTAGAATTGCATTGATTAGTTTTGGGTCTTGACTATTTGAATGATTGTAAACGAGCTGAATTCGAGCTGCTTACATCGTTTATTACTAGGCTTATAGAAACAAAAATCTTTGCAGCTAGAGACAAAAAACTCAACAATTTGTTTCAATGCAATTCTCGTGTGTTGTACTATGTATAGTGACTAATCTTAATTTCAAAAAAGGTGGCCCCACTTTCTTCTCTCTTTATTGGTACGTACGTTTTGTGGAACCCAGCATCTGTTCACTACGCTACACATCAGGCTATTTACAAGTTTAGGCATGGACATGACTGCTTTTACCTATGGCCATGGTGGCCAAGCCAATTATATATACATATATGTATATATATAAGGCTATATATCTCATGCAAAGTTGATGGGTGGTGTATCCAACAACTTGTCAAACTTTTTTAGCATATAACGAATTCTGGCAAGTGGCAAGATCTCAAATAATTATAGGTAAAAAGAGCATATCAGATCACCCAAAACATGTTGTATTCGTAGACAATGGTGGGGGAGATGGAAGACATCGTTATTAAGTAAGAATAATTTGGTTGACGAAGTCATATCATCATGAGATCTGCCCATTATTTATGTATAGAATATCACGTATATATCAATCCCATATTATTTGACTTTAGGAGCTGCTACAATATGGTATCTTAAACGTACTGCTTTTATACCGACAAGTGGAACAAGGGGTCAGACGATGATGACGACGACGATCGAGCAAAACTCCACAGATCTATCTCGCTGCTATAGATTTGAGAGACTGGTTGTGGTCTATTGAGACGTGGGTGTGGTGATTGTACATCATGATCAAGAGTAATACAGAAGTCCTCGTTGGGGTCACCATAGAGGGACTGTTGCTTTGATGTCTCCACTTCACCATTTAGCTGTGAGGCCACCAGATGGTCAAGTGCAACCCAGTTACTCAACCCATCTTTATTGTCATCAACCATGTCCATGTTGGAATCATTGCCCTGGATGGTGTAGGAGGGTTCAGTCTCTTCGAGCATATCGTCGAGTGACTGGCCACAGCCGTTACTGCCATCTTGATTGAAGTGTGAGCTGTTGTAGGGAAGTGATGGAATGGTCGGACTCTCAAGTCGTGGAAGATGCAAAAATCTGGGGTTCACTCCATCGCTGATAGCTGTGTTGATTGGGTTTGCAAAGTGAATGTTGTTGTCACTATTCATATTGCTGCCTGTTTCATGTGGCTGTGTGCAAGACCTTCCCATGTAATGAATTATACGATCGAGGACACAATCGTTGCTCGAGTTGTGCAGCTGCGTTCTTGAATCTCTAGGGATCATCGATGAGCTTTGGGGACTCTCTAAGGACCTGTGATAATTTTTCTTTCTGAAAACACGGCAAACGACCCAGCCATCTTCTTGCGTCGACTCTCCCAACAAATTAGAGGCCTAGATATATACCATTATCATCTATCAGCATCATAGTATAAGAACATCGTGCAAAAAGTGGCACAGAAATGAAGATGGAAAATCAATAGCAGTCGGTAGTATAAGAGGGAAGACAACTGAGAGCAGTCATTTAAAGCGTGTGTGTGTGTGGAGAGAGAGAGAGAGACTTTGAATATTATCCATTGAACTTCAAGAGGATGGCTTACAGTGGCGTCATGAGTGTTGTCGTCTAGCCTATACTCATGCATGATCCAATCGGACTTCTGTCCATGAGGGGCTCGTCCTTT
This sequence comes from Ilex asprella, assembly GCA_023539305.1. Classification (NCBI taxonomy): domain Eukaryota; kingdom Viridiplantae; phylum Streptophyta; class Magnoliopsida; order Aquifoliales; family Aquifoliaceae; genus Ilex; species Ilex asprella. The sequence goes on along the minus strand of CM042186.1, from coordinate 40,595,669 downwards.
GTAGAATACTAGAGTTTTCCTCATTCCGATTCTTCTATAGTTGCTGTAAATGACCTTATCTCGACCTGTGGCCTTCCAGAATCCGGCAGCAGTCGCTCGATTTGTTCGAGTCCCTGTCGGGTATTTCTTGTCTTTGTGACTGAAGAAATACCAATCATTTTGTGGCGTGGATCCTATTTTGCACTTTTCTACAAAACCCCATTAAACGAGAAGTAAGACTAGTCAAATCTAGTTTATATGCCAAGTTATACAACAAGTGTAAGGCTCTTTACCTTGAATATCCCATGGTTCGAGCTTGTTAAGATCGACATCGCGAATGACATTAAGATCTATCTTTTGATAAGCCACTTTCTTCCTCAAGTAGTAGTGCAGAAGCTCCTCTTCTGTTGGGTGGAATCTAAAGCCTGGAGGAACCTGAGACTGACCATTTACAGACAGATTCATGTCTTCTGACATGAGGTAGTGTAGATCAAATCAAGTATCAAACAAACTGCCCCCTTCCTGGTTCCCACTTCCCACTACTACTCAAATCTGTTCGACAAAAATAATTTTAGTTTTAATTCAATTTCGAGATGGATGAGAGCACGATGGAAATAAATTTGAGTGACGACAACAAGACAAGCTAGAAGGGAGACGGAGGAGGTAGTATGAGTATAATGGCATAAGGCGGCATGATTATATATATGGGTGGTTGCACATGAAGGGTCCAAAAATGCATGGAAAGTTTTGGTATCATGGCCATTAGTGTACTTTTGAGTGGGGTCTACGCTTCGAGAAAAACCAACCACCTAAAGCTAGAGAGAGAAACGATAGTGAAGACTGTAGGTCCCACAAAAGGTAGAAAACCGTAGGTCACAATTATGGGACCTTAGGATACCATAGTCTAGTCTGAGCGGGAGGCACGCCTCCATCTAAAACTACGACCCTCGACCTTAAAATCTCAGAGAAAAGCACCCCTGAAACCACCGGTATCCTTATAGAATCTCTCTCTCTCTCTCTCTCATTCATTTTACTTGTGCAACCACCTCCAACGACAAGATGGCAAGAGAGAGATGATGGAGTCGGAGACATTGCGCTTTCATGGGGAGGAAAGGCCATGATGAGTGTAACAGAAGCTTATAGAGTCTGGACAAGACTTTTACCTCCTACTTCCATTCTTTTCTCCATTAGTACTATTGCAGTATGTAGTAGCAACTAAAGCTAGCGCACAGCATCATTACACTTTGACATGATATAAAACTTAGTTCTCTATGTATTAAAAGTTATATCTCAAAACTGACTAATGCTAAAAGTTACTCATATATTTTATGGTTTGCTTAAGCGTGTAATTTGGGCCGGCCAGCCTGTATTTAATACAAGCCCAACTCAAAAAAATTAAAATTTTAAATTAAAATTTTTAATACTTGAATTGAATTTAAACAAAAAAACTTCAACTTGAATTGAATTCAGACAAGTCTCGGATTGTCGGGTTGAACTCAAATATACATAAATATATAAATATGTTTAAATATGGCTAATATTTTTCTTCACTCTTCAGAGTCTAGACTTTCACTACACCCCTGCGTTTCCATTATTTTCAGATCCTCTCTCACTCATCACTTGTTTCTCATCTGGTTTCAGACTCTCAACTTCCTTCTCTCACTCGTCACTACTCCCTCTCTCAACCTCTCTCTCAATCGTCACTTGTCTAAGTCATCTCAGACTTTTAGTCTTCCTCTCTCACTTATCACTCCTCTTTCTTTTATCAACTCAAATTAAATAATCCTCAGTTTAACCCAATTTTTAACCCAAAATCAGCCTGAATTAAACTCAGGCAGTACTCAGGTTGAGGTTGGGTTAGAGTTAGGGTTGAAGATTATATACATAGGGTTGAGCTAGAGTTGACCTCTCAACCCGCCCAACCCGCCTTAGTTGCACCCTTAACTTTGCTACATGCAACCGCTGCTTAGTAACATAACTAAAGTCACTGACCCACGTCTATGCTATAACGGGAATGTTAATCTCATCTATATCGATTTAAAATTAAGAAATTCAAAGACTTTGTTAGGTTTATTTTAGGATTGACAATTTCATAACTTATACTTTAAAGTTAGAGAGGTTCTGTAGTTGGGCCAGTGTCGACAAGCTCACTATACTTGGTGTCACGGAATCAAATTTTTCACTCAAATTTCAGTCTCGTGATGGCACTGAGATCAACACTCAATCTCAGCCAAATACTCAAAATGCTCACAGAAAGGCACGCAAGATACAGAATGTAGGCACAACAAGCAAACACAGCACACATAAGCTTTACGTCAATGGCCCAACCTTTTTTTCTCAATAAAGTCTAAAAAAACACTCAGTCAGGATCTGCTTACAAAATGTGTCCAACTCTTTTGATTGCAGTGCAGACCCAAACATGTCTACTTATAACATTCAGATTGGCGGTTACAAGTCCAACTGCTTGGGCAATTGCATGGTAATTCAGATTTGCCCACAAAGTCACTCACAGTCTATTGATGATTGTTGAGTCCCTCTGCCACTCCCACATCTATTGGTCATGGTAAGGGACAGTTGTAACTGTTGGCTAACTCAGCCAACAATTGCCCTCAACTACTATGCATGCTGAGTGCACATGCTAGCAACTTTCATACTGTGCACATGCTAACATTCTACACAGAACCGTCACTGCATATCATGCACATGTCAGCAACCATCTGGAACCGTCACCATCTGCAGGGCACATGCCACAACCGTTCAGAATCGCCTCACATGTTGTGCGTCTGCCTTTCTTGCGAGATCACATCACCTTATTAGTCTTGCTTTCGTGCCTAGCCTTGACCATCCCATGACTTGGTCTTCCAAGTTAGCATTGCCCACAAATCGAGTCACCCGACTAATTTTTGCTTGCATGTATGTTTGTGCTCATGTGTCCATGCATTAGCTACTATGCACAGCCATGCATGGGCTTCAATCACCCATTGATAGCACCCAATCATGCCCATGCAAGAGCTGTCATCCTCATTCATACATGGAATTTCAATCACCCAGTGATTGCACTCAACCGTGCTCATGTATGTGTTGTCATCCTCAGTCATGCAAGAGTTTGTTTTCTCAAGCGAAACCCAATTTGACTAAGGCATGTGCATCTTTGAGCGAGACTGTCCCAACGCCAACGCCAACACCAAGCCAACACTTGATCAATACAAAACATTGTTCTTCAACTTGGGTTTAATCCCATCAACCTAGAGGTTTCATATACATCTTATATCACTAGCGTCGAAATTCAAAAGTGCATTGAAATTGTAAAAAAAAACCAATTTCAACATATGATTCTAATAGTCAACTTAGTTTTCAATGAGACTGATTTAGGATGGATTTAAATAAATCTAAATTTTTAGGACATAACCTAAAAAAATTTAGGAATGATCTCAAATATTTGGACCTAAGTGAATGGTAGATCATAACTTCACTTTATGGGGTTGATTTTTTGTTCAATTGTTATTGGTGCCATAGATTTTTTCCAAAATGCCGCCTCTGTGTCTGTGGTACACGTCCTGTGTTGAGAGCTGGGTGTCTCCAAAGCCCAGAATTTTTTGTTTTCCTTCATTTACAATCAAGATATAAATTCGATTCATTAAAAGTTCACTCAATAAATTTTCTATCCTTTATTGGCGAGTGACTTAATTATAAATAGTAGGCAAAACTTATATTAATAATTATATAATTTAATGCGTGCAATTAGGATTAAGTAACGTAATAAGGATTTAATTAAATACATTCATTAGATTAATTGTATGTTCTCATGTTAAATGAAACTCACTTTTAATTTAAAAAATTTCATTGATTAGATTTTCAAATTAATTCCTCAAATTATTCGAAGGAGGTGAGTTCCGACACATTTAACATCCCCAATAAGTGCAACCAAAAGTAAGTGCTCGGAAGTTTCGGACATGTTTTGGTTACCAAATTAGAAATAAAGCAGTACAGAACTACTTACGAGGATATGGATACGGATAGTATGTGGTCTGAATAATTCTGTTTCATGTGCTATGGTTTAGTTTTGTTTTATAGTTTTGTTTCATATACTAATATTGTTTTATTTTGGTTTAAAATAATTTGCATATGAATCTAACACGGAACAATATATAATTAACGGGCTTATGTTTGGTCTTAACGAGTTTGAATAGTAAATGAGTAAATTCATTAGGCACATAAAATACATGAATTTGTATGAATCTGATTAATCATGAAACGAACCTACTAGATACAGTCTGTACACGATAGGAATTCGACATGACACAACTTAGTTATATACAATTATAAATAGATTAGATATGAATAAAGTAAATTTTGACAAAACATGACCTAAATACAGCACAAAATGACCTATTATCAATCTTTGGGAATATTCTCGTAAAGTTGTAATGTTACATGGACTTAAAAATTAGATTTAATAATTACAACTATTGAGTATGTAGTATGTCTCAATAAATACTGAAATCCACAATAAAATTAATAGTTGTAATTGATGATGCACAAAATTGTCTCCGTGCGAGTTCAACAGTCAAGTATACGTACGGTCGCAGCCAATGAGCAATAACCAAGCAATTAAAAGAGAATAGAAAATAAAGGGTCGACTCAGGGATTTATAGTGGTTCGGTCGTAGCCTACGTCCACTTTCTTGAATGACGACGATGGCCGACGATCTTTATTAATGTATTGGAGTACTCCGGAGAGTTTACAGTGGTGCAGAGAGGAAGAGCGAGAGAGAGAGAATGGTGAGTATGTGTGAGTGATTCGGAGGCGTAGTGTGCGTAGGGATCAAGGTCCTGCCCCTCCGTGTGGAGAGGGGCTTATATTATATAGACTAGGGTCAAGGCGGTGCCGTGAATGAGAGGAACTCTGCTATTTTGGTAAGTATGATTTAGGTAGGAGATCTCTGTATCCCGTCTTTCTCTCCCTCGTGCTCCTATTCAGTCGGAGGCAGACTCTCGGCTGGCTTTAGACTTGATCGTCGTCGTCTTGGATTCGGACTCATATTGAGATGGGCTCAAGCCTAAGCTCGGATGTCACTCTGATGCGGAGTGTGCTCATGCTTAGCCTTGGACTTGAGTCTTGAAGTAAAGAGGAGACGAGGAGAAGAAAGGAGGATAGGAGAGGGCCAAAGTGAGAGGCGCCCACTTGGCCTCCTATGGACGGTGCCCAGTTGGAGGGGAGTGGGCGGCGCCCACTTGGTGTGGAGAGGTGGGCGGTACCCCATCGGGGGTGTCCTCACCTCGCCGTTCAGCTCTTCCTTCTCTTGGCTTCCGAGTAATTCATTTAGTCTCATAGCTCGTCTTTCTTTTCCTTGCATTCCTCGGAGGATGGGTGTGAGTTGGATTGGTCTTGATCTCGGACCTTGAGCTCGGATTTGCTTCGGAGTGAGTTAGGTCGTCTCGAGCTTGAGTGAGGAGGCTGGAGGAAGGAAGAGGAGGAGATGCCCGAAAGGGAGCCAACCCAAGCCGGCGCCCAAGGGGACCTGGGTGTTGTCCTCTTGACGTTCTCCTCTTGATGTCTTCCCTTGATGTCTTCCTTTTGGTGTCTTCCCTTGATATCTTCCTTATCCATGGGTCAAACTGGTCTCGATTTGGACTTTGTTTTGGGCCTTCTAGGTTTATCTTGATTGGGCTTGGCCCAGCTAAATTCGGACTCGTCAGTAATTATCAAGTCTACAGTTTAAATGTATTTTTTAAATCCACATAGCATTATTTTTTTTTTCTTCGTGTGTCAAAAATAAATAATTGTCAAGAATACAATTTCTTTCTTGGGAAATCGCATACGAAAATCTTATATCCGACAAGAAACGAATTGAAAGTGCTGTAACATACACCAAATAGGTTTATTCATGGGCGGAGCCACAGGGGACCAAGGTGGGCACTCCTCCCCCTTCTCTTTTGGACTACTTTAGATGAGGACCCATAAAATTATTTATACAATATATTTGCCCCCTAAAATTTTAAAAATATCAATAATGGTTCTAGTCTTTTTTTTTTCAATAAATTAGTGGACTACTAACCCTCTACAATAAATGTGGATTGGGTCAATGATCTATTTGTATATTGACAAAAATATAATATTTTTTATCTAGCACAATGCTCGTTACTTTTTAAGAACAATTTTTAGTTTTCATTTACTATTTTTTTAGTAATACTAATCTATAATCTAATAAAATACAATCGTATATATAAAATACAAAAAGTTGTAATCCAAAAATATTTCAAACTATTTCGAATAGAAAATTTGTCTATAAGATGATAATGATCTCAACTAAATTTTGCAACTAAATATAGAATAATTTTACTACGGACTTGTGATTGTGTGCATTGATAGAAAGTTAATGAAAAAATAATTTATATTTAATTCATACACAAAATTTTAGAGATTTTAAAAAATTTATTGAAATATATAATTAGTTTAAAATGTGCTAAAAAATTTATTTTGTGCCATTTTTTTAGGATTTTGTTTCGGTTAAATAAAAATTGAATATATTATTACACAATAATTTTGTTTTGATTATTACTTTTTTGTCAATTTTTAACTGATTTTTTTTGTATCAGTTATATTTTACTCCCCCCATAGATATTCCTAGCTCCAACCCTGACAATATACATTATTTTTTTAACATTTGTTATGTTAAATGGACTTCATGTATCAAATATAATATAATAAAAATATTATATAGTGTGATTGGTTATGAAGAAAAAAATTAGAATGCGTAATTAAAGTGTCCACTCTAAATAAAATTATCGGCTCCGCCCCTAGATTTATTACATACGTGATAGAATTCATGACTCAACAATAGTCAAAATTGTTTTGGATAATAATGGGTGATGTTTTTTAAAAAGTAATTAGTTTCTTTCACTATAAAGAGAATTGATTATCGAGTAATATGTTACCAAATAACTAAAAAATAATATTTCTATTTAGTTTTTTAATTTGTGAATATATACATGATGTGTCAAACTACATGTATATTTATGTTTTGTTTCATTCTCTTTCTTATCTTCAACTTGGTATCTCCCAATATTTGGTGTCAAATTAATGAGTAATATTACATGGATTTAAAAATTAAACTCGATAATTATGATCATTAAATAGGTAGTGAGGCACAATAAGTGTTGTAATTCACAGTGAAATCAATAGCATATGAAATCAATAGCTGTAATTGTCAAGTTTAATTTTTAAATTTATGTAGCATTGTTGAGACTAATTCCAACGCCTTATTTTCTAATGCGACTGCTATAGCAGATATTGACCCTTTTTAACTAGTGCAGGCACTACCGACAAACATTCCCTACGTGGCCAATACCTCATACATTATTACAGGAACAAATCAACAAAAATACTTTGGCCACTTGCCCAGTGCCACCATGTTAGTGCTGATTATTGTTATCTCTCTCTCTCTCTCTCTCTCTCTCTCTTGTGAAAACATCACTACATCTATTCCGTTATGAGGTCAGTCACTATGTCTCAACTCTAATCATGATCGTTATTCTTCAAAATTCCATTCCCAATCATGATATTAGCGAGAAATTGACGAAGCAACCACTTCTCTCACTAACCAGCACTGAATACCTCATCTCCCAATCACTTTACTTGTTTATTCACCCACCTGTATTGACAATACCTATATACATAAATTCATTATTGTTATCAAAATGACGTGTTGTGACGACATAGTTATGTATGAGAGAGACAGGCAGCAATAGAGAGCTAGTTCAAGCAGCTATTCAAGAGACGAAATATTCTGAAAAAACGACGACTAATGCGTGGGGGTACAAGTTTGTATGACAAGCAATCTCCCCAGGCAAGGCTATTGTCAAACTGAAGTTGTGTCCTGACCTAATATTTTGACTACTCACTCAATATGCACGCATATATACTCCACTCCATGGCATGCCATGCCACTACGTACATATTATTCAACGACTATCACGTACATATTATTCAACGATTACTGTTAATTGGAACTAATTTATTTACATAAGTTTTTGACCTAATCAATCCCGATTATTGGATTGATAATGAGTCATGATACTTGTTGGGACCCGTAACCAATTAAATGGTTATGATGAATTATATCAATAAATTAAGTATAAATAACATTATTGTTATTTAGTGTCTATGTGGTGTAGTATTTTTCTGTTCGCAAGCTGTTTCCTTGGGTATGTTGTTTTTGAAAAAACAACAGAAATTGCAAAGTTACCCAATAAACCATACTTTAATCAATGACATTTTATTCTTTCTCTGTACGCTTTGTCCTTTACTAAAGGCATATTTACATCCACGATGAACCATCAGTGCATCTTTTTTTAGGCAAATAAACCAACTGTATTGGAATCTCCATGAGATACGACATTCGTTTATGTGGAAAAGCATTTGTCTGTCTAAAGTGCTGCAAGACAAGTAGAGTAAATAGCTACAAAATCAGAGGACATAGGGGAAAGATGCTGGTTAAATGACATGTACTGCCTCGCATATGTACAAGTCTCGCTTCAGATAGGAAAAAGAGTGAAAGAGTCTTGATATACTACTGGCATACTTATAGGCTTGACTTGAGCCTTTAGGTGTATACCATTTTCAAACAAGTGTATGATTTCCAAAAAAATGTGTATTGAAGTTTGTATGATTGGGCTCTTTGTCTCCCAATAAGGTTTTAAGAGATCCATCCCACATCAAAAAATTTACTAGACCCACGGCTAGTTTATATCCTTAAAAGAGCTATTCCATCTATTACAAATTATTTTTGGGTTTTAGGTTATAACATCATATTGGAGTTGAGCCTTGAATAATTGGTGGACTAAGTCTTACCCAGTTGACGATTTTATTATTTGTCTATTTCAATTTTAAAAAGGGTTAATTACACTAAAGATCTCTAAAATATAAAATTTGTCTCATTTTGGTCCCTAAAGTATTGAATATGTTTCTATATGGTCCTCCAAACAGACAACGTCCAAATTACTAACAATTTTTTGTCATAAACTTGCCACATAATAGCTAAATATGGACAAAAAATAATTTTGATCGCTCTTAAACAAAATTTAGGTAGCTCTTGACAAAAAAAAAAGTGCAATATGAGTAATTTTTTACCAAAATTTAGATAGCTCGTGATCAAAATTGTATAATTTAGGTAAGTATTTAACCAAAATTTGAGTATAAATTTGGTCAAGACTTATACAAATTACTTTTTTGTTCATCATGTGACAAGTTTATGATAAAAAATCGTCAGCAATCTGGACACTGTCTATTTGAGGGACCATATAAAAATATATTCATATTTCAGGGACCAAAATGATGCAATTGAAACAATAGAGACCAAAATGAGACAAAGTTCATATTTTGAGGACCTCTAATGTAATTAATCCTTTTAAAAAATAAAAAATATATTATTTGTACTTAATTCAGAGACTTAACATAGTGACTTAATCAATAATCATTGTTAGGTTAAAAGTAAGTTGTATCTAATATTGAAACTCACAACTAATCTAATAATTTCAATGAAATAGATTCGAGTAGAATTTCTCAAAAATTAAACAGGCCCAAAGTTTGTTTATATACTAAAGGAGTTACTCCTTCCATAACAAATTAGTAAACAAATTGAATACTCTAACATATACAAACAAGGAGGTCAGATGGGTAGTTGCCACGAATGCTCTAACATACACTTGAGGATGAATGCAAAGGAGATGGCCATTGCCAAGGGATGCAGATACAACTAATATGTTTCATGGCCATTGCCAAGGGAGATGACAATTCTCCAATACATATTTCCACTTTCTTTCTGAGTAGTCAAACAAAACAAAAAAAAACAAGTGGTGATGCATTTGGATCCATCACAACTTCAACCATACATTTATCACAGTTTTACGAGATATAATTTTCGCAAAACTTTTCACATATCATCATTGGTTGGAGTTTTAAGTAGCTACAACATCAAATCAAAGTGTGATACTCCATTTTTTATAAAAAAGTAGACATGTGTTAAGTTTAATCATGGATGCAAAGGTCCTTACCACATAGACACGTATATATTTTAGGAGACCCAGGAAAATAATCTCAGAAATTGCTAATGCCTTCACATAAATGGGATTTAACGTTTCTTGATTTGAATATAGAACCTTACTACTGGCAAATAGTAATTAAGGTAGAACAACAACAACCCCCTCCCCCACCCACCCACACACACCCAAAAAAAAGAAAATAATTAACCATTGCTTCTTTGATAACAGCCCACATATGCATTTGGTTCGGTTTGCTATGTTGGGCATTCGGCCTTCTTTTTATACCATCGGCTCAAGCCTCAGGCATTCAGTTATCGAACATCTTTTCTTTTTCCCTTTTTTTTTGCTCCTTTTTCGGTTTGCTATGTTGATCATTTTGGCCTCCTTTGCACAAGTGACAAGAATAAACCAGTATTCCAGTCAGATCAATGATTTGTATGCATTTAAAATAATCACTTAATTAGTTAAGGTTAGTTTCGCAGCATACATCAGCTGACGATTCAAAGGATGGACCAGCTGCATCAGCTGAAGATTCAAAGGATGGACCAGCAGCAAAAGTTAGCTGTACGTGATATTTCAATGTAATGTCTGACTCTGCCCCATTCATTTCAATATGTAATGACATCATTACTCTACTTTTTGTTTTTTTTTTTTTTTTGTAGAGAATCTGAACTCCTAATTATGTTTGAAAACTGCGAAAGCATTACTACAACAAAAAAAGTTAAATAAGGAAATCGACTCAACAAAAAAAGTCCATCAACAACTATAGGTCATATTTTGCTTGGGGTATGGAGCACAATCCCATCAGACTTGATTAAAGTTGTGAACCTTTTGACAACGATAACAAGAAGAAAAAATCAAGGTTCTTTCAATACATTTATGCTTTCTGGGAAGAATCTAATAAAGCAGCTTTACAAAAAAGTTTCCCCATTAATTGAGCAATTATTAGTGACTTAGTTATCGACTGTGGGAGAATCTCCCGTGGCCATTTATAACGATGAAACATGAGGTGACTCGTATTCCCAGGCACAAAACCATACAATATTGTCTACTTTAAAGTAAGCCCATATTACTTAGAATCATATAGTGTAATAAAGAAGGTTAATTACGAACTATTTTGTATAGTTTATCAAGTGACGATATGACATGTAGTACAAGGACTTGATATGTTCACCTTACCTCATCGATCTTAAACCCAAGACTTGTAAGTGTTGGCTTTCTGGACCCTTCTTTGTAAGAATAATAATCCTAACTGAACAAATCACGCGGTTGAACCGCTCCCTATGAAGTTGCTACCAATACCATGTGCCAATATTCCCTCTCAAAACTGAGTTCTCTTTTCTACTTTGTTTTTTGTTTCCTTTCCTACTTGTTTATACGGTAAAATCCACACAACCCCTACCCCCCCCCCACCCCACAAAAAAAAAAAGAAGATAAAAGTGCATTGCTCCCTTTTGGTGTCTTTTGGAAACAGACGAACTAAATACGGAGAGAATATATGCAATATTTCTCGTGTTCCAAGTTTGCTAGTGCCTGGAAATTCACAATATATTGTCCATGCATGTGAATTCAATAGGTATTTGGTTAAAAAGTTTCTAGATATTTCTTTGTATTTACCATATGGATTCCATTCAAGGCAACTTAATAGTGGATGGAAGATTTCGGCTTCAATCAATCTCTCTACTTACCTAGTAAGTACTACATTAGTTAGCATCACATTGACAAAGATCATGACAAGTGAGCTAGCTACGATCAGCAAACTGAAACCCAGGAGGACAGTAACATGAGCAAGGCAAGCTCTCCTTTAACAATTCCAGCTTCGGTCATATTTAAATTCGAATAGAAAAATAATATCTCTAACTTTGTGCAGTTTGGTGGCACTTTTTAACAAGCGTGATCTTGGATGGTTTTTTTGCCTTAATTATTGGAATATGTGAATTCAGATTGGAAGGTTTAAGCTCGCCCCATTCTGCTCCATCAAGAAGGGACAAAACTAATTAACTAAGACACGATATGATATGACTACTAAATAATCAAGTGTTACCCGCGAATATGCTGATGGAGATACTTACCAACTTTTTTTATTATTTTTCTTTTTTAAATGTAGTTGGAGATTGTGACCACTTGGAATTCGCATTTATGAAAATTGAACAACAAAGATATCCTGCTGTATCACCATGTCTGAGTTACTCACCAAGGGGTCTGAAATCGTCATTTGTCCCTTTATTTTTTCACAGTAAACTAAAATCAGGTGTTTCTTGTTTTTGTCATTTCATTCATTGAAATCGCTGTTGGAGCAGCCGTGCATGGTCATGGCTCTCATGAAAATTTTTGCCCAATGATTATTGCTTTGCTTTCTTTCTTGACGCCCGATAAACTTGATCAAACCAAACAAAAAATGGCAACTTTTTATAAAAATTGTATTATCAATAGGCTGGGACGTTTTCAAAGATTCATCCCAATCAATAACAGGGAAGAACCAAAATAAATCACGTTCGAAGATGGGAGAATCTTTTTGTGGACCCACTCTAAGCCTTATATCTTTATCCATCAGATTTTCTTCAACCTCTAAAATGATTCTTCAGATAGTTTTACATTAAGAGTTTGGTTAATTTGTACACACACTTTATGCGTCAGATTTTTTGCAACCTCTAAAATGATTCTCTCTCTCTCTCTCTATCCATAACTGTTCGGAACAAAGGAAAAATAGAGGAAACCAATTTCTATGATGATAGGCTAGGCTTCCATTTGCAATTTCGGTGGAAACTGTTGCGTTGTTTGAATCATGTGCTTTTATCAGTTACTGTCTTCCAAAACAAAATGGATGACTATTTAGCCTACGAATTGCGTAAAGCAGAAGACAACTACCATTTCAACCTAGAAAATTAAACACCATTTAGAGAACTGGAGAGCGAGTTATTTATTACCCAATAAAAAATGTCACTTTTTTTTTAAAAACCATTTGAGGACATGAATGACACAAAGTCTATGACAATTAATTCACAGGAATAAGAACCTAGTGTAGGCATGAAAAGGATGGAATATTATTTTCTCACCAAGAGATGAAAAAATCAATTTCAGGACTTTCATTTTCAGAATATTGGATTATAAGGTCAGGCCAAACATGACATACCGACTAGGACCCCAGCACTCTTGGGTCATTTATTCAACCAAAAAGAAATCAGAAAATACTAGAAATGAGAAAGAGAAGAGAGCAAAAACAAGAATTTTCCAATTGATGGAATGGAGATGAAGCCGAGTCCTAGGGGGGCAGGTGATCTTATGTAACGAGTAAATATTCAATCCAACGGTAATATCATATTATTATTGATGGTATGGTATAACCAACCAATAATAAAACTCCAAGTGAATAAGATAAACCCCACTTAAACTTACATGTAGGAAGAGTGGAGAGTTATTTACTTATATGACAAGTTAATTATTAATTTTTGTGGGGTGCTTTTTCTTATTTATTTTAATATTATTGATTGATGATACTACATTACATTGTCATGTAATATCACCATTGTAATGAAAATTTTGTAGTATAAATTCACACGAAATTCCCAAACCTGTGAGGAACGAAAATAGAGAAAACACACGCCAAAGAAAAACAATCACACACACAAAAGACAGTATTTATGTGGTTCGACAATTTGCCTATGTCCACGAAACTACAGAGATTTTACTATTGAGAAGAAGAAATACAGAAGGTGGATGTACAATATCAATCCAACTCTATTCACCAAAATAATAGTTTTTATATGTTCTGCGCACCAGACTACTAAACAATCCCAAAAAAAAAAATTTGCACAAGCCTCTATTTTTTGGACTAAGCCTCAAAAAAATTTTAATTAAAAAATCATGTAACAGATCGAGTTATCATCCGAATCACACACAAACTAAACTCTACAAAACAAACCCAACGTAACACAACACCCCCATGGTGATCCACTCACTATTGGAGAACGTAGATTACAAAACGGGGAAATTGGGCTGGGCTCTGGCTTTCTTAAGCCTAAAAATGTTGTATATAAAAATGGCTTTAATTTTTCACCCCCTGGCCCGTAGGTACAGATTCCCATTAACTTTTTCATCACTTGGGCCATATTTCCATTAAGTAGGTAGGGGTGAATAAAATATTGTGATATCGTGGTTCCAACCACACCGACCGAAAGCAGACAGGCCCATTGAGCCCAGCTGCTCCCATGTAACACTGGCTTCATGGCCTGCTATTGCGGAATGTACAAATAATATAACAAACCTGGAAATTGGCCTCCTCTCTGACCTGCCTGAAGCCCAAATATCTATATAATAAAACAGAATTTGTCTATATATATAGTTTTTAATCTTCATCCCTAGTGGATTCAGATTCCCGTCTAGAAAACCAAAGCTGGTTTTATGGGAAGGTTTTTTTTTTGGTAGGATTGAGCAGCTCATCAAGGGTGAGGAAACTTGAAAGTTGAAACACCCCCCCCCCCTTTTTTCCCTCCAAAAAAAAAAAAAAGAATCTGAATCCTCTCCCTTGCTCAATGGTTTATATTTAGAACTCAAGTTTCTTGAACAAGCCTGTACTACATAGTGCGGTAATAAACTTAAAATATGCTCAACTTTGCAAAAAGGATGTAAACCTCTCTCACTGACCCCTATGAAAGGGAGATCAGAGTATCCAATCCACCGTGGGGTGGCTAAAAAATATTAAGCTAGGGATGAAAAGGAGTTTCTAGATGGTGCCGACATTAATTCAAATTCCCAAGCTCTAGATTCATCAAACAAAATGCTAATACATCCACAATAGCACTAATAGTTCAATTAGATTTTAACCATTCATCAGGTTCTTGCATAAACTACTGAATCAAAACGGTTGAAATCATCAGCTTCATAATGTTCTAATAGCTGCTCACATTTTTTTAATGATTGTTTTCATGGCTATTCCGTCGATGATAGGTGGATTTGGAGTGCAAAGAACTAGCGCAATATGGTTGGTTGGGGGGTGAGGGGAGAGGGGGGCATAAGCTTGTGAAGAATTCACCACTCACGTAATTAATTGAAACAAAGCTCAAGATTCGCATTGTAAAACACAATACAACATACAACATGACCTTGAGTAATGATCATAGAATATAAAGGTAAAGGTGGTTTTGGGGAGTGGGGGGGTGTTGAGAGGGTAAAATCCATGAATTACTTTAAAACTCTAACAAGCCATCTTTCTTGGAGGAAGCATTTCTACTACTGCTAGAGAGACTCCACTGATCGGAAAAGGCGACGGATGAGACCCCACTTCCGCATTTGGCCACAGTTCTGACGCTCTCGATCAATTCCTGTGTTCTAGCCTCTTGAGACAAGATATCCAACAGTTGTTCCGGACTGATAACCAACTTCACCTTCCAAACCCCAATTTTGTTATATCCGCATAAAACCTGCGTGTATGATCTCTTGAACACTTGATGACTACCAAAAGACATCCTATACGGCGCAGCAACAGATTGATCAGGCGCACTGTTCGATCTTATATGGCCTACTTGAGCAATTTGGCCACCCATACCTGTGTTGTTGTTGAGGGGGAGGAGGTAGTATGACTCTCCTGCAGTTAACAAGTCATGGTGAGGAAGTGGTTTCCAGAAGAGGTCATGGCTTCGAAAAATGCCATGGCCTGGAAATTGATCGGTGATGGACTCTACGGTTATCGGCGCGTAAAGCTCCATTACTCCGCCATTGGATGTTACTACTTTGATCACTTCACTGCCCTCTCCTATTCCTCCAAACAGGCAATTCCCCATGGCCTTAATTAGTGAAAAAAGAAATGCAGTACTGCAACTTATTTAACATTCCATAGCTATTGTTGCTGATCTTATTGTTGGAGATAAAGAAAAAAAGAGGGAATTAGTTGTGAGGAAAGAGGAGGTCGTCGGTGGGATTCTTCTTTAGGGCTTTTTTAATAATCCGACCAGCTAGCCCAAAAACAAAGTGAGCAAAAAGAAAGGAAAGAATTGTTGGCACAATGACATGTATACCACCATTCCATATGCGTGCCTTGGTCCAAGTTGATAGTGATTGATATCTTTAATTAGGGCCCCATGCAGCCGAATAATAAAAGTAGCAGCTAGTCATTTGTCCAAGTTTTTCAGAACTTGCTGTTAAAAAAAACTACTGAATTGAGAGCAGACCAATATTAGCCTAGCCACCTTTTACTTTCTCTTTTATCATATCATACTTGGCCAACTCTGGTATCTGTTAAAGCAAAGTGGTTCCAATCACCTAGAATTGAGGCTTTCACACTAGCTGAGACCAATCGGAGAGTTCCACCTCAAACCCTCCAGAGGCATAATGTATACGACCCACTTCCACTGGTAATCTGAACTCTCCATGGTTTTTCTTGTTGGGCTGATTGACCCCTCTCCACCTTGTTTTTGAGCCATAAAACAAACATATTATATGCATGGCCACCAACTTAATTGCATGCTTGCACCTCACCCAAAGGTTAAAGTGGCCAGGTTGATAATTTGGCATGGGATCCGAATTTGACCATTTTCTCAAACTTCACACACTCTCTCTCTCTCGGTGTAAGAAACATCAAATATCAAAAGAGTATCCTGAAGATTATGAAAGTGTTTTATTTTATGCTGCGTCTAAATAGAGGTTTTATTTTGATTATTAAAAAAAAAACTAATTCATCATTGCACTTAAGCCTATTTATATATACATGACAAAGAAAGCAACAAAGTTATGTGGCAGACCAAGAAAATCTGGGAAAAGGATAGATGTTGGCGGGACTTCATCAAATCTAACGCCTTTTCCCATTAGCACCGGATCAGTATTTGGGCTACATATATACGGGCCTTACTCCTTTAATTCTGCAATGCAATCCCTACAATCAGCCTACAGTCACAAAACTTGAGAAAGCCAACACACACTCTGGCCCAAGGATCGCTAGCCGCTGGCTCTGATGATCAAATATTTATATAATAAAATAGGAGTGTATTTAAATTTTATACTAGTCATATTTTTTTCCTCAAAAGTATCATCAATCACTTACCTCGCCCATCATTCATTTGTCAGACTCGAATATCAAATTGTATCACTCATTTCCATCACATGTTTAATCATTTATATATTTCTTTCCTAAAAATATCATATCACTCATTTCTATCATATATTAAATTATTTAATATTTAATTAATTTTTTATTAATATATTTTGAAAAAATTTAATATAGTGGGATCAATTTTTTAAACTCTCGAATTTTATATTTTATCGTGTCTTTAGGCACGGGGTTATGACTAGTATACTTATACTACTTATAAATATCACCATTTCTGAAAAAAAAATTAATTTCTTATTTTATCCCTAATTATTATAATAAAGTAAATTATACTCACATATATGCTTTTTATCTAATTTATGTTTTTTTTACACCTATTTTACTTTCAATTTATTTTGGACTCTTTTATAAGGACTTTTAAATTCTTTTGAACTTATTTATTTGTAGTACAATTACTTATAATTATCTATATCTATATAAAGAAGTAAAATTCTATATATGTTAAATTATTATATACATATAGTTATCAAATTGAATTTCATGGCTCAATATATATAGAGAGCAATGCTATACATAGGGCAATGCTATTGGGACTTAATTTACTGACATAATTCACTATGACCTTTGAATTGACTGTGAACTTTATCAAACATTAAAATTTGGTGTTAAACAAATGATTTCACTAAAGTCACATCATTGTATCAACAAATTAGGTCAAATTTTTATGTCCAAATAAGATTGTTACAGTTACTCAAGTTATACGTGATAATCAAATGCTCGGAATTCCACTAATTATTGGAGTTTGTGACAAACTCTCTAAGTGTTTTATTCTTTATTACTTTGATATTAATTTGTAATTAGAATTTTAATGAGTTTAAAAATTTTGACATAGAATATTTTAATTAGCTTTGATGTGTTTTATTTAAAGTTCAGCAGGATTAGAATTTTTTTTTTTTTTGTTATTAGGGTTTCTTTATGGTTAGAGTTTCCAGAACGACAGAACCTTTATGCCGTCCTTTTCTTTGTCTTTTTTGGTTTTTTGGTTTTTTTGTTTCTTGATTTCTTGTTTTATTTTTTTGGGCTTTGATTAATTTGTGTGTGTGAGAGAGATATTTGAGTGTTTTATATTATTTTGAGATTTTATAATTGGTATTAGAACCAATTTCGAAAATAGGAACAAGTTCGTTCAATGTCCGATTGAAAATTTTGATGACAAGTCAAATATTCAAAATTAAAAAACACAGACGAAGTTGTTTTTTAAAGTCAAGAAATTTTTAGATGTTGTGATAAACAGGTTCACAGATCTCAAAGATTTACCAACTCACATGAAAGTCTAAAATGATAAATTAATAATTAATCGGAAGAAAGACAGTAAGTATTGATGTATATTTATAGAGTAATTGATTTGTAAATTTATGACAAGATTACTCATGTTTCGACGGTAATGACGGCATGAGATATCTTGATTAATTGTTATATTAGACAAAAACAAGTTGAAAAAGGTTCGATTACAAAGCTTACAAAGACAGTTTGAGCTTCTTCAAATGAAAAAAATAGAGAGTATATTTGATTATTTTTCGTGAACGTTGGTTATTGTCAATTAGATGAGAGTCAATGGCGATGATGAGAAGGATCTCCAGGTTATGGAGAAAAAATTTTAGACCTTATCAATGAAGTTCAAGTATATTATCACAACTATTATAGAATTAAAGGATCTTAATTCCCTGACAGTTGATGGGTTCCCTGCAAGCCCATGAACAAGAATTGAATGAAAAAATTGAGATTTTAGAAGAAGAAGTCTTACAGACTAAAACGAGTTTTAAGAAAGAGAAGGATGAGTCTCATAATAATTAAATCAAAAATATCAATATTCAAATAACCAAAGTACGTGATAAAACAGATCTGGTGGAGAAAGATACAAAGGTAATAATTGGGATGAACAACATGATAAATCCCAACTCAATTGCCACAAATGTGGAAAGTGAGGACACTATAAAAGGGAGTGCTTCAGATTAAGAAGATCCGATAATAAGAATTATCATGCTAAAATTACAGAGGGCAATGATAAAAATTCAGAAGTTTTATTTTTGGTTGATAGTGCAGTGGATGATGTTCACCACATTGGATGAATCTGCACAATCAAACATTAAATTTGGGAATGCTTCAACCATCCCCATAAAAGGAAAAAGGAAAAATTTCTATCAAATAAAAAGATGGGTCTTTGAATGTTATTTCTGATGTTTATTATGTTCTCAATCTTAGCCACAATTTATTAAGTATGGGTCCATTGTTAGAAAAAAAGTGTATGATATCAGAATTTTTAATGGTGTTTGTACAATTAATAACAATCGTAAAAGACTAATAACAAAGCTAAATATGACACATAATCTGTTGTTCCCTTTACAAATTAAGTGTCATAATTTACCTTATTTTAGTTCTGAAATTTCTGGGGATAATTGGTTATGACATATGTGGTTTATGCATATAAATTTTCTTAGTTTAAATTTTTTTACACGAAAAAAAATTGATTTTTGGTTTACCTGCTATTAATATTCGTAATCAAATTTGTGAGACTTGTGTTTTGGAAAAAAAACTTAGAGACTTTTTTCCCGATAAATAAGCTTGACATGCAAAAAAGATCCCTTAAATTGATTCACTCTGACTTGTGTTCAATTGAAGTTTTTTTCAATGGTGGAACTACGTATTTTATTACCTTTATTGATACTTTTAACAAAAATAATGGGATTCATATTTTGAAAAATAAATCTGATACATGTGATATATTTAAGTATTTTAAGGCTTATGTTGAAAGGCATAGTAGGAGAAAATTTCAAGTTTTAAGAATTGACAGAGGTCATGAATATATGGTTTGTGATATTTTTTGAGAAATCATAGTATTAAGCATCAGTTGACAGACAAATATACTCCTCAACAGAATGGTGGAGAGAAAAAATATAACTATTATGGATGTTGTTAGATGCATGTTGAAATCTAAAAATATATCTAAAAAATTTTGGGCAGAAGCTGTTGCTTGTGCTATTTATGTTTTGAACAAGTCCCCTACCAGAAATTTTAAGGAAAAATTTTTTTATGAGATTTGGAGTGGTTAGAGGCCAAGTATTCAGCATTTGAGGGTATTTGGTTGTATTACCTATACCCATATTCCTAATCCACTCAGGAAAAAGATTGAGGACAAGGTTAAAAGTGTATTTTTATTGGGTATAGTTCAATTACAAAGGAGTACAAACTTTATAACCCCATCAAAGAAAAAGTGATTTATTAGTAGGGAAATCACTTTTGATGAGCAGAGTCTTCGAGATTGGTCCCAAAAGAAAAACAAGTCAGCCACACTTGTTCCTTTTGATGTTAATGATTCAGTTGGTGACCAACCAATTGAACAGCCCCCATTTGTTCAATTCTCATAGCCAGTCATCCAGACATTCATAGCGTGAACGACACATACCAGCTAGATTGAAGGATTATGTGATTAGCATCGACAGTGATCCTTCAGATGAGAATTTGATAAATTTTGGTTTATATTCAGATTGTGATCATGTTTCTTTTAGTGATGCCTGCAAGGAAAAACAGTGGGTGAAAGTAATGAACGAAGAAATTCATACCATTGAGAAAATAATACATGAGAGTTTATTTCTCTTCCCAAGGGAAAGAAAGCTATTGGAATTTAATGGATGTACAAGGCCAAATACAAGTCAAACGAAGAGGTGGGTAGCTTCAAAGCGAGGTTAATAGTCAATGGTTACAAACAAAAATCATGTATTGATTATCATGAGGGTTTTGCTCCTGTTGCTAGACTTGATACTGTTCATATAATTATTTCTCTTACTGCTAATAATTCTTAGAAGATTTTTCAAATGGATGTGAAATCTACTTTCTTAAATGGTGTCAAGTTTATGTTGAGCAGTCTTCTAGTTATGTGAATAAATGAGAGGAAAACAAAGTCTGTAGGTTGAAAAATGCTTTGTATGGGCTTAAACAAGCCCCTAGAGCTTAGTACACTCAGATTGATTCTTATTTTTTTGGAATTAATTTTCAGAGATATCCCTATAAACACACTTTGTATGTCAAAACTAATTCTCAAAGAGATATTATTATGTGTTTGTATGTGGATTATCTTATTTTCACAAGGAATAATCTGTAGTTAATTGAAAAATTCATGAAGGCAATGATTTTTCAATTTGATATGACTGATATGGGTTTGATGTCCTATTTTCTTGGGTTTGTGGTTAATCTGATAGACAATGAGATTTTTGTTTCCCAACAGAAATTTGTTAAGGATATCTTTGAATGGTTTAGAATGGATTCTTGTAATCCTATTTTGACTTCGGTTGAAGAAAGCTTGAAATTTGGTAAAGATGTGAATGGTAAGTTGGTGAATCTCATATATTTCAAACGGTTGGTGAGAAGTTTACATTATTTGACTTCCACTAGACCTAGTATAATTTTTGGAGTTGGTCTTATCTACTAGACCTAATAATATATTTTGACTTCCACGCCAATCCAACTTGCAAGCAGTAAAAAGAATTTTGAAGTATGTTAAAAGTAACTAGAGTGATGACATTTTTTATTCTCCTATTGATTATTGTGAACTTGTAGGGTATACAGACAATGATTGGGGAGGTGATGTGAAAAAAGTCAAGTACTTCAGAGTATTAATTTTAAATCGGTTCAGGAATTTTTTTTTGATCTTCGAAAAAATAGCAAGTTGTTACTCTTTCTACCACTGAAGCAAAGTATAATGTAGCCACCAATTGTGTTATCCAAGCAATGTGTTTGCGTTGTATGCTTAGATTTTTGCAGCATTCACATAAAATTCCTTCAAATATTTTTTGTGATAACAAGTAAGCAATTGTCTTGTCAAAGAGTCTTATTTTTAATGGGAGGACCAAGCATATTTATGTGAAGTACCATTATATTCGTGAATTGGCTATTGATGGCGAGATTGAAATTTTGTATTGTCGATCCGATGATCAAATTGCAGATATTTTTACAAAGTCACTTAAATCCGATACATTTATGAAACTTAAACGGATGATGGGGATGATCAAGATTGAAAATCTTGGTTCAATGGATGTTGTTGGAGTTTGACCCAAACTTTTTAAGTGTTTTATTCCTTATTTATTTGGTATTAATTTTATAATTAAAATTTTAATGGATTTAAGTGTTTTGACTCATAGGGTATTCTAATTAGCTTTGATGTATTTTATTAAAAGTTAAATAGGATTAGAATTGTTTTTTATTGTTATAGTCTTTCTTTGTGATTGGAGTTTCTTGAATGACAGAACCTTTATGCCGTCCCGTTCTTTGTCTTTTTCGGTTTTTTTTTGTTTCTTGATTTCTTGTTTTATTTTCTTGGGCTTTAATTAATTTGTATGTGTGTGAAATATTTGAGGGTTTCATAAGATCCTACACTTATAATTTAATAATTATAATCATTAAATCTTTAAATTATATCTCCATAATATTGCTTAAACCTAAAAACTTAAACTTGGTAGTTCCCTTTTGATCAAAAAAACTTGGTAGTTCCTTAGATATTAGTCCGTCTTAACATAGGACTGAACCCTCGCACATGCCTCTAATATTTTCTCCTCTCACTGTGAATTGTATGAACTTCTTTTTTTTTTTTTTTTTGGGGGTAAATATGAATTGTATTGACTTACAACTTCCCCCACCAGTGCGAATACTAGCAAGCAATTCGGCTGTGGACCATGATAGAACTTGGCCTTGGCCTGAACACAAACATTGGCTCAAACTTTTTTCCAAGAACCATCAACCAAACTTTAACACACATGTGGTCAAACAGACAGGCTTCTGGCTTGCTTGACCCAATCCACTGTCCTGATTGCACAGAAAATGATAATATAATGAGATTTGTGCAACTTGCAGACAAGGATATACTAGTTTATAACTTAAATAAAAAAACATATTCCTTTATAAAATATAATGGCATAGCACGAGTTATATAAATAATTTCAAATAATTTGACAAGATTTTATTGAGTTGAGTTGTACATAGTTAACCACCGTATAATATGCATAAATATGCCTCGGAGAGCATAACATACCTTGGGTGTGTTTGGGTAATGAGGTTGTATAGGATATGATTTTTTTTTTTATATCCTAACTCATCCAAAACAAACTTACTCATTCACTTTAAAATCCTAACTTTAAAATATATCCAATCATATCATTTGTTTGGGAAACAAATATATAATTCAGTGTGCCTCATAGATTACACAAATAATTTTGTTGTAGTTTATCATTCTACCAGTGACTCTATTTATTCTAATTCAAACCAATCTTATTCTTTATTTGGATTGGTGGATTATCCTAATAAAATTATACATTTTTCATATATACATAAAAACTAGAAAAATAAAATAATAATTTTTATTTGTTAGGAAAGCAAAAGGACAATCAACAAACAAATGTCAAGAGGTCTGGATATAATTTATTAACGGATATATTTACGATGTCTAAGTGTTACGCTCGTAGAAACTTCAAAGAATCTATGTGCAATATTTTAAATATCAGGAGTCTGAGTGATTAAGTGATTAAGTGACAAACCTCAGGGGTCTGGATGTAATTCTCCCTAATTTAATTCAAAACAAACGAGTAAATTTTCCTTCTCCCTTTCTTCACAGCACCGGCACTGCCATTCCTCTCTTACCTCACCACCCCCGCCACTATTACCAACGGAATTTATCTCCTCTAAAAATTCGAACACTGCAAATTTCCATCCAAAACCAATATAAATCCCAAAAAGTAATACAAATGCCCTAGATATACAACCAAATGCAGAGAGAGAAAGAGATGGAGAGGGAGAGGGAGATACACAAATCTCACCCCCTAGATAAAAAACAGAGAGTTGCATACAAAAGGAAAAAACAAACTCACTTCAGTTTCTCTCTCTCTCTTCTTGCTACATATTTATCATCGTCGACATGGATAGGCCACTGATTGTGCAGGTAATGTCTCTGGTTGTAGCCATCATGATTTAGTGATGGGTTTTATGGTGGTGGTGATGGGTTTGTGAATGGGTGTAGAAAGAGAGGGGCAAATACGTTGTTGGTTGTGGATGGGTGGAGAAAGAGAGGGGTAAATACGTCTGGGTGGGGGTAACCCATGAGAGAGGTGGGTTAAGTGTAACCTGCGTATGGGGGTTAAATGGGACTGTAGCAACCGGGTCAAGCTTTGACTCGGGATTGTTATCCTACCTCAAAAATGACTTCCAAACAAAGGTTTTATGGGTCTCACTCCTATTTTATCTTATCCTACTGGTGGATAACCACCTTTAACCCACTATCCAAATGCCCCCTTTGTATACAAAGTTGCCCACTAGAACATATAATTATTATTGAAATGGTGATTTGAAATAAAATAATTACAGTATGACTTAAAACGTGTAAAAAAATCTTGATTAAATTTAGAAATATATGAAGTAAACGTAAAACTTTTTGATTAATTTTATACTTACCATAACCCATGTAAAATAGACAATAGAGTGAGGCGGTGTTTTGTGTAGAATCATGAATGAAAATGCAAAGAGACACTGAATTTATGTTTCATTTGGTATGATGAAAAAATGGAAGGATATAAAGTTGGAGGGATAAATAAAACATCATATTTAGTAAGGAAGGAAAATAAGAAGGATAAAAAATGGATGAAAACTTTCTTTCAAACTCCCCAAAATCAATCCCTTCAAAATCGAAAGGAAATTGGATGAAAAGTTAATTATTTGTGTTGAGATGTATCTTATTTGTTTATATAGTTTTTTATATCTATATAATAAAGTAGTTTATAATTCAAATCTCAAAAGATAAACAAAATGATTTTTGTTATTCACGGTTGAGATCGCTTTAAATTTTACTTTAAAGCTAGTCTAACAGCTAATATTAACACCCTAAATTTAATAAGAAAAATAGGTCTCTAAGGCTGTGTTTGGAGTGATTTTTTATAAGTATTTTTTGAAATTATTTTTTATAAGTACTTTAAAAAATATAATAGTTTTGAAACTACCACCCCACCACTATCTCTACCACCACCACCACCACCATCGCCACTGCCACCACCATCATCATCGCCACCGCCACCATCACTGTCGCCACCTCCCCCACCACCACACCATCACCGTCGTCACCGCCATTGTCACTGCCACCGTCACCACCACCGCCACCATCGTCACCATCACCACCATCATCGCCGCCACCACGGTCATTGTCACCCACCACAACCATCACTATCTCCTAATACCACCACTGTCGCCCACCACCTTTCACCTCCATTACAAACTAATGTTTAAATGCATTTATCTCTTCTCTATATTTGTGATTTAATTTTGGATATAAATACAAATATGTTTATTATTTAATATTTTTTATTACATTGTGTCTTCTGGCACATGCAATAACTAATATACATATATTATGTATATATCAATTTCATATAAAAATACAATGATAAAATATGTTTATATATATATATATATTAAAAAAATAAAAATAAAAATTTTAAATTTTAAATTAAAAAATATTTTTTTCCCATCTTAATTAGGGGGTGAAAATTTTTGGCTCAACACGATGACATGACTCAAACTCGACACAAATTTTATAACACGAACTTGATTAACTTGAATACGAACACGACACGAAAATAAACAGGTCAACTCGTAACTCGACACGACATAATTAGTTAAATGAGTTGAGTTAGGTGTGACTAATATTCGACACAAACTAATAATGACTCAACACGAATCTGACACGACACAACTCGATTGTCACTTCTAATCTTAGCCAGCACAAAAAAAAATAGTTATTTTTATTTTTCATTTATTCAATCAAACACAAAGGAAGGAAAGTATATTATTTCTACTTTCCTTCTTTGAAGAATATAAAATGTATCCCTCTTAATTCCTATCCTTCATACTTCTTCATCTTCCCTGTTAAACGGAGCATTAGGCTAGAAATGCTTGAGAAATGTAAGGAAGTCATTTAATGCAAAGAAGGTGCTGGGACTGGGAGTGGTGGAATAAGCATTCCTCGTGAAACAACTTGCGTCAATTGCAGGTAACTCATACAAAGTGAATTGAGGAGTTCATCATTTCTTTTTTCTTTTTCATTTTGAAACGTACACTAAATTCTTGTATCAAATGCTCTACTGTAAATAAGATGATGTAACATCACAATTATTGAATATTTATTTGGAGTCAATACAAATTATTAATTCCATAATGTACACATTAATATGGGTCGACAATGACATGTTAAAGAAACAAAGAATGCCAGTTAAAGAATCTCGGTTAGAGCATTTTTAATAGTACTATTTATTTTAGACATTATTTTTTAAAAATAGAGAACATTTTTTCATAAAATTTTGAAATAAAGCGTGAAATATTTTAAATAATTCCAATAGGCTCTCTGTTCTAATAGAAAAATAGTTTTATAATTCATACTATTTAATGGAGTATGTATATGTGTCATCTTTTAATTTAATCAAAAATGATTTGGGCTCTCCAAATATAAACAATTTATTAAAACTTGATTTTTGAAGATTGACACTCTAAAATAAAGAGAAGTTTCAATTGGAATTGCTCTTAGAAGACTCTAAGTGGGTCAGTCTTTGACTATCAAATTATGTCCCTCTTGGCCCCGCAACCCGTCAAGAAATGAAGGGAAAAAAATGCCATGCTTGCCTATAAATACAGCTGGTGATGATGTCTTGTTACCCAATTTGAAGTAGAGATCTAGGGAGAGATCAGGGAGTGATAGAGAGATGGGCGTTAACGGCTTTTCCACGTTAAGTGAGACAACCGGGAAGGTCATAACTTGTAAAGGTAAGAGATTCATCTTTCTTTTACACTTTTTATTTCTTTTTTTGGTTAAAGAATAAGGTTTGAAAAGAGTCGTTGGATTCGATCAACCTCGAAAAAATGCAAAAGATAACATGGGTGTTGCTGATGAAGCTGCCGTGGCACGGGGACCGGGACAGCCCTTGGTTATGGAGGAAATCCGCGTTGATACCCCTCAAAAAATGGAGGTCCGAATCAAGATCCTCTTCACTTCAATTTGCCATACTGATCTCAGTGCTTGGCAGGGCGAGGTATGGCATGGCATGGCATCACACAGTTCGGTTATTATTTTTCCTTCAGTTTTAATTAATCCTGAAATCATCTATCTAATGTCCCTCCCTCCCCATGTTGTGATTTTTGTTGGTAGAATGAAGCTCAGCAAGTATATCCACGAATTCTTGGCCACGAAGCTGTTGGGTAAAAATAATCTCCATCTGCTTTGTTTGGTTTGATTTTGGCTTCAGGCCTGGCCAGGAGCATATGCCCTTCCAGTTCCACTTTGTCTTCCCAGATCATAATGTATAATTATATATGTAGGATGGTTGAGAGCGTGGGAGAAGGGGTGGTGGACATGAAAGAAGGCGATCATGTGGTTCCAATATTTAACGGAGAGTGCGGTGACTGTGCTTACTGCAAATCCCAAAAAACTAATCTCTGCGACAAGTTTCGCGTGAATCCATTCAAGAGCGTGATGTTAAACGATGGAAAGTGTAGGTTTTCAACCAAAGAAGGGGAACCCATCTTCCATTTCCTCAATACTTCCACTTTCAGTGAGTACACCGTGCTTGACTCCGCCTGTGTCGTCAAGATTGATTCAAAAGCTCCACTCAAGTACATGACCTTGCTCAGTTGTGGCGTTTCCACTGGTAACAACAACTGCATTCATTTCAATTCAATTACTTGCTTGCTTTCTGCAAATTCTACTCATGTGTGTTTCTCATTAATTAAATTTACTCTTGTATTTGGACTTTGGAGTTGTAAAATTAATTAATTCCTATGATGAAAAACTTGTCAAGGTCTTGGAGCTGCGTGGAATACTGCCAACATCCAAGCTGGGTCTACCGTGGCTGTTTTCGGTTTAGGTGCCGTGGGGCTTGCGGTAAGCTCTATACTAGGCTAGGACATTATTCTATTTTTAGAATAATGTTAGATTGAGACAAAAAAATTAAAAAAAAAACTATTTGATATGATATTATCATAATACAGAAAAAACGTTTTTTGTTCCATATTTTACTTATTCTAGCGTTACTCTTATTTTTAGGTTGTAGATTTGTTCCACTACTTCTTTTTCATTTCTCGAAATGATAAGAGTATCAATCATGCATGCTTTAACAAGAGTTGTATTTATAAATAATAAATCTTACTTAGATACAAAACAAAAGTGATTTATAAAATAAAAAATGAAAACAATGATAAAAAAATCTAATTTCATGATTCTATCCAACATGCATTGCACGAAAATAAATTTAAATAATTTTTTTTATAAAAAATATTAATAATATGTGTAATTAATTAAATAATATTTAAGTGTGAATTAATTAGTCTATTTTTTTATTACTGAATTTAATTATTAATTTATTCTATAAGTCTTTGAGTATTTAATCGGTTATTTATTTAGGTATCTCTTTGACTCCTTTACGCATTTGTACATCTAATTATATTATAGAATTATTAATTTTTATTTTGTTAAATAAATTGATTAGATTGCTTATAATATTATTATATTTTATTGCATACCAAAAAATAAAACATAACATATATTTGACCTTAAAATTCAATATGTTAATTTCTTATGCATAATAATTTTACATTAGACATAGAAAATTGTATATCACTATACTATTTATAAATGAGTTCAAAAGAATTTTAAATTTCTTATAAAAGAGTGTAAAATAAGTTAAAAATCAAATATGAATAAAAAATAAAAATTAGATGAAAGTATGTGGGGGTTATAATTTATTTTATTATAATAATTATGAATGAAATAAGAAATTAATTTTTTTTTTGAAAATACAAACATATATAAATAATATAGATATAAATATAAATATAAATTTATGTATCACAGATCTTTGTTGCATGATTATCCTCATTGGGTCATTTGAGCAATAACGGGCGGATAATCACAACCAAACTAATACTTGCATTTTGAGTAGACAGACAATGGTACAATTGAGGAGGTGTAAGAAACCATTTAATTAAATGCATGGATTCGAGTTTTTTTGGGTCAAGTGGTCCGCTGAAGGAAAATTAATGGAGACGAAGAGCGGACCCACCAGCCCTGACAAATCTTACATTCATGCAGCTGAAAACCAACCCACTTGCGAGAGTCAGCAGACAGATGCATGGGACAAGTGTATGATGCCATCCACAGTGATTGCAATTGCTGGGATTGATTTATTGGACCCAGATTAATTTTTTGGTACTGTCTGCCATATGCATGCCTGATTGGAATATGCATGCGTGATTGCAACATGCATGATTAATTACCACGAACCAATAGTAAAAACTTACTAAAATTACTGATGTTTTCCATGGATTGGCATGAAGAGAATTTGAAAAACTCTATCTCCGGTGCTTGAGATTTGAGATAAAGAGTGTTGAATTGATATTTTTATACACGGTAAAAATACATATTGTCTTGTAACTAATCCATCAAGCGATAACAATTGCTTAGGTTGTGGAAGGAGCACGAGCTAGAGGAGCGTGCAAAATAATAGGAGTTGATATTAATGACAACAAGCATGTGAAAGGTACGCAATACGTATATTAATCCAATGATATTTGTTGAAATTGTATATCTTGAAAGTGATAGAATTAGAAGACGTAAACGGAACATTGTTAGCAAACAATATGTTATTGATAACTGAATAACGTGAACAAAGCTGTCCCATTATTGAGTTAACATCAACTCACCCCTAGCCTCCTAGCTAACCATTGTTTTATGACCCAATGAAAGTTTTGCATTTACGTTTTGAGAGACAAAGAGAGAGAGTTTTGCAATAAACCTTGCTGCATGCAGGGAGAATCTTTGAAGTAGAAATCCCATTATAAATCAATAAGTGGCTTGTGCTTGTAATTTATACTAACTCTTTCTATTTATTTATGAACATATATAGGTCAAGCAATGGGAATTACTCATTTCTTAAACCCGAAGGATCTTGGTATTGCAGTGCACGAGGTCTGTCTAGTACAAGTCAACACGTGTTCTTTCTTTATTTCTCTGATTGTTATCTCATGGAAATCAAGACCATGAATCGCGGGTTTGACCCCCAATCTCATGGTCCCCTACATATATTAGGAAGCAATGAGTATTGTGAAAATTAAACTATAAACTTAATAGACTTACTATCAATAGTACTATTTAAATTTAATATATTGATTTAATTTGAATTAATTTAAATTAACAAATGAAATTCAAATAGTATTTGTTCTATTATTTAATGGTTAGTTTTGGAATGCAGAAAATTAAGGAAATGACGGAAGGAGGCGTCGACTACAGTTTTGAGTGTGCGGGGAACTTAGACGTTCTTCGGGATGCATTTTTGTCCACTCATGATGTACGTGTCTCGCTTATTTTATTATTGTCTTCTCTCTTATTATTGTTAGATTTATTTTTCTTTATCCTTTAGCGTAGCATGTTGCTAGCCATGTTACCTTAGCTAGTTACCCTCCTCGAATATAGCGAATTAGTTTGAAATGCTGCTCTTAGTTAGACTTATATTGCAACTGACTATGTTATAAAATTCAGGGAGTGGTTAACTGGTAAAAGTCGGACTACCGGTTAATTTTTCCTTATTAAGTTATCAAATTAAATATAAATAATATTTTTCTTGTATCTTTGTACATCTCTTTTTTTTTTGTCGGACTATCCTGTATTCGAAAGTTACTTTAAGTTTCGATTAATCCGGATTCAAGTCGGGTGGGACCATAAAAAGGGCAAAGCTCTCCTTACAAAATGCAATCAAATTCGAGACATTGGTTAAACTAGAACAGTCTTTCACCAACTAATCTAACGCTCGGTAATATCTTTGTACATCTCCGGGTTAGGCTGTTGTCATATTACTGGCACCGTAGTTGACTGCCTTACTGCAGCGGGCAGCGGGTGGGGAACAAAAGGATCTAATCAAAATTAATGGAGGCATTATCTCAACTTGGTCTCATCTCATAACTATTTGTCAACATTATGGAAGTAGTGGCCATTGGCCTGGCTCTATCTCGTAGGAGGGGTTACAACGCATTTAATGCAGAGGCTGGCACGGCCCACACGACATTATTGGCCTGTTCTAAAATTTTGGTGGACACAGTTTTATTTTTGTGAAAAAAGGCAGGAAGATGCATGCACGATGGGCAGGGAGTCTTAGATGATCACATCAGTTTGGCAGTGATATGAAATTTCTCTTTAACAATACCTATACAATTGCAGTTAGGACAAAAAACAAATAAATGAAACGAGTGAAATCATAGTACATTTTGTGTAACAGGGCTGGGGTTTGACAGTAGTTTTGGGAGTTCATCCGACCCCTAGGATGCTCCCTCTTCATCCAATGGAGCTATTCGACGGGCGTAGGATAGTTGCATCAGTGTTTGGAGACTTTAAAGGGAAGACCCAACTGCCTCATTTTGTCAGAGAATGCATGCAAGGGGTGAGTTCCAGTTTCAGCTTCTCTTCTGCCCAATTTTCACTATTTCTTTCGATTCCTATGCATATAATGATGCTGAACTAAATGTAGGGCGTGAAATTGGAGGAGTTTATAACCCACGAGCTCCCATTTAGCAAGATAAACGAAGCTTTCCAACTGCTTATTGATGGGAAATCCTTGAGGTGCCTTCTTCACCTTTGAAGTTAAATAAACATGAAGCACCATATATATGGGTCTTACATTGGCAGCTAGCTGCGATTAAGGTGTTTCCCTACCCGACAAATGGATAGAGAGCATGATGATCTCTCATCTAACAAAATCACATAACATGTACGTGCAAGTGACGCTGCAAGTCAATTTAGTTGGCCTTGAATGTCATCCTATTGTATTTTATCATATCATCACTGTTGTGTATTCTAGCAGCTAGCTAGCTGGACGCTTATTTAGCGATGTGGTCAGTGCGACTTTATTAATTAGCATGGGGTTTGGTCTGTCTATATCTATATATATATATAAATTCTTGACTTAATGATGTTTAGCAGGGTTTCCTTCGGTTTTAATTAGCTGAAACCCTTTAAATCTAACGATACCAATTACAATATAAAATAATTAATTTGACATAATCTGATGACCTAATGATGTAACTTCAATACAATCATCAGTTGTAAATATTAATATTAGATGAAGCTCACTACCAATCTAATTATTGTATTGAATTAGATTCTCAAATTATGTCTAAATAACATTTTTCAAAGATTTTATATGAGTGTTAAGTGCACATTTTTTAAGGATTGAAAAAATAAAAGAAAATAGAATAGGGGAGAAAGAAGATCTGCTTCGAGGGGTGGAAACCTTTGTTGGTTCATTTCAAAGGGAACCCGACTTCTTAAACCTTTCACAAGAAAATTAATTACAAATATCAATTATATTTTCTATTAATTCAATTAATGTCTTTAAATACAATTAAATAACACCTAAAAGATAGCTACTAAATCCATTCACCCCACTATTAACCTAAGAAACCTATTAAT
Source organism: Ilex asprella (assembly GCA_023539305.1). NCBI lineage: Eukaryota > Viridiplantae > Streptophyta > Magnoliopsida > Aquifoliales > Aquifoliaceae > Ilex > Ilex asprella. The sequence continues at coordinate 40,563,067 of CM042186.1, read as the reverse complement.
ACTGTACAACTAACTCATTGATCAATTCAAACTCCTATTACTAACTCATAAAAATATAAAAAATATGAATATACCATTCTATTTCCTTAAAAACTTTGCCCTCAGTGTAGGAAAAGGGGGCGGTCAACCCACTTGATAGTCCTCGTAACAAATTTGATCTACACTTGACCAGAGGGTTGTCTTGTGTTAAATCCAAAGAAGAATAAAAATTAGTTGTATACTAAATGGCTGTCCTTTTGCTCCCGTGATTGAATAGGGTTGAATCCCATCCAAATATTCTTCTTGTCTACTGTGTCCTTGTGCTCAAGTGTCACATACTTGTTAAGCACAATTTGACTCATTTCCTCGTTCATCGAAATGGTCACATCTTTTTACAGGGATCATGTTGATTGACATTTAAATCTCTCTTGATGGATTTTTCGAATTCTGTAGGCGTTGATTTTCTTCGATCAACTTGCTGAACCTTCTTTAAAAATCATTATGCATCAATTTCAAAATCTCTAATGTTGTTGTCATTATCACCGACTCTAATATCAATTGTTATAAATTCATGGGTACAACTTGCCTATAAAAACCGGCTTACAAAAAAATGATGCTCAATAGTTCATATATACACATTTAGTCTTATTTTTAACCGAGAGATCGTAACACTCCGCCAAGCTTCTGTTGCCAATGTCTATGGTGGTCCACTCCATCAATACTGACCCAACGATAGTCCTTTTCTCTTTGGTGGCTCCACTCATATATCAATATTTAATGAGATAGCACTATGCCCACACATAATATCAAGTCATCTTAATCCAACTTTTAGCTCACTTCTTATGTGACTCAACCATAGAGAACTACGGCTCACACTGCGTTAGATTTCATAATTGACATGTTGACTAGCTCTGATATCAATTATTACGTGCATATTTTTGAAGGATTGAAAAAATAATAGAAAAATATAATACGAGAGAAAGAAGACCCGCTTTGAGGGATGGAAACCTTCGTTAGCTCAATTTGAAAGGAACCCGATCTCCCAAACCTTTCCTAAGGAAGTTAATCACAAATATCAATTATATTTTCCATTCATCTAATCTCTTTAAATACAAATTGATAACACTTAAAAGATAACTACTAAATCCATTCACCCTTACTACCTAAATAACTATCTAAGAAACCTATTAATACTATACTACTAACCCATTAATTAATTCAAACTCCTAATACTAATTTATAAAATTATAAAAAACTATGGAGGCAATAGAAAAACAAAGCGGTAGAGAACAACATGGAGAGATAAGGGCATATCCATGGGTAAAAAGGGGACACATAGGGGCAGGTAAACTCTCACGCTTCTCAACAATGCCACGTACATAAATATAAGTAATGTTATTGAGATTTAAAAAATTGATTTAACTTGTTAAATTAATAATATGTCAAGTGATATAATCTCAATGAAGAAGTCTAAAAGTTATAGTAAACAATAATACTACTGGATCATATCATTGTTATATCATTAAATCAATTTTTAGGTTTCAATAACATTACCCTGTAAACATAGTAGTTGAATGACATTAGCATATATTCATATTAGCAATAATCTCGTGTCTTAAGATACTTTGTAATACGAAAAATTGAACATTGATCGTACAAACATTTTAAAAAAAAATCTCTTAAAACTAAATGAACAAAAATAAAATAAAAAAGAAGTAATTAGAGAGGTATATGTTTGAATTGGGGGTTGTCCAATATTGAGGGTCATGCAATGATAATGATGTTTTTTAGGGAAAAAATTTTTGGGTTGAATTTTATACCATTATATTAAAATAAATAAAAATTTGATCTATCTTAATCGTTGTTGACTTTTTATAAGTTGAAAATTTTAACTTTCTAACTGTAATATTATATAAATAGCTGATTATAATAAGTTTAAATTGGTTAAGTTGGATTTCAAATAAATGAAATAAAATTCTTGTCCGTTTTCAATAAAATTGATTTGGATTCAAATTCAGTTCATTAACGGGGCTAACTAGATGCATAAGGTAGAGGTGATAGTGGAGAGAGGAGAAATGAAAGAAATGATTAATTTTCACAAAAAAAAAAAATGGTTTGACAATAAATAAGTGGACACAACACATCTTTATAACAAATACTATATTTTAAATGCTAGTGAATTCACCTTTGGTCGTCGCAGAATATGGCAATCACATCAAATAACGATGCTTGCACTTATGAAATCCATATGAAATGGACTTCGAGACTCAAATTTTGTAACTAAGTGAATCAAATCGTTCATGGGTCTTTTTATTTTGGGCATTATTGACTTGGTTGACATGTATTTGTTTAAGTCGAGTAGAGTTTGAGTCTAAATAAGAATCAGGTGGGAAAGGCTTGATCACATTGTTTAAAACTCACTAAGAATAAGAGTTGATCCTAAATATATTTCAAAAATAGATGAGTCCAATTTGAACAACCTAATATTCGATTTGACTCTATTTATTTGTAGGACTTGCAATTATACTAGCCGTTAGAATATAAAGATCACACAAAATAATATTCTAATGGAATATATCACCCTCTATGAGTAAAAACATTGTCAAAACCATTCTCCTGCAATGGTTGTGTTTGGATGGTGGGAAAAGATGCTATTAGATTGCATTTCTCTTTTCCAAAACCAACCGATTAGAATGGTTCATGAAATTCATGGTCTCCTTTCTCTTAACCCATGTTTGATAAACATACATAAGTAGAAGTAAGGTCCAGAATCTTTCTATCAAATCAAATACACATTAACGGGTCTTTGGTCTAATAATATTTCTTACCTTGTGAAGACTCTGTCTTTTTAAGGTCAAGGGTTCAAGTCTCCCTCTCCCTCACCCCAAAATAAATAAATCAAATCAAATACACCAATCCTCCATCCAGCCTATCCATCTATGAAGGAGCCCAATGTATGAATAGATGAATGAATTGAAGGAGAGGATTGTTTTTTTACCCATCAATCCATTCTGCCCATTTATGAAAACCACCTCCGGTTAGTATTTTTTTTTAATTTTTTTTGAACGGGCACAATCACCCCGTTTGAGAAGAAAAGGAATGATAAACAAATCAAGTCTCTATACATGGGCTTATGGCTATTGTTGAAGTGGGACCTGGAGAAACATAGAGAACATTGCCAGCCCGGAGACATGCCAACCAAACAAGATCTGCTATTGGGTTGGGCTATTTTTCTTAATCCAAGCAAACAGGCCATATGGGTTTTAACTGGTTTCTAAATAAATGGGCCTTGAACTGTGGACCAAGCAAGTGCGATATTTTGAAGCCAAGCCACGCTAGCTAAAGAAGCAGACTTGACGGACGTCAAGCAAATTCATAACCAATTTCGAGAGAGAGAGAGAGAGAGACATTTTACCTTCGGATGAGATCACCAGGAAACTGCCTTCCTTACTCATTCAACAAGCCAAACTAAACCGCTTCCCAATCGATAGTTTTCTAAGAGATCTCACGGAGAGGGAGATCACAACAAGCCCATCAACCGTTGCTCCGGCATCGTATCAATTACGTTCACGCTAAAGAGTTCGGTTCCAGGGTACACGTTCTTTAACTCGTTTCTTATTCTTTCTCAATTCCAGAGGATGAGACCTTATTGAATTGAATATCAATGGAAACTGCTGAACTTTGAAGTTTGAACATATTCATTTACCTTTTATCATGAGAATTAAGTGTCGGTTTAGGAATTTTATTGTGTGGAAATATAGGTTTAGGAGTTAGGTTTTCTGGAAAGAGGGTGAAAATTTGGAAGCGATGAAGAGTCGGTCGCATCGGCTTCCGATAACGGACCCGCATGATGACTGGGTAGATGGTTCATGGACGGTGGATTGTGTGTGTGGTGTGAATTTTGATGATGGGGAAGAGATGGTTAATTGTGATGAGTGTGGCGTGTGGGTGCACACGCGGTGCTCTCGCTACGTCAAGAGTGAGAAATTATTTGCTTGTGATAAATGTAAGAGTAAGAACAGTAGGAACGATAGTGAAGAAACTGAGGTTGCACAATTGTTGGTTGAATTACCTACTAAAACTTTGAGGATGGACAATCCTTTCCCTTCAAATTGTCCTCCTCGGAGGCCATTTAGGCTTTGGACTGATCTTCCGATGGAGGAGAGAGTGCATGTTCAAGGTATTCCAGGTGGTAACCCTAGTTTGTTTGGTGGGTTGTCGTCGGTTTTCAGCCCCGAGTTATGGAAGTGTACTGGATATGTGCCCAAAAAGTTCAATTTTCAATATAGGGAGTTCCCTTGTTGGGATGAGAAGCTGGATGTTGATAAGAAATCCGCAGAAGAAAATGGAAGTACTGTTGACAAAGGGGCCGGTGTCTTATTTTCGTTGTCGAAAGACAATGCCTTGCCTACTCCTGTGGCAACTTTGTCTGGCATGGAAAAACAAGTTGATGAAGATGGCTCCAACTGGTTGGCACATTCGCATGATATGCAGAGGCGTGACTGTGAAGATATTGATGTTAGGCAGCCACAGAATGATGTGAAGAAGGATAGGAGTTTACTTCATCCTATTGTAGTTCATTATGGTAAACGTAAGAAAGAAGACCTGTGGACGTCCAAAGATCGAAGTGGAAAGAAGAAAGTCAGGGCTGGTGATAGAGAGCCAGATTCAAAAAAGAGAGCTGCACATGCCCCCAAATCTGGTGATTTCATGAACTTTGCAATGCTTAAGATGTTTTGCATTATTTTTTCTAATATAAAATGGTTATTCAATTTATGTTTGGACTGCTAGTTGCTTCTTTTATGTTATTGATGGAAATGTTGTTGATGGATTAGTTCTTATTGTACATTACATACACATGTTGATCCCCAATGTTTTTTATTTATTTATTTATATGACTAGTGTCCACAGAACCAACTGATGCAAAACGATTGGAATTTTGTGAAGTCAGAGCTTTTAAGGGTCTAAAGATTGATGCTCAAGGTAGCAAATATGGAAATTCTGGTGATAATCACCTTGTGGACAAAGATGTTGGCAATTGTAAGAACAACCTAGCTTTTGCTGAGGAACCTTCAGAAGCCTTATCATCTGATGTGGGGAGATATAATTCTTCTAATGAAGCAAGACCAAAAGAAGACAGGGTGGAGCATCAAGTTCCTGTTAGGATTGAGGGTTTTCCTAAAACTGACGATTGTGTGGCGTCATCATTAGATCAGAATGGGAGTGCTGCCATTAAAGAAGAGGTAGGCCTTGATGTGTCTTTAAAGCTAATTTACCCTATTGTTTTTTCCTTTTTCAAATTGTGTATAATAGATAGGCACGATGACAATTTGTCCAGGTTTCTGGCTTGTTTTCTCACCCTACTGAATACCACCGTTAGGATTGATGATAAAAAAAACATGGAATAATGAGGTATTAAAATCATAACTTCTTATTAGCTCCTAATTTACTTTTTAATGTATCCCCTCCACTATTTCTTAGATTCTTTCTGTGTTGAAAACTTCCCCATCTCTCCACTAAGCAAATTACATTCTAACTACTTACAAATTTCGGGATGTATAAGACTTACCACACACAGACGTGTGTGTGTGTGCATGTGTACACACACGACGTACATATATATGTATATCTGTATGGTTGCATGTTTGTGTTATATATACTGTATGTTCATTGTATATTTGTAATACACATAGACAGATGATTCCTGCGTTACCTCTTCTAGTGCTACTTAATTTTTGCTGATGTTTTCTTGTAATATTTTTATTAGGTTGTTGGTAATGCACTTGATAATATGAATGATAATGGGGAAGTGTCTAGAAGTAGTGGCCTTGACTTGCAGAAAACAGAGCATCTTGTTGAAGATCAGGCAACAGCTGCACCCAAAATCAAGGATAATCATTATTTGCAAGGTATAAATGTTGAGATGTCTCCAAGTTCCTTGCAGCCTGAAGTCAAAGTGAAAGCAGAAGTCGAACTTGATAATTCTAAAGGGGTCTCTATTGTAACATTGTCACCTCCCGATGATGCAAAATTGGATGGCGTGAATCCCTTGGCCCAACATGTAGGGATTTCTGCTGATCAATTGTCTGAAAATTCTAAAATGGATGATGCTTCCACAGCTAGTTTGCAATTCAGTGTCCATAAAGTGCCAGATACTGACAGGTCTATGGCAAAAGTTGGTGATTCACAAGCAGATGGAGCTGATGCATCAGCCAATGATCACTATCAAGCTATGTGTCATTTGTCAGGCGCAGAAAGTTCCATGGCGGTGGGGAAAAGTTCTTCTGAATTGAAATATGGTTTAAGACCTGCTGAAGAGACATTGAAATCAGGGAGCACAATCTTATGTCCTCCAGCAAAATCCAGTCCGATTAAAATGGTAGTATCCATGGGAAAATCCTCTTCAAATTTGTCGACCAATTTGATTTCTAAATCCTCGGTTTCTGATAGCCATAGGCCTGTAAGTGTTCAAAATCATAATTCTAGTGCTAAACAGAAGGGAATGTATGAAGGCGGTGTCAGTACTAAGAAAGACAACGCCTTGAATGATTTGGTTAGAGGTGGAGATAGTTGTGAAAGGGCAAAAAAAATTGTGAAAGAGTATTCAAAAACTTCTGTCAGTTCTGTACCAAAAACAGCACACTCAATCAAGTTCTCACATGCTTCTGTATCTAAGAAAACCTCTAATTCGAAGCATCCTTTGGTTTCTTCATCTTCTAAAACATCATCAGCCCAGAACATTGCAGCTGCTCCAGACTATCGAGAGTTGGGCTGTTCATCGCAAACTGATAGTGCTTCACATGTACAAAATAAGACTACAGCATCAAATTTACCCCACAGAGGTGAAAAAACTAACCAGTTAAATTGCCAGCCATTATCCAAGATGAACCAGGCAGCACCAATGCACCCGCCTGCTCCTTCGAACTCCCCTGCTACACTGAGCGATGAAGAGGTGGGACTGAACTAGCATTTGAATAAAACTTTTTCACATCCTGTCACCAGTTTTTAACTTTGTGGAGTTTAATGCAGCTTGCTCTACTTTTGCATCAAGAACTTAACAGTTCTCCAAGAGTTCCTCGAGTGCCACGCATGCGTCAGGCTGGTAGCTTACCTCAGTTAACTTCTCCAACTGCTACGAGCATACTAATGAAGCGGACATCTAGTTCTGGAGCAAAAGATCATAGTTTGGTAAGCTGCCTTGGTTTCTTATTTTTTGTAGCCATTGGAAACGTAGGCTGTGTGCTATATCTGACCAGGTAACTAGTCTAATGTTTAATGCTCTTCTTCTTAGGTTCCTAGAAGAAAAAACAAGGATTTAGCAAAAGATGGGCCACGAAATTATCGCGATCCTGATGATGAAGCTAAGAAATTGGATAGAGTAGCTTCTTCGCTTGATCAGAAAAAACATGGTTCAGCATGCACGGCAGGTGCTGTTACCAAGAGGGAGACGGACTATGGGCCACCAAAAGAAGTGCACTCTGTCATGAAGAGTATCCCTCCTGCCTCTACTGCAAGCAGTGGTCCATCATCCTCCACTGAGGTTAATGAACAGAATTTGTCATCCACTCGCAACTCACCCCAAAATGCCTCTGATGATGATGTTGATACAGTGGGTCGTCCTGCTCATCGCACTTTACCAGGTTGTTGCCATTCTGAGTTGTTCAATCTTTTAGATATTATGTTTCAAAACTTCCCTGAATTGGTTCCAACTTCCAACTTTAAAGTATTACTTTGGGAGATGTGTATTCTTATAGGCTTGCTTATTTATTTGTTTAATCATAGGCTTGCTTGCTGAGATCATGGGTAAGGGCAAGCGCATGACATATGAAGAACTCTGCAATGCAGTTCTGCCAGTATGGTTTCTTCTCTCCCGCAGTGTGTCTTCCTCCCTTGATTACTTTCTTTCTCTTGCTTGTCAGAGAGGGATATTACTACTCATTTGTGTTGTTCATTTATTGCTTTCCCTCTGCAGCACTGGCCTCACTTGAGGAAGCATAATGGAGAGCGGTATGCATATTCAAGTCACTCACAGGCTGTTCTTGATTGTCTGAGGAATCGAAATGAATGGGCTCGGTTGGTTGATCGTGGTCCCAAGGTATACCACTGAAACCTTCGATAATAGCTTTATTGCTTATGCATCAGCATTAGAGTTTGGTTGTGGCGCACCCCGATGCCGTGTGTTGAAATCTACACTGGTTTCGCAGGAAAGGATACTATTTTATCTATTCCCAAGTGACTTTTCTTTCATCCAAAGTGATCACATCTTTCGATCAAAGTCCGTTAGTTTTAGTTTTTTTTTTGGCTAAATAAAGCTTTTGTCAGCTCCTAAACCTTAAAACACAATCATGGCCCAGAGGGTTCAGATTGTTTAGATCCTTAGGACTTACATTTTAACCTTTTAATTTCATTAAATCTGACATTTCCTTTTAACCACATTAAACATTTTAACATTGCTTACCTTTACCATATTAAACATTTTAAACACCCAGTTACATTTCAATCACAGTGGTCAATAAACATTTTAATCACTTACTTACATTTTAGCCATGGTTAAAAAAAAAAAAGCCTGCTTTGTATGGGGGAACCCTACTTATGTCTATATGATACAGTTTTCTCTAGCTTGATTGTGACAAGAAACAGCAGAATGGCTATTTTGTGGAAGCTATTTATGAGGCCAAAGGTATTGCGGCAAAGTTGGTAAAATGCGGCATGACATCTAATGGGTGGGGACCGTGGGGTGGGTTTAGGGGTTAGATTCTTAATGCTATCCATCAATTAAAAAATGGGTAAACTACACATATGACTCTCAAACTATGGCCCTTGTGTCAATTGAGCCCTGTTGACTGCAAATCTAATGGAAAGTGGCAAAGTGTGCCATTCACGTGACACGAATGAGTCGCAGCCCGGTTACGTGAGTGGCACACTCAACGAGAGAAGGGCTCAATTGACACAACTAGCGAGTTCAAGTGCCCAATCGAAACACAAAAATTTTAGAGCTTAATTGACACAAGGGTCATAGTTAGAGTTAGAGGGCCATAGGTGTAGTTTACTCTTAAAAACTTGAAGCTGATGCATGTGTACTAAGCCACGTGAGCGAATTGTGGACAGCTTACTTAGCAAGTCATAAATATTGGGAAACAATTCTACTGCCAATGATTATGTATGTACTACCTGCTCAAACTATATTATCCAGGAAACGTAGGCTACCAAGAAAAAAGAATGATGCTCGTGTAGGTTTGTTAGTGTGAGTCCAGGACCATACTACAGTATAGTTTTTTCTGTTCCTGCGACGAATGTAGGTACCTCTGGTCCAGATTGGCTGGCATTGGTAGAGATGGATTTCAGTCTGAACCAGTTTGAAGCTGTTAATTTATCATGCTAACATTGATGTTGAAATCAGTTTTTGATTCTACTGTCAAGGATTATGCATGTATTGCCTGCTTAAACTATATTATCCAGGAAACATAAGAGTACCAAGAAAAAAAATGGTGCTGGTGAAGGTTTGTTAGTGCGAGTCCAGGACCATACTACAGTCTACTTTTATCTGTTCCTGCGACAAATGTAGGCACCTCTGGTCCAGATTGGCTGGAACTGGTAGAGATGGGTTTCATTCAGACCCAATTTGAATTTGTTAATTAATCATGCTAACATAGACAGTTTTTAAGTCATGAAACCTATGAAATCAATATTTGAAGGAAACTGAAGAAGAGAACAGAAAATTTTTATGTTTTACATGCTGCCAGATCTTTACTCCAAATTACATAGGTTATAGCAACCAGGTTTTTTTTTTTTTGGTTGTTTTTGTGTTACCAAAGAATGACCTTGTTATTCTTTCTGAAAGAGAGAAAGAATGGCCTGTTATATATATGTCATAGGAATACCCCCACGCCCTTCCCTCCTTCCTCAGAAGCGTGTTTTGTTGTTGGTGCTGGTTTAACAAATGGTCGGAATGCATTTTAAACTTTTTCCCTGGATGTTAAATTGCTTTATGACACATGATCATATGAAAACCTAATGAGTTTGTCCCAGACCAATGCAAGTAAGAAGAGACGCAAGGTTGATGCTGATCAATCAAGTTTTGAATCGGAGGAAAACCAACATAGCAAGGACAGAGCAGGAAATGATGGGGAAGGTAAGGGTTTTGGGTCACGCCAAGAAGAGTTTCCCAAGGGCAAGCGGAAAGCCCGAAAGCGCAGGCGACTTGCTCTACCAGGAAGAGGTGTCAAGGATGTTAGGAGAAGACGCAAGGAAGATTTTCTCAGTGACGATGATGTTGGCTCATTTTCCAATTCTAGTGACGAGAGCATGTTCAGTGAGGATGAGGTGCAGGGTGGTGGAACATGTCAAGTAGGGAGTGAGGCTTCTGCCAGTTCAGATGAAAAGGATTCCATGCTGTAGTTCTTATGGTTGCTCCGTAGTTTGTCATATGTGGCTGGGAAAGGACTTTTCCATCTGATGATCGATGAAAATACTCCTATTGTGGTGCTTGTCAATGTGATATGTATCGGTGAAACATCTCTGGTTTCCTTCGTGCATGCTTGTGCAAGGCACTTGGTGGTGTGGCCAACGTTGTTGTATGGTTCAAAGACTCAGCCCGACGCCCCCATTGACCTGTGATTGGGTCTTGTCAGTGATGTACATCGATTTTTAACAAAAACCTTTTGACAGCTTTACTACTGGTTGGCAGTGGTGGTCTAGTGTTTTACGGCTATTACTTGATGGATGGCAATGCCAATTTTGATGTGGAATGTGTAATAAAGCTAGTGTACATATTTGTTGCATTCTCCTTGAAACCTGCTGTTAGAGGGCCAGTAGTTTTTTGAATAGAAGCCATTAAATAGTCTAAATTTAGAATCAGCGTCGAACACCGACTTGTACAGCATGCCAGGTCTGTTAATTACCTCAGTTTATTTGTTTCTATTTCTGTTTTTTTTTTTCTCTGCCAGCGTTATCTTCGTTCGTTATGGTTTACTTTTCTTTGTATGAAAAGTAAGGTGTTCAACTATTTGTTTCAATTCCAGAGGTGTTTGACCAAAGTAAGAAGTTGGGTGGACTGTAAGGGCAAGCTTGGTTTGTGTATAATATGGAATGGAATTGAATAGCTAATTCCATTTTAAGCCACTAGCAATGTACCACGCATATTTAACGCGCATATTGTACGTAAATAATTTTTGTATACAAAATATTAATAAAAAGTATTAGGCATATATGTACATATATTAGTTATCAATTCAAATTTATCGAAATTATATTTTAATTGAATGTATTATACTACAGAATTCGAAAAATATTGTCTATTTTTACCGATACGTTATTGTAACTATAAGAAAAAAATATAAAAATAATTTATTTAAAATTTATATGATTAAGTTTCAACTTATAATTCATTACATAAAATAAAATGAAAATAATTGTCAATATTCTAATTAATGCTTACTATAATTAGGAATTAGTTAAATCATAGGGACAAAATATAGAACACTTTTACTCTCTAAAAAATGTATTATTTATCAGTTTAGTCCTCAATATATAAATTTTATTAATTTGGTCCCTAAAATATTAAATTTTTGTTTAAATGGTCTCTAACCAGATGGTCCATTAAATTTTTTGACGAAAATGTGTTATTCGTTTAAACAGTATCACGTGACCAGTACGTGATCACTTTTGTCCAAAAATTTAATAGATTGTCCGTATATGGATTATTTAAGAATAATGTTATTTGGACTTAAAACATTGACTTAATTTGTTGACATAATGATGTGGTTGCAGTAGAACCATTAGATCAATATCAAGTTTCAATGCTTGATGGCCCCCACAACCAATCCAAATGTCATAGTGAATTAGGTCAGCAAATTAAGTCAGTAAATTAGGTCCCAATAGTATTGCTCATTATTTAAACATTAACTAAATTTTTTAGGGACAAAATTGATGCAATGAGGACCAAATTGATCAAATATACAGATTTCAGAGTGCTATCAACCCTAAAATATAATAAACTACTCTATAATATATGTTTTAAAAGAATATTAAAATTCTAAAATTCAAGTTTTACTTAAAAAATTGAGTATAATTTTTTTTATATAAACTCTTAATAACATATAAAAAGTTTGTTGTGATTAAAGAATTATGTTGATTTAACTATTTATTTTAAAAAACTATATAAGATTATTTTTTTTTTATCTTAAAGTTGAAATGATTGAAATTTTGGATGAAAAAAAAATGCACATATGTAAACATAATGTTATCTTTATATTTGAAATAAGTAACATTGGATTTATGAAGTTTTTAGAGTTTTTTGAACATTTTATTGAAAATTATAGTGATTCATATATTTTTTAAGAGAAATGTAGTCAACTAAAAAGTTTCATAGATACTGATATTTATACATAGTAAATAAAGAATTAAAAGAGATGTTGGGGGTAATTTGAAAATTTAAACATATAAGTTTATGATGGTAATTTAGATAATTAACTACAGAAAGATAGTGCGATATTTAAAATTCTCTTATAAAAAATAAATACTAAATAAAAAAAATTCATGTAAAGGCAAAAGTTTCACTCTTTATTAGTAGTATAGATGAAAAAAAATAAATATATATAGGCATAATATTGTCTTTATATTTAAAAAGATTAATGATCTATTAATGGAGTTTTTGAACACTTTATTGAAAACTATAATAATTCATATATTTTTTTTAAGGGTCATGTAGTTAATTAAAAAATTTCATAAATTGATATTTATACAAAGATAATAAAGAATTAAACGAGATGTTAGAGGTTAATTTGAAAATTTAAATACAAAAGAATATGATTGTAATTTAGATATTTAATTATGGAGAGATAGTGTGGTATTTAAACTTCTTTGTAAGGGTAAAATAGTAAGTCAAAAGTTTTTCACTTAAGGTATTTTTATTAGTAGTATAGATATAGATATAGATATAAATATAGATAAATAGTGATTGTAATAATGGATTAATCATTTTTCTATTATATCATGTTTAGTGTAAGGTTAGTATGAAGTGTGAATTTATTATTATTCTAATATCAATATTATGAATGGATGAGGTATTATTGTATGATATTAAGTTAAAAAAGAAAAGTTTATTATTTTAGATATTAATAACAAAAATTATATTTTATTTAATATCACATGATATAGGGTATTAGTTTATACCAAACATGGGGTATTAGACACGACCCCATAGATTCGGGCCGATACTAAAAAAATTTAGTACCTGATCTTACAATTGGATAAAAACTTAAAATTAAATGATGATTGAACTAATTTAGTCCGATCGATATCATTTTTTAGTAAATGATGGTGCCCATTAATTGCTTGCTTTTAAAAATAATGGTGAAGAATTATTTGAGATTCACTTATAGGTGCGATGAAGCTTTAGTGGCAGGTGGAGAGGCAGCAGGGTGAAGGAGAGGTGTGGGAGGATATGGGATTATTGATCCTTTTGGCCTCATGCAGGAAAGGAATAGATTGTTTGAAGAGCTTGATTGCTTACCTTACCCGTTTCCTTTTCCAATGAAAACTCTTTTTTCTTGTGGTTGTGGATGAAGAGTCCATGAAATATCCGAATCTCACTTAATAGTACAAGTGTCTATTCTTCTGTCATGTGTGCGTTTCCCCCATTCAAACCCTGTCTTAATTGAGTATAACCTAGTAGTCAATTGTTGTAATTAACGGGAATTTGCACGCAATTACATGTGATTGCAAAAAAGCGTGATACAGAGAAGAGAGGTATGAGATTGAACATTCTAGTCCTAAGGGGCAGCTCTCATTATCAATCTTTGCGGAATAGGTGGTGGAGGGGTGGAGGCAGTGGTGGTGGCAGCGACAATGACGATGGCAGGGCAATGGTGATGGTTGTTGTGGAATAGATGGTGGAGGGGTGGCAACGGTGGTGGTAATAGTTGGGCGATGAGGGTGGTAGTAGTGGTGATGGTGGTGATGGGGGTGACAATAGTGGTGGTGGTTGTTGTGACAAAAATAGTAGTATGGTGGCAATGGCAGGGCAATGGTGAAGGTTGTTATGGAATACATAGTGGAGGGGTGACAACGATGGTAGTAATGGTTGGGCGATGGGGGTGGTAGTAGTGGTGATGGTGGTGGTG
>CM042186.1:40536520-40548565 GCA_023539305.1 Ilex asprella | reverse complement strand
AGAAAAAATATATTAATAATGCATAATAAATATTAATGAATCCCACAAATCAACAGCTCACATTATTTAGTGCAAGAATTGTTATATAATAATAATAGCGTTACTACTGAGTACTGATTCTCAAAAAGACGAGTAAATATTGAATATAACGGTGATATCATGTCACAATTAATGACATGATATCACTAACCAATTATAAAATCTTAAATAGGAAAGGTGAACCCCACTTGAAATTACATGGCAAGAGAGTGAGAAGTTATTTGCTTATATGACAAGTTAGTTATTGATTTTTGTGGGTTCTATATACTTATTTGTTATAGTATTATTAATTGGTGATACCACATCACCTTGCCGTATCACCGTTATAATGAATATTTTTTCCAAAAAGACAGCCCGTAAAAAAAGACGGTAAAACATTTCGGTGGTCGACGGGGTATAATATCATCATCTTCTGTGCCCGTGGCGTGGCATCAAAACCAAACCTAATTAAGTCGTCCTGCAATCTAGGGTTCCTCATCACAAAGTCTCTTTCATTGTCCAATCAACACACTCTCTCTCTCTCTTCTTCTTACCAAATTATTTACGTACATACATTCTCTTCAACTCTCTTTCGTTTTGCCTCTTCGCATTCGCTTCTCCTAATTTACGGTACGTCTAATTTTTAGCAAAAATTCAGACAAAATACTAATCACTGTGACCAAATGCTACTTTCTATGTCATTCAATTTTCAATTTGATTTATGCTTTGGAACTTGTGTTTCAATCTCTGGACGATTTGACCAGCGATTTCCAGAGATAGCTCGTTTCAGATCTTTGTCTGATGCTAAATATTGTTATCCACCATGACGATACCTGTTTCGGGCTATTTAATGGAGAATGGATCAATTGAATTAACATGCACGCCGGAGGAAGAGAAGCGGATCGTAACTGAGTTAACCAAAAAAGCGGAGTCTAATTTGAAACAAGGCAACTTGTACTATGTACTTTCCAACAGGTAATCTTCGCTATACAGCAGTTGATTATTCAGGTTCCTTTTGTTTACTTGTTCACGCATATATATATATGCACTATATGTAATGCCAGGACCGTTGATATACTTTTGGGAACTTAAGCATGACTTAAGCCACTATTACAGGTTCCATTATCATCAATAGGTGAAAAAACTATCTTCATTGGAAGCATCCGAGCTTAGGTTCTAGCTTCGTTCTATTATGCCATAAGTGGATCATCCAGTTCAATATATAATCTCATGATTTGTTGGTCTATAACCAGGTTTGAGTTGATAGTGACATAGGTATGGTGTATTTGCATTATGTGTAATCTATTAGATTTTTATCCATCCCAAATGCTCACATAAAATCCAATGTATATAAAATTATGAACCACAAATACGGATACAAAAAACGTAAAAAAAATAGAATACCGGTATGGCTAGGATACATCTATAATAATTTTTTTAGTTTTTATTATTCAATTTTCACTTATAATTATACAGTCACAAGTCAGACACTTCTATTGGAAATATATAACAAAAAACTTGGTCACAATAAAGTAATAGCACTATCATGGAAAAGGCAAAAATTAACAATAATAGCAAATCAACAGAATATTAAAAGTAACAAGAAGAACATCACAAACAACCATATCAAATAAAATCGAACAAAACAATAAATCAGTGGCAATAACAACAAAATCAACGATAGTGCAATTCATCGGCTTAGACCACTGAAGAAATTCACTACACATTTGTTAAGTTAATCAAGTCAAATAGAGTACTTGAGAACCTAAAACTTAATTCCAATGATGCTTGTCGAGACAGACAAATGAAAAATAAAATCTGATGGTGTATGAGTAGTGCTCCAGTCATGAGTCAAAGGACCAACGTGTGTGCTTACGAGCACTAATCGCAAAGCACCTTGCCACATGTTGTTGGTACAGAAACCTTAATCACAAAAGCATCGGACATATGGTGATATGGGTATATATAAACCCTAGCTTGGTGGGCATAGGAGATAGCGAGACTCAGAGAGGGAGAGAAGAATTGTGTGCCCTAACTGTAGATAAACACAGGGGTAGAGGACAGAAGTGAAAAAGTTAAGAGGGGTAGAGGTTTTGATTCTTTAATTCAGACGGACCTTTTATATTCCTTTTTCATAATATTTGCAAATAAGTCACTCGACAGTTTTTGATTTAAAAACACACCTTCTTTATTTACTCTGGTGCCCTTGACTTAAAAATCATAAATTATAAATAAGAGCCGCGGTATCCGTCAACGTATACCAATCGTATCCAGGAGTATCCCAGAAGTATCTGAATACAAAAATGAATTGTTTTAATTGTAGGATACGCATCAGAAACGTTTGATATGTATCCTATCGTATCGGATGCGTATCTATATCCGATACAAATGCATATCCATATTCGATAAGGATACTTCTCTATTTTCTAAATATCCGTGCTTCATAGTATATAAGTATCCAAAAAAGGATGATCTTGTTATAGATTAGGTGAGCAATTCTCTTATGGTGACATTAATTTAATGATGCGGTATGATTTGGAAGTTTTGTATAATTTCAGCATCAGCAGCAAAATTAGTTGCAAGATGTGCCATGTGCCTACTGAAAAGGTAGTACACATTGTCAAACATTTGAAAATTTCACTGCATCGGTTCATCACTTACCACTAATACTTGCAGCCTGTCTTCCAGGCATTATACATCATAATGGATCCATAGCCTTCATAATACATGTGATGTTCATATTGTGGATGATGTTGGTGCCTTGAGTTTGAGATAAAGTTGAGATACACCTTTCCATGGGCAAGGTTTGAGATATATAGTGCAATTGCATATGGAAAACTGATAATTGGATTTCATATCGGTGCCAGCAATGTTGTACATGGTTGACAGAGACAAAACCAATGTTGGTCTCCAGCATGAAAACTTGGCATGGCATGACGTCACTGGTAACAGTTCGTAAAAATGACTTTCACACACTCAATTCTTGTATGTATGAACTAGTTCATTTTTCCTATTTCTTATGACAAGTGGTATATATGTTAGAAGAGCGGAGAAGGCCTTCTAGTGTCTCTCTTTCTCTCTCTCAATCTATCTACATACATATATAAATATATATATATATATATATATATATATATATATAATTTGTATTCTTCTCCTTTTGTTGAATTGACAACATCCACTAAAAAATATTCGAGGGGTGCGACCCTTTTTGACACAATGTGGACTGGGTTTTGATGTGAGGGAAAAAAGATAAGTAGAGATCTCACTAGCCAAAAAAGAGAAATCAGAGAAGAAAACAGGAGACTAACCAGATGTGAACATTTGAGAAATAATAAAGATCGAGTGTAAATGTAGGATAGAGCTAAATATACATTATTTTTTGGTTTCAAACTAAGACTTTTCCTTTTTCTACCAGTAGTTATTTTGGCGAAATGTAGAGTTCACGCCTACCATTGAAAATGTTATTTTACTTTTATGCTCCTTCAGTTATCATGTGGTTCCTTGTGTGTTATTTTTTCCATGTGATCTGTAATCATCTAAGACCATCTTTCAATTATCAAGAGGTTATATTGGTTCAGTGTGCTGATTGTATGGCTGGTCTGATGCAGATCGGGGAAGGTCTAGAAATCACATAATAGAAAGAGAAGAAGAAATAAGAGGGGTGGAAAGGGGTTTACCTCATCATCGCAAGGAATTGGTGAAGAAACACATAAATCTCTGCAGAGAATACTCAATTCTTGTTCATAATCACTCTAATCAAAATAGTTAGAATTACACCATTATTTATAGACAAAGTCCCGTACTAAAATAAAAATTACTTTCCTACTAAAATACTAAAAGAATTTCATAATCAAACTCTCAAATCCCTATCCTATTAAAACTCTATAATAATTTCCTTGTTAAACTCTAACTAATACTCCTAACCAAACAAATATTCCTTAACTAATAAAATAATACTAAAACAAATAATAAGATTCAATTCTTCAATTTAAGCTCATCCAATCCCTTTTTTGATCTCTATCATTTTTCCTCGGCCGAAAAAAACTCTTCTCCGAAGAGTTGAAAGGCCACAAGTACTCCAAAAAATTTGAAGAAGTTTGTGTTCCAAAAAAATAGCATTGTTGATCTCTATAGTAGAAAATAATTCATTCGCGCATTGCATCCATCACAGTCTTATCCACATAGACTATTATAGGTGAAGGAAGCATATAATCCAGTGGAGACAAAATAGCAATTTGATTTGTAGTGGCACCCATTGAAACTCCTTTAACTTCTTCAGTAAGAACTTCCTCTGAGATTAGCTTATCAAAAGCAATTAATGTATGATGAAGAGAACTTTTAGGCTCATCAACGTTATCTGAGTTCATCTCATCATTCAATTGAACTGAAATTTGCAGTTGTGCAGAAATTTGTAGAGGCAAAATTTGTTCAACTATTTGTTGATGATCAATGGATGAAGAAGATAAATCAAACATTACCTTGTCTGCAAGATCCTTATTTGGGAGCTTAACTTCAAACATGGCAGCCAACTTGTGTATATCTTCATATATATATTTCATTGATGTTTGGAGCGAATCCACCGATCCTTGGAACGAATCCACTGATCTTTGAAGCAAATCTAATCGCGAATCATGTGCTTGAACTCTAGCACTTAACTCGGCATTAGTCACCATCTTGATTGGAGTAGAATTTAGAGATTTTTTTTTCTGGGGTATGAACAGTACCAATGAACAGTACTCTGCGATGAACATTAATTTTTTTTTTCACAAATCAAAATTGGGCTCTGACACCAATTGATGCAGATCGGGGAAGGTCTAGAAATCATAGAATAGAAAGAGAAGAAGAAATAAGAGGGGTGGAAAGGGGTTTGCCTCATCCTCGCAAGGAATTGGTGAAGAAATACATAAATCTCCGCAGAGAATACTCAATTCTTATTCATAATCACTCTAATCAAAATAGTTGGGATTACACCATTATTTATAGGCAAAGTCCCCTACAAAAATAAAAATTACTTTCCTACTAAAATACTAAAAGAATTTCATAATCAAACTCTCAAATCCCTATCCTACTACAACTCTATAATAATTTCCTAGTTAAACTCTAACTAATACTCCTAACCAAACAAATATTCCTTAACTAATAAAATAATACTAAAACAAATAATAAAATTCAATTCTTCAATTTAAGCTCATTCAATCCCTTTTCGATCTATATCATGGTCTCTTCAATGCATTTTGCGTTGAAGATTGTTTTTTTTTTTAAACAGTTTTAGGTTGTGAAAGTTTTTTATATTGCTGCAATTTTGTAACTCTTCTGATATTTTTGCAGGTGGTTCACAGGCTGGCAGAAATATATCGGACATGGCATTCATGCCTATCCATTTGCTGAGCATTCTACTGATTCACTACCTTTGGTACTGTCAGAGACGGCAGATAGACCAGGACCGATTGATAACATGGATATAGTGTCAAATGGAAGCGATCATGAGGGTGATGATCTACAGCTTCATATAACACTAGAGGAAGGACGTGATTATGTTTTAGTTCCTCAAGAAGTTTGGGAGAAGCTTTTTGAATGGTACTTGTATTTTGTTTTGACTCGATTCTTGTTGAGATACTTTTGCTATGCAATGTTTTTCTTTTCTACTTATGAACGTGATATTGTTCGTTTGTAAAGAATGCTTACAGTTTTAAAGAATGCACACAAGCTTAGAAAGCATATGTAGATTACTTAGAGAGGTAACTAGATGCTTATTGACTTAAAAAGCAATCATCACAATAGCATATTCTCCTTCTTCAGGGTAATACTTGGAGGTTTAGCTGGCTCAAGTGTAAGTGGTCAAAGAATGTAGTCTGAGGTTATATTTAGGTTATTGGGAGTTGGCCTTGAGGTAATAGCTGTTGGTGCACTTGGTGAATGAATTGAGTGCTCACGTGCAAGATGAGGTGCTTTGGTTTTTGTTGTTTGCAATGTGAACATTATTGTCTGCACTCTGCAATATGGGAGTAAGATAAAAAAACAAAAGAGCAGGTCATATGGCCTCCTTATAAGTCCTTGTCATTATTGTGAGTTGAAACTCTCTCTCCCTCTCCCTCTCCCTCTCCTTCTCTTTATTCTTTTCATCGTGAAAATTGATGTGGCACTGGGTTATTATCATGATAAATATCAATTCTGTTGGCGAATTACGTATCATAAAATAACTAAACACTCTGCTTTTAGAAGCAGATATGACTTTGTTAACACACTGGCAAATACTACATCATAATTTCCAATCATATTACTGGTATACACCTTGATTTTTTTTCGTATCTAAATTTCTTGTTCTGTGCAAATTCATTTGGGCAATATAGCTCTCAAGTTTTAGCATGACTTTGTTATGCCCATGTTTTTGTACGTTTATCATCCCTTTGTATTTCTTATATGCATAGGTACAAAGGAGGACCGACATTACCTAGGAAGATGATTTCATTGGGTGTTAACAACAGTTTTAGTGTAGAGGTTTTCCCTCTATGTCTTAAGATAATTGATTCCAAGGACAAAAGCCAATCAGTTATAAGGTTAAGTAAAAAGGTATTATCTACTCTATGTCCTCTGTTAATTGCCTTATAGATTCTGCTATTATGTGTATTATGTATCCAATCAAGGATAAACTAATAGTGGGGCTACTTTCTAATCTTACAGCCAGTAATACACATCCCTTTGCTTTTGTATTCAAGGCATTGGTTTCTCTGGAATTGAAATCAGCAGAACATGTACGCCAACACAATGTTTTATATGTCCTTGTTTTCTAATTAATCTTGAAATATAGATTCGATGAGCGCTTCTTTATACAAATTGTCTTTGCAGATATAATGTAATGTTGACCTTCTGTGAGTTTACTCATCAAGGACCTTCTTGTTAACAATAGACATCTTATTTTAGTAACATTTGGAGATGGTGTGATAAGAGTAGAAGTTAGCTGGAACAGTGACATAATATTGCCTTTTTTATCACGTGTGTGCGGTCGCCTTGCGTGCGTTCACCGGAATGTATTGGTTCACCTATTCACAAACAGAGGGAAAATGAAAATGAGCCAACTTCAGTTGATGAAGTTGATTTGTTTCTCTGTTCGGATTGGTAAATTCGGCGAGGCCTCTAGATATTTCCTTGTCAACTTGAAGTACATATTTCATCTCCTTTTTATTTGGCCGGACTCTCCTTACATGTCTTAAAAAATGTAAAAAGGAAGTGAACACATTGAACTTAAAGTTTCTTGAATGGAATAATGAGTACTAGCTGGTATTATTTTGTAGTTGCTTTCTTTATTTGACGTTGGTAAAGATCCATTCCTTGTAATACTATTGGGAAGGGGGTTAATTATTAAAAGACAATTCTTTCATTTTTTCTTGTTCTCTCTTTTTCTTTGCCTGATTTCTTTGTAAATGGAATTTTTTTTCTTTCTTATTATGTATCATGCATTTTCTTACCGAGTCAATCCATTTTAGGCTTCTTTACATGAGCTTTATGAGAAAGTGTGTGCACTTAAAGGAATACAGCCAGAGGAGGTGTGTTTCCTAATACTTGTCTGTGAAAAATGTTCTTCAGTTTTTTTCCATTAAAGATATTATCCTGAAGGAATTTTTTCCTTCTCTGTTCCTCTTTAAAATTCCAACAGGCACGAATCTGGGATTATTTCAATAAACAGAAACATGCAGTGCTAGTTGATTCAATCCAAACCCTGGAGGAATCTAGTCTGCAGATGGACCAAGATGTGAGTATTTCAGATGACATATACATTGTGGACATGGTTCAAATGTGGAAAAGAAGTTCTATACTGTACTTATTAGTACGATCAATTTATCTTTACTAAAATAACATGCTGTTAAGCGCCTTGATATGGTACGTCAGGGGTTGGTGCAAGATATAGAAATAGACCGGTGGCCTAATAATCCAGCGAGAATCAAGAATTAAAAGGGAGAACAAGGGGTGAAATCTTCTATGGTTCAAAGCCTCCCAAGGGAGCTGATATTTTTGGTTGATAAGTGCGGTTGCTCCTATGGTCTAGGATTTTAACTGTACTAGTTGGGGATCTGTGTGCCTAGCTCCCTTCTCTAATACCTGGGATGAATAACAGGCAGAATTAGGTTGCACTGCATTAGCATATACTATCCCGAATGGGAATAATTTTTTTTGGATTTGATACAAAACACAATTTTTTTTGAAATTCACTGATTCATTGACTAATCTTTGGAAATTCATAGATGAATTGTTCAAACCAAAAATAGGAGGTATAAAGAAATCATAAATAGTGTGTGACGACCAGGCCGGGTTTTTCGCCACAGACCTACTTTATCACGTCTACATCAAATGTTACCCCCAGTAACCTGTTACAGTAAATTTTATTGTTCTAAGGGCTCCTACCAGTCTGCCACAACTCTTTGCCAGCCTCGATAATGAGTATGGAATTTGAAAAATAACATAGCATTAGGTCCTTGACTTCTTGAATAATTCAACTTTTCTTTCATGCTGGCTCAAGAATAACAAAAGCATATAACCCAAAACCAACGAAAAAGGTCTTTGTATTGTAATTTTTCTTCTTAATGTCATACACATCTTAACAGTGCGTCTTAACTAGTCTGGCTTAGTAAATGTACTCAACTTTTGATGCCATGCTATGGCTGCAGATTCTTCTGGAGATGCAAGTCACTGGATTTGGCTTGGAATCAACAGGAAATGAGTTGGCCTCGGTTCCAGTAGAACCCCTAAGATCCTCTGTTTCAGTTGCTGGGGGCCCGGTTTTGTCCAATGGTTATTCAACAGCTTGTAGTTCCAGTTTGTACCAGGGAAGTACTAGAAGTTCAGCATTCACAGATTTGGAGGATGGATATGACATTTTGAAGCCTGTAGCTAACGGAGATAGGGGAGGTTTGGGAGGTTTGCAGAATCTAGGAAATACTTGTTTCATGAATAGTGCTATTCAGTGTTTAGTCCATACCCCGCCACTTGTTGAATACTTCTTGCAAGATTACACTAATGAGATCAACAGGCAAAATGCTTTAGGAATGCATGTATGTGGCTGTTTTAATCCTTATTCATAACAAAAGAGCTCTAGTCATGAAGCTCTTTGCATTAAGTTTCTAATATATGTTGTAGTTGTGCAGGGTGAGCTTGCACTGGCATTTGGTGAGTTGTTGAGGAAACTTTGGTCCTCTGGGCGAACAGCTGTTGCACCTCGTGCATTTAAGGGAAAACTTGCACGATTTGCCCCTCAATTTAGTGGATATAATCAGCATGATTCACAGGTCAGTATCACAAAATTTCATATTTGGTCTCCTTTCTATTCGAAACCACCCATGTTTTTTTTCTAGTAGGCTGTCACTGCTGCAAATCTTGTACTTTGATAATTTATTGAAAAGAAAGTAATAAACAACTGAAGGATTTATAGAGAGCCAAATTGCCACTCAATCCATCCATTGTATGAATGTTGTCCTTTATTTTGAAATCTTTCTCTTCGGAAAACATACTTTGCTATGTTTATCTGACTTTTCTATGTCCCAAAATTGTTATGGTAGTGATTACCGTGCACAATTGCTTGTTGTACGTTGTATATTTATTTCTGATTCTGTTTTAGCGGTGGGTTTTACGTGCAGTTCCATTTTTGCCAGTTTATTAAAGGGATGGAGCTATATTTGTTTGGATTGTTGCCTAGTAGGACTATTTTGGAATGTATGAGGTAAATTCAAATTTTGATGATGACTGACTGTGGGGTGAAAGCAACGAAGTTGTGTGTCTGGGTAATGAAATAAAGGGAAGGTGGGAGTGAGAGAGGGAGATTAAACAGGTCTATATTTAGCCATGACAGTGTGCTTGTGCGCTTGCCACAAGACTAACCGTGAATTTTTTTTTGTGGTCGTTGGGTCTTTACTGTTAGGCATCTGGTTGTGTGGTGAGCTCTTAGAAGTCACTTGAGCTTTGATAATGGAGCCCTATGTTAGTGCGGATCTTGTCAAGGATATGTTGTTTGTATTAGGCTTGACTTGTGCATGACAGTGTAACAGCTGTACATTGTTTAAGAGATTGACCACCTTGTGGAATATGAGCAGCATTGTTAGTTGTTACAGCTTCATATATCATAGACATGCAGCCAAACGAATTGGTGATGCTTCTATGACCTCATAAATGTGAACATGTTTGTTGGTTGAACTAGGCTTTCACAACCTTTTAATGTCACTGAGGATCTGAAATGTCAGAACGATTATGACCCTTTGCTTCTATGCTCTCACAATATTGGTCTTTAGATATTTTGTCGCATTTCTTAGTTATGAGCCTTTGGTTGTAGAAATTTGTTTGAGTTATGCTATGACTTCGCAATTCGTAGCTTAAGCAGTGTAAAATATATTTTACCACTCTGCATTTCGATGTGATTGGTGAACTTGGTTCTCTATCAATGTTAAAGGAGTTTTCGCAGGGTTTTGTCTATATTCATAAAAGTGTATTTCTGATATAAGATCTAACATTGTACATATGTGGGAGTGGGACTTGCGAATTCTATCTTGGTGATTAACTGTTATTATTTGTTGTTTAGTTGTTGACTACTTCACTATGCCAGGCTGCCAATCTTGAACTCGCTTGTTCAATTTTTTGCCATATCAAAAATATATTCTTCAAACAAAATAATTTAATTTTTTTCTCTAGGAACTTCTTGCCTTCTTGCTGGATGGATTGCATGAAGATTTGAATCGTGTTAAGCAAAAGCCTTACATTGAGACAAAAGATTGTGATGGTTGCCCTGATGAGGAAATGGCAGATGAGTGTTGGAGAAATCACCAAGCTCGAAATGACTCTGTTATTGTGGATGTTTGTCAGGTGAACAACTTGTTTTTAGATACGGATATGTTGCATATGAAAGTTCTTGAAAATTGCTGCAGACAATGCCAGCTTATCATTGCCTTACTGAGTCATTTTTTCATTACTCCTATTGGTGTAAGATTAGTATTATGGCTTGAGATTCTGATATTTTCATGTATAGTGATCTCTGACCTTCCCCGTGTTGGGGTGGGTGATGTTTCTTTTGTTGTGGGAATTATCAGTTTTTTTTTGTTGGCTGCTCTGGTGGTGATTCAAGTCTGTTATATCTTTTGCAATCTGTGGTTTCTATTGATCTGCTTCTTTTATCGATACTCTTGGAAATTATATGGTATATATGTTTGAAATGTTTATGCCTATGATATTGCAACATGGTGCCAAAAGTCTTGGCATGGCCTCCAGTATGGGGCATTGAGTTGGGGTTAAATTGTGGTTGCAATCAATCAAAAGATAAATGTTTGAATTCTTTATTTTTGTTTACTTTGAAGGGATGCTGGACAAAAAGTTGCAAATTTTTACCCCTCGAGTTTGTAGAATTTGGGTGTTTGGATGTTCTGTTCTAGTGTTTGCTAGGTAAAATTAGTTGTTTTGTGAACATTAATGCTTTTTTTCTGGGTTTAGTAATAGTAGTAATAGTTTTAATTTTATGGACAAATCTCAGGGTCAATATAAGTCAACACTGGTTTGCCCTGTTTGTAACAAAATCTCAATAACATTCGACCCCTTCATGTACTTGTCACTGCCACTTCCTTCGTCAGTCACTAGAACCATGACAGTAACTTTGTTTTATGGTGATGGGAGTCACCTTCCAATGCCATATACTGTTACTGTCCTGAAAAACGGTTGCTCTAGAGATCTCAGCCAGGCATTGGGTATTGGATGCTGCTTAAGGAGCGATGAAAGCCTGCTACTTGCAGAGGTAAAATTATGTATGTTTTATTGTTTCTCAGTGCATTCTCGAACTTATTTGGCTTATGCATTCTTATGATCCAGTTTACTAAAGCAGTGGATATTTGGTCTGCAGGTTTATGAACATAAAATATTTCGATACTTGGACACTCCTTTGGAGCCACTCAACTCGATAAAAGATGATGATCAAATTGTTGCATACCGACTTCCCAAAAAAGGGACAGAATTAACTAGACTAGAGATTTGTCACCGATACCAGGAAAAGTGAGT
>CM042186.1:40520941-40536510 GCA_023539305.1 Ilex asprella | reverse complement strand
TTAACTAGACTAGAGATTTGTCACCGATACCAGGAAAAGTGAGTATTGCTAGTAGGTTTCTACTCGGTAAAGATGCGAAATTTTGCTTTGCTGGTCCCAGCAGCTATTTGTTTTTTTCAATGCCTTATGATGCGAGCTTGAGCTAATAGAACAATGTGCCCAGGAAGGGACACATATTTGGCAGTTGTTGGACAGATACATGAGAGTTTGTTTTTCCCTTTATTTTCTAACTGGAGATGGATGGAAGTTCCATACGACTCAGATTTGGGTTGACTATTGACATCATTATCTGATTGAATGAGACATCAATTTTACAATATTCCCATCATTGGGCGGCATCTGTGAGAATGGTCGTATCCATATATATGTTTACCTCTGCATTATGCATAGGCTGGTGGCTTTAGCTTGACCATTATAATTAGATCTATTTTTTTTCAGGGTTGGGGGGGGGGGGTGGATTGGGCGTACGACTTAGATTTTTTGGAAACTAGGAAGCATGTGGTGATATTTTATACTTAGTGAGGGCGATTTATGGTCCTACATGCATGCAGTTGCTCTAGATTTCACTGTGATAACTGATATCATAGTTATGAAAGAACAGTCTGTCAATTTTGTTTTGCCACACAAGTTTCAACACATAATTTTTTGTGTACGAGTTTGCGCTTGGCTTCTTTTCCGTGTGGGTAGGCGAATAGGACTAACTATATAGATGCCTTGCTTAAATGATTTTTTTTTTTTTGTGTCTTCATGAGATGTTTCATAATCAAGGTGCACTTTATCTCCAGATATATGTCAGACAGTTCGAAGGTCAGTGAGAGGAAGCTTTTCTTAACACCCCTTGTTACTTATTTGGAAAGCCCACAAACTGGGGCTGATATTGATCTTGCTGTTAGTAGAATGCTTTCTCCATTCAGAGGGAAAGCATTTCTCCCGTTGACTAAAAACGATAGCAGCATGGAAATTTGCTCTGCTTCAGAAGCTGATGAGGAATCAATGGACTGCTGCAGTGCCCAGTTAGAACCTGGGAGCCAATCAAAGCATATTACAGAACAGGCAGAAATTTCCTGTTGGGAGTTGTCATTTCGGCTTTTTATTGCAGGTGATAGGGTTTTAGGTAGCAGACCAATTGTAAAAGATTTACCCATAAAATCTGGTAGACTGGTGAAGGTTGTGCTGGAGTGGACTGACAAGGAACATGAGTTTTATGATGCCAGCTACCTCAAGGATCTTCCTGAGGTTCAGAAGACGGAGCTGACTGTGAAGAAAACCCGACACGAAGCTATCTCTTTGTTTTCATGCTTGGATGCATTCTTAAAGGAGGAACCCTTAGGGCCTGAGGATATGTGGTAAAATATTTGACAGCTTGATACTGTAGAAATTTAGTATATGGTTCATGTTTTGCAATAGTTGCCATTTCTTCTTACTTGTAAAATTTTGTTGCAGGTATTGTCCTCGTTGTAAGAAACACAGACAAGCCACCAAGAAGCTAGACTTGTGGAGGTTGCCAGAGATAATTGTCTTCCACTTGAAACGGTTCTCATACAGCCGATGGCTAAAGAACAAACTTGATACCTTTGTAAATTTCCCCATTCACAATCTTGATTTGAGTAAATATGTCAGAAGCAAGGATGCTTGCGGTGGATCTAATAGTTATGAACTATATGCCATTAGCAACCATTACGGTGGCCTAGGTGGTGGGCACTACTCTGCTTATGCTAAGGTAAAAACACAATTCATATTCATTTCTAATTCTGTTGTCTGGTCGGAGGTACTCCTTGAGGGGACTTATTACTTCTTGCCTGTCGATACATACTTTTATACTTTGTTGTAATGTTTATTTGAATTTTCTGGTTAAGCGTAGAGGTGTGATAGTTTATTGACTTGTCCTCTGTCCAATTATTATGAGTTGTTTGTTGCCAAGTAGTTACTCCACCCAGAATATGTTCATTTGGACAGAAAACGAGCCTAAGAACCCATCTTTAGTTAATCTAAATATTGCCACTGTTATTATAGGTTTTGATAGCACTTGTCTCGGTTAAGAAATTCAATATTTTACTCCAATTTTGCAGTTAATTGACGACAATAGATGGTATCATTTTGATGATGCCCGTGTTTCACCGGTGAGTGAAGCTGAGATCGAGACATCAGCTGCTTATGTGTTGTTCTACCGAAGAGTTAACTGTCAACCAAATGGAGCAGTGGGAGAGCCGTCCCAAGATCGTGGGACTACTTGAAGGCTGTGTATGGTCGTTAACTTTTTGGTGAAAGAACATGGAAGAGAATGGCCGGGTGTTTTTCATTATAGCGTGACATGATGAGCTTTCATTTGAAGACAGAACAGTGGATGGCATTGACGTAACCCCTGGGTTTGTTTCATTAATTGGGGGATGAAATCTCTAGAAGAAAGCCTAGAGCGGAGTAGCATGTATTTTACGAAAGTGCAACTATTTTTTGAGGGAGAAGATTTGGATGGTGTTGAGGTATCGGAAGCTTTTTGTGTGTGGTCTTTTTGACGAATTAGAATTTTTCTTCACAAAGTTTATTTATTGGGTGAATTGTTTCGCTGTTCCCTTGGTATTTATTAGGTCTGTGAAATAAAGTATACTTCCATTCTGTTATATTTCTCCTGCCCTTACTTATGGTCACAACCATCCTTGAATGCAGCATTGAAGTAATGTGGCGGGCTAGTTGAGAAGATGGAGATGGGAGTCACTCTCCTGCATATTTGATTCTATAGTTCTATTGACCTATTTCTTTTTTTTTTTTTTTTGGAAAAATACTAATAGCTAGTCTGATGGTAACAGTAACAGAAGTTCAATCTGGGCAGGTTTTCATATTTGGATTAAAGGAGAAATGGTGGGAATTGAAGCTTGCCCTTAGCTTCCCAATGTAAAAAGACTTCGAAGTAAAAAAAAAAAAGGTGGGAGACGAAGCTACTTTCAGGCCAAATACCAGACTTGAAGTATTATGCCGGTAGATCCCCTGATGTTCCAAGTAGGGGATGACCTCAGATTAGGAAGTCCAACCTATTGTTTGGCCAAGTTCATGGAACGCCAATCCCCCGGTTGGCTGGAGGTGGGAGTCCTTGGAACGGGAGGGTCGACCCTTTCCGTTTCATGTTAAATTGAAGCTCATGTTTCCATCTCTGCTCCAACACAGAACAATAAAAATGAATGGAGAACCAAAGGAACTATTAATAGGGACTCTCATTCAGGTTACCATGGGAAGTAATAAAATCAAATGATAAACATCATCATTAGAATACCAATGAGTAATTAATAAATCTACCTGCCTCTCTCTAACAGCCTAAGATAAATAAATAAATATATATATATATATATATATATATATATGTGTGTGTGTGTAAAAAGTTTCAGAAACTTAAGCTCCAGGCCAATCCTAAAAGTGAATAAAGACAGACAACACATCAGCGCCAGCCTAAAAGAGGTGAAATTCAATGCATCTCTGTCAATTTTCTTTGATTGGGACCCCCTCCTCTTGATAGAAGACGGCTAGGCCACGGCCAAACTATTTAAGGTGCAGGGTTCTAATTAAATTTCCTGTCGATGAACTTTTGTCGACATAGTGATGGTATACAAAAAAGATGATGATTCCAAGGAACACAGATAGATGCGTACATGTAAAAGAAAAATCTGAGCCTTTTTCCCATCTCCGGAGCACCATGCTATTCAATCTCCCCATATCATACATTGAAGGCCCTCTAATTTCGAAGATCAGTTCGCAGTCGAAACAACCAAGCACAGAAAGAGTAACACGCTGTGTACGACAACTTCTTCCTGAAATTAAGAAAACATCAGTCACACAAACAACTAGAATTATGTAGCGCGCAGAAATTAAAACAAAGATGCAGTCGTGATCATCTGAAGCCAATAAGTTTAATGGTTAACAACCAGGACACCTCATTGAGTAAGTACACCTATCTATAATCACCAGAAGAGCACTATCAAAGAAAGAAGCGCAAGCGTACAAATAGGAAACAGAAATTCTCTCCACAACAATAGAGAAATTGAACTTCCCCAAACATAGAAGCACTATGACATTTGAAACTCTCATGACTTACCTCTCAAACAGAAGCAAAAGTGCAAATAATTACACCAACCTATATTGTACTGGAATAAGAACAAACACCAAGATTAGTCCAAGTTTTCACAAGAGAAGTCCAGTGACAAACTTACTTTGGTTGGTTTTCAGAGAAGCTGGTGACTGATGAAAACTCACCTTGGGTTTCAGAACATTGCACTATTTTCTATGACAAGATGCATTTTTATATTTTTTTAGGAATTATAAGGGGTTTTGGTAGTTTTTGACAATGTCTTCTACATACGAATTTTACAAACAAACGTGTGACTCAACTACCCTATCAGAGTTGGACAGCAATTGTAATTGTGCAATTTGGTCCATAAATAACATGGTAGATATGTGACTAAATTAGTAAATTTCAATGGCAAGGATATGAAATACAAAAGAGCTTAAACAAGCACCTCCTACCCCCCCCCCCCCCCAACCCCAAAAAAAAACTTTTCCAAAAACATTCATCGACTGTAAAAAAGCCAAAATGACGCAATTGTTTCTCCTCCTAGCTCTAATCATAAACTGACTCGAAAAGAGGGGAGAGCAGGATGAGTATTCTTGACATTAAAAAAAATTATTGACAACTTTTAGACACATAATAATAAAAATAAAAAAAGGCATGATCCGCTAACTAATAAAAGGGGATTTCTTAACCATCATTGGTTCGCTCACATCCTAAAACAAATGGAAAACACCATCCTCCACTAGAATTGACACAACTAGAGACGACGGCGTTTTGTCCCAAAGAAGTAAAGAAAGCAATGTACTACAGAAACAAACATATCCGCAGTAGTCAATCAAATCTAAACCCAACCTGGGATTGATTTCCCAACAAAATCCAACGATCTTTGATCCGTCCACCACACTCTCCTATTAAATCATAGACAGGACATCTAACACCACACAGCTTTAGTGGACACCAACGTATCTACGCGTCCAACTGTTTCTAAACCCAACACTCAACCACTAGAATGCGCACCCTAAACCTATGCATCGAGGGTGTGCGCACATTAGATTCAGCAAATGACTGGAAACTTACCGCAGAATAAGATATAGACAGATAACCCGTGGAAGTGCTCGCCGGCGGGGACGGCATCGGCGGCCGTGTACCAAAGCCACTTGTATTCGAACTACTGGAGCTAGAATTAGTAGTACCGACGTCGTTTGAAAATCCAAGCGGATAGGCCGGCGTTCCGTCGGGCTTGAACAGTCCGTAATTCCTCTCCGAGGCCGGTCCAGGCTTCATATTTTCATTGAACAGAGCAAACACATAAATGTTCAAATCCGAGGTCGGCCTCATTGGCGTACCTTTCTTTTGAGCAATCAACTTCATCAGATTCCCATTGTACTTCTTTGCGTTCTCAGGAGTTGCCCCGGCCTCGTCTTCGTCTCCTTTCGAAGGCCAACCTGTCTCCGAGATCTGCACGCTCAATTTCTTAAACCCTAACGAAGCAAGAGCAGAATAAACCGCATCGATCTGAGCAAACAACATGTTGTCATAGTGAAGGTTCGAAACAGGATCCACAATGCCCGTGGTGGACTGAAATAGAACGAAATCGATGGGGACTTGTTTGGGATTAGCCTTGTATGCGAAGTAGGGGTAGGCATTGATGAGAAAAGGAGAGCCGGTTTTGACATGGAAATTCAAAATCTGAGTTATACAAGCGGTGAGATCTGTTCGGAAAGCTCCGGCGGACGGGGGGTAGGAGATCTGGAGAACGGCCAAGGAGTGTGCCGTGGTGACACTGACTTGCTTGTGGAGGTTGAGATTGACAAGAGCTGTGTGTACACCTTGCATAGCAGGAAGGAGGTCATCGGAGAGTGAAGTGTCGTTGAAGGTTAACACTTCGTTTCCGACTGCAATACAAATAATTTTTGTGGCTGGTAAATAAACTTGGACGTTTGTTTTTACCCAGGCTAGAGCCTTGTCTGGGTCTCTCATTTTAGACAAATATTCGTTTCCGAGTCCGACTATGAACTCGACTCCGGTGTTGGCGAATGCCTTGAGAACTCGTGGATCTGCGTCGTAGAGTTTTAATTTGGTGGCACCGACAGATTTCACCAACGGGATAACGTTTTCCGGTGAAGGAAGATTGTTAGCGATCTGGCCATAGTTGATTCCGATTGATGCCACCATGATTGGAATTAGAAGAACAATCCCTAAAGCACAGTAGGGTACAGAGTTGGTAAGTAATTTTTGATAAATAAAGTTTTTAACAAAAATTGAAAACCAAAAACTCGGTATACAGAAAGTAACACTACCTGAGATGAGAAAGAGTATTGACGAACAGTTGAGTGTGGTTGCGAATCCCATTGATAGATAGAGATGGCCAACACTTGCTTTGGTAGAGACACAACGACGGAATGTTGTACTGATCAGTGGGTAGAGAACAAGTTCATTAAATAAATAAAAGGCTGTCAACAAATTAATGTGTGGCCGTTGTGGGCTAATTTTGAAGCTACTAGCCTACGGCGGCGTTTGACGTCACCACCACAGCCTAAAGACAAGAAAACACCACTTTTTCTTCACACATATATGTATTGGGGGACTCAAATTTGAGTAGTAGCAGAGTTTGCTAAATCAGTCACTGCGACAGCCTATACCTGAACTAAGTGGGAATCATTAGTTTCTCGATCTTCTGAATATCTATATCTATATATATGGGCGTGAGTGTGTGAGTGAGCACCAACGGCAACGGCAACGGCAACGGCAACGGATTGGACGGTCGGCCGCCCGAGACTTAAAAGCTATTGGCTATGTAGTATGCACCTTACGCTAAGTAAGGTATACTTTTTCTTTTTTCTTTTTTTGTTTGTTTTCCCGAATCCATTGAAATGCTTTTGATTCTTATGCAGGCTCGTGGGGTCCAATATTTCAAAGTTTAAACGATCATCTTGGTGCGTACACTAGCATGAGAGCATTTTTTCGGACGGACTTCACATGCTAACCATTCCCAAGCTGGTAGGCTTTTCCTTTGTTGTACCATTCACTTTTTCTTCTTTGTGTGCTGGTACATTTTTCAATGTCCCCTCACCCTCTCCTTTTTATTCATTTTTTTTCCCTTAACCCACATTGCATCGGCAAGCCTGTCTGCAATGCCCACCGTCCAAACACAGTTCCGAACTAATTTGTCTAAAAATAGATTTTTTTTTAACTCAATTTGGAAACTCATTTGAAACTTACCAACAATCTGAAAAGGCTAGAATGACTTGTATTAGTATATTTTAACATGATGATTGATAATTGATAATTGATTATTAATGATGATGATGAGGAGATTCGATGGCTCTTTGTAGTCTCATTATTCCATAATGGCAATACACCAGTTTTTGTTCGGTGTTTGCTTGAATTATGCATACTAGCGAGTAGGGAGCACGTGTTGATTACAGGGGTCTGATCAAACATTCGTTGTATGCCCTTCCATGTGCACGTCGATCCAGAGTAGCCAAAAAAGTGTTGATACCGACGTTGGATAATTGGGAATGATTTTGTGCACTGATTAGCGTTAATATTCTTGTGTATTGAAAGAGGAAGGAGGGGGCGGGGGGGTCATTCTCCTTTTTGGTCCCAGGCCAACACTTCACTTAGGACATGTTTGGTACGAAAGTTTAGAAGAATTTGAGAACATAAGTTAGGGTATAAATTCCCTTAAATTCATGTTTGACAACTATGAAATAGGAATAGAATTTGAATCTTGACCCGGTCATAAAATCCACATAATTGAATTTCATGAAACCCATGAGGGGTGAATTTTATATGAGGTTAAGGGATTTATCATACAAATGACATTTATACTCTTATATATCCTATATACTCCATATACAAATTGGTTAAGGGATAAAATAATCATTTATATATAAATATATTATCATAATAATCATATATCTCTGCGCATACCAAACATAGGTATGAACAACATTGAAAGTTGAATCCCATATTTAAATCAAACCCAAATTTAGACAAACTCATCCCAAAAAACATACCAAACTTACCCTTTGGGGTTAGGCCCTATTTGTTTATTGTTCAGTGCTAGAATACTAGAATACCTTGGCCATTTTATTTAACTACAATGGCACACGTACAAGTACAATTGTATTGAGATTTTCAACTAATACAAACAAAACACACATGAGATTATACGACACACATTTTATAGCGCTCATGGGGCAGCAACATTTTCCTTGGCAAGTGGAGCGATCTCCTCCCCGTCAATTCCAGGTTCACTGCCATCAACGCCCAAGCTCAGTAGCATCAATTCCCATTTCTTGGCAGGCCCCTGAAGGACATACAAACACATTTTTTGAAGACATGTTTTATACAAGTTCTATTTTCCATGGTTTTCTTTTTGAAGTACTTAGAATTAT
This sequence comes from Ilex asprella, assembly GCA_023539305.1. Lineage (NCBI taxonomy): Eukaryota > Viridiplantae > Streptophyta > Magnoliopsida > Aquifoliales > Aquifoliaceae > Ilex > Ilex asprella. The sequence goes on along the minus strand of CM042186.1, from coordinate 40,528,053 downwards.
GCAAAGAACAGCATTGGGGGTTCAATTTTATGCCTACCTTCCAAGAAAAGTCTTGCTTCATGCAACTTATGATCATCTCTTTTAGGGCAAGGCTACCGTAGATTGCAAGGGCTCTCGCAACAGTTGTCACAATCTTAATTACATCTGCTGGATCAACAGTGTCACACTGATCGCAAGAGCACAATGTATTAGTTTTTGAACAAAGAATACCTGAATAAGTTAAAAACAAGTGGGACACTCGCATAACGTGTGCAGGGACAGTGAAAGGCTTACTTCAACATTGAAAGCATCCATATGGAACCCTGTATAACCTTCTTTGACAGTGTCAACCAGTCCACCTGTCAAGGGACAGATGCACACCTGTTCCAATAGTTTTCGTGTGAGGAATAGAGGCCGAGTTTAGAGCAAATAATTAGAGTTTAATAACGCAAAACTCATGGTATAAGAGATGAAGCCAGTCTAAGAAAACAAGAAGGTATGAGAACTTACCGTTCCATAGCGCATAGCATGTAACTGAATGAGACCGCAAGGTTCAAATCTACTTGGGATCAACATGAAATCAGATGCAGCAATAATCTTGTGGGCCAAGGGGACATTGAACTTCGCTACTCCTCTAACCTTGTCAGGGTACAATACCTCAAGTTGTTCAATCTGCTTCTCAAAGTGTTTTTTGCCAGTTCCCTGAAATGAAAAGTACATATCATCATTACAATTCAGTTTTTCAATTTTTGTTGCAGAACCCAGAATAAGTAGAGCAATTGATATTCACCAGGATTACTATCTGAACATTCATACTGATGAATTTCGGAATGGCAGCTACAAGAATATCTGAACCTTTCTGCTCTTCTAGTCTACCAATGAAGCCAATCAGAGGAATATTCCTGTCCACAGGCAACCCAACTTCTGCTTGAAGTGTTTCCTTCAAGATAGGCTTTGCATCCATAACCTGTAAGTCATTGTTCTGGTTAGCACAGATTTTAATCCCAGAAACTAGAGAAAACCACTTGAAAGAATAATTAGAAAAGAAAAAAAGGATTCATGAGTTTCTTACGGTTGTGATGTCATAGTTGACATCAATGAACTTATCCGTTGCTGGATTCCACTCCTGGGTATCCATTCCATTCACAATGCCAGTTATGCCAGTCTTACGAATTATATTATCCAATTCCACACCTTTCTCAACACCAGAAACAAGTTCCTGGGCATAATATGGGCTCACGGTTAAAACCCTATCTGATTCTAATATTCCAGCTTTCATCCAGTTAATTTTCCTTCCCTTCACAGGTTTGTCATACCTGCAACATCAAAAAACTACTTAACACGGCAGCAGAAACAGTCGGCACAACTCATAAAAATTGCAAAATCACATCAGTGGCCACAAATATCTTTAAAGGAAAATCCAAGAATTCAATCACCCTACCCGTCAATAAAATCAAAAGAGCTCTTAAATTGATCAGGCAGATTCAGAAGTGCAAAGTCTGAAAAGGTAAATCTGCCCTGATAGGCAATGTTGTGGATGCAGAAAGTGACCTGTAATCACTCATAAGAGGCAACCTTAGATACCAAAAATGCTCCTTCGTTTGTCCAAAGGTCTCCACAACGCACTATACAGCAAATATTACCTTGGCAGTATTGTAGATTCCCCTGGATTGGTACATAGTTTTCAGGTAGCATGGAATGAGAGCAGTGTGCCAATCATTGGCGATGAAGATGACATCCTCACCTGCACAAATTTCGAAATATTAGGTACAGTTTGCAAAGTGATTTTTTGATACTACAAGTAATAAAAGTCCAGAACTCTTAGACAAAGATGAATACCATATGGTCCAGAGAAATGTTTACTGCTGTTTAAATTCAAAACTCTTGGTGCCTCCAGAGCTGCCTAAAAACAACATAAATGCATGAGAATATTAGCAACGCAACAAAACAGTGTCCATGGTTAACTTAAAGCATGAAGTAAGTAGACACTAAGAAAACCGAGCAGCTTTAGGAAATAAAAAAACCCAATTTATGGATGGTTTCCCATTTGTGACTACACATATATCTGTTGCATAAGGCGTGGATTTAGCAAATTAAAACCATACAGAAATTAGAGACTGAAAAAATAGCTTACTAGGCACAACAAGCTAAATCGAAGTTGGTTGTCCTGATAATCATCTCCGGTCTTAGGGCCATAGATCTTTGATGCCGTTTTTCCCCAAACCTTTAAAAGTTCAAATAGTAACGATTAAGACGAACATTCCATGTCCTACAAACATTCCTCAAACATTACACTTTGGCTTCTAAACCCAAGCACTGAAATTCAGAAAAAGGTAACCTTCTCCAGGAACATTGGATGATCCACAAAAACACGATCAACTCCACGTTTATAGCAGTGGAAGAAGCGAACGGTCTCGATTCTGTCTCCAACTCTTATCTGCAACAGAAAAGCTCCAATTTAGTGAACAAAATCCCACGCACTACACAGTAGCTGAACCACCAAAAAAAAAAAAGGAGGAAATCACCAAGACAATACAATTGGAGAAAAAATTTACCTCCACGAGCACACTAGTGTCCCAAGCATCTCTGTACTGATCATAGCGTGGAGACACTGTCATAACTCGATGCCCATTGGCCTAGATAATGGAAGAAATAGAGATTAGTTACATAGGATGAGCTGGATAGATGACTCAACATATCTGAATTTGGAAAGATGAGACTTATGCTTACCGCCATGGCGGGTGGCAGTCCACCAAGAACATCACCTAGCCCACCAGTTTTGCTCCATGGGCCCACCTCAGCTCCCACAAAAACCAAGTTCATCCCGCCTGCACAAATAATGGCTCCCGAAGGTTTGTCACTCCCAATTTTGGCCTCTTTTCTGTTGGTTTTCCTGACAGTTACTTTTCCATTGGCTTTCTGTTGTAGGATGTCCACTGTTTTTAAAGATCTCAAGCCATTGTGAGTTGCAGTTTGGCTCCTTAGGCCTATTTGTGCCAAGTTTGTTTTATTTTCTGATCTCAAAGTTGCTCCACTGGATACATGTGAGCTTCTTGATCTTGATACAAAGTGTGAAGTAGCCAAGGTAGCCATTGGTACTGTCCTTGTTCTAAAAGAAATAAGGGAAGGAATTTAATAAAATTTTGCAAATTACAATTGCCAGATGCAACAAAAACTTCCTCCAAAAGTATATGGAATTATTTAGAAATACTAAAGTGTATATATGTGAAAAAGAGGATGGGTTGTTGTATGCGTATCTATATATATTTTTAAAGCTGAATTCACCATCCATCCTGGCTTCAATTAGTTACCAAGAGAAACATGATCTACCTCATAAACAAGTACAGATAATCTATTAGCACTACTGGACAAATCACACAACACATGCTTCACATTAATTTCATCAAGAACAAGAAGAGAGACAACACCAGCAACAAAGCAGAGCAGGCATACATCAGAATAAACGGACATATCCCTGGATCTTTATTGTCACGAAAAGAATACTTTATCCTAACAGTTTTGAATCAGCTTTTGCTCATCAATAGATTATAAAGAGTAACAGAGACAAGACAGTTTAATTAATCTATGCTGAGTCAAATAACTTCACAGATCAATACACCGCACATGTTTCTTGAAGTATTTTGTAGCAATTCCGTACAACTGATCAAACAATAAAGTAGAATCAAGCATAAAAGTAAGAAAAAAGGTGAGCAATCGGAAGGTTTTTTTAACTTGGACAACTTTTTTTTTGGTAAAAAGGGATCAGGGAGAGGCCATAATTACCAGACGCAGCAATAAAATTTTTTTAAAAAAAACCTTGAAAATCACAGGAACTATTCAGCACAATCAGAGCCAAAACACAAAAAGTCAGTAAGAAGTATCGCAAGGGAGACGACATTAAATAGGAGGAATGGTTTACTAGGATCGGAATGGATGGAGAATATATTTAAAAAGTTTGTTACTCCATGATCAGCAACTGAGAGAAATTAGAAACATACAGAGCAAACGTCTCACGGTTAGTTACAATTACTAGTGTGAGTGTGAGTGTGAGTGTGAGTGTGAGAGAGAGAGATTGACCTTCGAGGCCACAGCAAAATGTGGAAGAAGGTGACAGTAGCGGAGTAAGCCCTCTGTTGGTGGTGTTACATATGTAGTGGCTGGGATGTGAAATATGTCATGATGGTGTGTCTCATCACCTCTTGTCCGTCATTATTATTAGTATCATGAAAAAATTTATAAAAATATATATATTTAATTTATTCTGAATATTAAATATTAATTTAACTTATCTATTTTACATATTTAATAATTATTTAAATTTATGTCACATTCGTATTGCCAAAAAAGAATGGACACCAATAATGAAAGCATCAAAGAGCCTCCAATTTGTAATGTGTGCCAGGCTCTGGAGCTTGCAAACAAAAACAGGTGGTGGCTTCAGTAGAATAGTGGGGATCCATTACTGATTACCCCACCCCAACCCAACTTTAACCTGAATAGCTGAACAATTGAGAGGATCAAGATTTTTAACCACGTCTAAGGGCAGACGTTTCATCATCTAGTCCAAATTTGTGCATTGCTTGCTTGTATGGGTCCCCCGACTGGAAGTGTCAATCATGGTTCAAGATATCGGCCGAGTCCAATACGACTCGGCCGAGTCGTATCCGACTTGGCCACTATCGTTACGATAACGATACCCGAAACGTAAAAATCACGAGATGAGCTAATATCGGCGATATTTCGGCGGTATCTCGGTGGTATCTCGGTATCTCGGCGATATCTCGGTTGGACTCGGCCGAAACGAACCGAGTCAGACATATTTATGGATACATATTTGTTGTTCTTTTTTTTTTTTTAAATTAGGTACTAGTAAGTTAAAAAAAATTCTAATAACATATGTTTAAAGTTTAGTGTGTCCTTAAATAAAAACATTCAACCTAAATGATGATAACTATTTTCGGTAGCGTCCTTATAATTCATTTTTATTATGTTTAATATGTTAAATAATGTATTTTTGGAATATAATGCAAGAATGATGATATTTACATATTTTAAAAAATTTCATGATTTTTTTTTTAAAAATTGGGTTTTCTATCTAACGTTTTGAGCGTATCGACCGATATTACGCCGCGACCGATGTGTCTCAATGCCCTCCGAGTCGATGACCGATACCGCGACTTTGAACCATGGTGTCAACCAATAGTTAAGGGTGTTAATCAAATTTTTGTCGAGCTTTTGTCAAGTTTAATTTACACATAAACGAGTTAGCTCGTTTAACTATTTACTCATAAACGAGCTTAAAATAGTGTTCAAGTTAGGCTTGATTAACAGCCCTACCAATAGCACTGATCACAACAGACCCCACATATTCCTAATATTTCCAACTCCGTTCCCCGCAAATGAAATGCCTCTCATCTAATCCTAGCCTGGAGGAGATAGATGATGGTAGTTACTAATAGTACCACAAAATACTTAAAGATAAGCTTGGTAATTTAGGTCATATTACTCAAGTCGAGAGTTCAGCTCAGCAATATTATTTACAGACATCGATCTCAGATCTCAATTCTCCGTGTCCACATCTCAAGGAAGGTTGTACAAAGGACAGGTGGACTCCAACGAGTTTCGTTCTGCAATAAGGGCGACCATTACAAGGGAGGAGCGAGGATCTCACCTCAGATCAAGCAAGGCCCAAAAATAGCTATAAATAGGAGGCAAAACCCTCGAAAGAAGGGGAGAAGCTATTGTAGACTTACAAAAACACGATTTGTAAACTTTATATAGTAATCAATATATTCAGGAACAAGAGACTCCTTTAAGAATGGATTAGCCGAGCTCTCGAACTGATAAACCACTATAAATACTCTGTGTAATCAACCACTTATTCCCAAATCATATTTCCTAGAGCTTTGAAGCTCAGACTGAACTGAATTCAACTGTTCAGTGCACTTTATATTAACATCACTACTCAATCGTGTTAAGAAGATCATCAGTTGACATCATCTGTGGGAATGACCGTTCCTGTTAAAAATATACTAATTTTTTTCAGTAATTGATAGTTTTTACACACAACATGAGCAGAAGTCAAATGAATCCTCTTCGATTACAGAACCAACAAGAAACTACCACTGGAAGGCAACAAGAAAATTCCCATGACTTATTGCCTACACCTAAAGTCGATCCCCCCATGGTGGATCCCACACCAAACAACGAACTGAAGGCCCTTCGCTTAGCCAATCAACGTCTCCTCCAACAGAATGAGGAGTTGTTGAATCTCCTTTAGCATCCCCAACGGGCGCAACCAGCCCAAGGCGATCCCCCTCAAAGGGAACAACAACACGACAACCCTCAGAAAGACATCATCGAGGGAGATTAGCACAATCAAATTGTGGGCAATGCCCATCATCGAATTCATAAGAATGAGGACAACGAGGAAATGCAAAGTCAAAACAAGGAAGCTCATAATAATGAGTTTTCCCTGTTTTAACAGGAAAGGAAAGAGCAATATTGGGAACAACGCTTCAGAGACATCCAACAGGAGCTCATCCACATAAAGATGTCTCAGTTCAATAGACTGAGTCCCCATTTACCGTACAGGTGCTGCACTTTCTACTTTCCCCATTTACCCTAGATGGAGGTCTTTGATGGAACAAAAAATTTCATGGACCACCTCAACACCTACAAAAATCAAATGGAGCTACATGGATACCAAAATCCAGTACGATGTCGGGCCTTCGCCATCACTTTAAAAATTTCAGCCCTAGCATGGTTCAACAAGCTGACCCCGACATCCATCTCATCCTTCAGAGCTCTCCGTCTCCTTTATATCGCACTTCATAAGATCTTGGACTTATCGACAATCGAGTTATCACCTGTTGAACGTGAAATAGGGACCCAATGAGAGCTTGCGGAGCTACGTTTAGAAGTTCAACTCATAATCTCTGAAAGTGGATGTCCCTGACGACAAGTTCACAATCATTGTCTTCATTGTTGGGCTAGAAATTCAATCAAAGGACCTGATGTTCTCCATCTCCAAAAACCCACAAGCTAGTATGACAGAAATCCTTGTCAATGCATAAAAGTACATCAACGACGAGGACTAATTTCCAAGGTATGGGAGCTCGTCAACGCACAAG
>CM042186.1:40488700-40515941 GCA_023539305.1 Ilex asprella | reverse complement strand
ATGAAAAATTGTATGTATTGTGAACATATTTTATATTTTTTGGCTACATTATTATATTTAATAATTTTTTAAAATTTTTTTATTATAAGACTGGTTCGAACAGTTAAACCACCGGTTGAACCAATGAACCATTGATCTAGTCCCTCTGTCGGTTCAATGTCCGGTTTAGTTCTTATAACATTGGTATGAACAGATTAGGCCAGTCACGCAAAACCTTTGGAGAAAATTGGGAATTTTTTGAGAAACCCTAGATCCTCAACAAATTTGGGAAGATGAAGTTACAAGGGGAGAAGAGAAGAAATAAAGTCTTAAGACAGAATGTAAAGAGGGTTCGAGGATGTGAAAGACGACTTTTTCGTCTGCAAATAGCATTTAAAGCCAAGCGTACGTGGACCCTCAAAATAAGGGATGTACACGAGAAAAAAATGATTACACATTCGCCATAACTGTCAGAGTAAAGTCCCATCATGCGCGAATCGAGGTCGACCTCAGACAACCTTACTCATGGCATAATCCTTACTCAAATCAATCTATTTGACCAGGGACTGGGGGGCAACTGATGGTACCATAAAATACCCAAGAATGAGCTCGGTACCAAGTCATGCTACTCAGGTCGAGAGCTCAGTTCATCGATATTATTTACAGACCTTAACCTCGGACCTCAACTCCCTGTGTCCACATCTCGAGGAAGGTTGTGCATAGGACAGCTGGACCCCATCGAGTCCCCCTTTTGTGGCATCAATTACCCAATGAACGCAAGTCTTGTTGCACAATAAGGGCGACCGTTACAAGGGAGGAGCAAGAATATCGCCTCAGATCAAGTAAGACCCAGAAATAGCTATAAGTAGGAGGCAAAACCCTCGAAAGAGGGGGAAAAGCTATTGTAGCCTTACAAAAATACTCTTTGTAAACTTCACACGATAATCAATATATTCAAGAGCAAGAAACGCATTTGAGAGTGCATTAACCGAACTCTCGAACTGGTGAACCACTATAAATACTCTGTGTAATCACCCACTTATCCCCAAATTATATTCCCTAGAGTTTTAAAGTTCAAATTGAACTGAATCCAACCGTTCAGTGGACTTTATATTAACTTCACTGCTCAATCGTGTTAAAGAAATCACCAGATACGTAGGAGAGTCAAGAGTGTGAGGTTCAACATTTTCTTTTTCACTTTCATTCCCACTCCCATGCCCAATCAAACCACAAACCACTGGCCATTGATTTTTATTCATTGCAAAGCTTAAAGAGAGATATAACTGAATGTGCAAGTCTCTCAAGCTTAAGTATTTCAAGACGTACAGGAGAAAAAGTAACAGCAACCGAATGCAAGCAAGCATTCAAATACAGTTCTAAGAGCTATAGGGAGGTGTGAATTGTACTCTTTCAAGACTTTTCAAGGTCTCTAGCTGCGTTGGGATCATCATCCAGGTGAATGACTCTATCTCTGTTTGGTTGCAGAGCTTAAACTAATACATTCTTAATTCATAATATAATGTGAATATGAGCGAAAACAGGGTAGATATTTTATCTTTTCCGTTTTCCGTTTCCCATTTTATATGCTTGCTAAAAATGCACCATTTTTCCCACCCAAATATGGGTTTGAAGGTAGCAGACCTAAAAAGTTCAATTTTAATACGTTCATGTAGATTGATGTTCCATAAAAAAAAGCATATTTAACAGATATGTGCCCTTAGATGCATATCATGATTCATGAACCACACCAATAAGCAACATCTAAATCTCATTAGGGAAAGAAGAAAAATAATTATTGAAAGAATTACATGTTAAATGGAAAGTTTGATGCCAACCATATACACCATAAACAGGGGAACCCCATTGTCTTCACAGAAGAAGAAGAATGAAAAACATTCAACACCACACAATTACCACTACCCCACCTGTGGAGAATCAAATACACTCGGCTGGAAGACTCACCTATGCATAGTTTTTAAAGATGCAGACATTCAACCTTTTTCCTCGAAAGGCAAATAATATGGACAAGTAATTTACTTGCTTGTCTATCAATATCTAATTCCAGCCAGACGCCAGGAACAAGCTAAGCAAATGATCGAGGAACCAAATGAAACTTCCACCAAGCCAACCAAATCGCTCACTGATTATAATAAATCGAGCAGTACTATATATCCCAAATTTATATCTTAAATATGTATCACAATTTAATAAGAATCATTAGATAAGTGAGTCTTATCAATTTTTTTTATTGTGACTCATTCATCCAATGATTCTCATTAATTTGGAATACACATTTTGAATATAAATTTAAAATACAAAGCATTATTATAATAAATTTGCACGGTACACATTCAAACAGCTCATATCTTTCAGTAACACCACAAAAGATGATTTCAAACACGCCCAAAATTTCCAGTACAAAGACAAATGAATGAGGAGTACGAAGTTGAACAACACCACAAAAAAACAAGGAAAACCGACGAAAATGACCCTCCTGTCAATCACAAATCAAGTATCAGACCAGACCAGACCAGACGAGAACAATAATAATCTATATAATAAATGGGGCTATAGGCCTGTAGTTAATGCGGTATTTCGAATCTTTACAAGTAATGCTTTAGTCAACAATTAACGCTGCCTTTCGCAACCACCCAATGCAATACGGTGAGGCGAGAGATATGGACGGCCCTCGTCTCTGGGTCACCTGTGTGCCGTCACCAAAGTCTCAATGAACCTCAAGCCATCAAATCTTGGGGCGAATTTCTCCCTATCGGACGACATCCCTTGACAAGTGGTAGCGCTACCCTTCCCCGAGGAAGAAGATGAGCCCTGTCAAAACCAAACATGATAAATTGAATTAGTAATTACTGAAAAAAAAAAGATAATTGAACTAGTGTAGAACATCAGGAAAGATGAACTATAGCTTACAATTCCAGGAATTCAGTCATTGGTTTGAACGGATGATCTCATTTGAACTTCAAATTAACACGAAAATTCACAAGAACAATTTGCAAACGTCGAAAAATATAATATTAGGCAGATAAAGCATTCAGGGGAAGAGACGAGAGAGTATTTTTAGCTAAGATCAAAAAGGTTAATTTCCAATCTTATTCATAGAGCCACATGAAGTCCTACTTTAATTTCATCATCATTACCATCCTTCGCGCGTTAAATGAATTAGTTCCTAAAAAACAACAAAATCAGGTCCCAAATCGATCAACAAGCCACGAAATCTAGAAGAAAATATTTGCCAATTTCAAAATCAAATTAAATAAAGGAAATCTAAGTTGAGGTAAACTCGAAAAATATAAACAAAAGGTGAAAGCAATTATAGACGATGTGCAACTTAAATTAGATGGTGAAAATCTGAGAAATTAACGTGAACACGACAATTACAGAACCAAAATAGACAAGAGGAGAAGAAGTTACCATATTGGAACAGGGATTGAAAGAGACGTCAGGATGAGCCGAGGAGGTGAGAGCTACTGTAGATGCGACGAGAGCGGACGCAACAAAAGAGCAAGAGCCCTTCATTTTCTTGACACCACTGTCCGATTAGAAGACCCCAGCACAGAAGAACGGTACAGATCTTGTGGAAGCCCCAAATGGAATGGACGAAACCCGACGAAGTTCGCCGGATCTCGACCTCCTCACTTTCTCTGTAATTCTTCTTCTTGGTTTTGGAGCGAGTCCCTCTCTACTGCCGGTATTTACAAACATTTGTATTATTTTTAATTTAGTATTATTAGGAAAAATTACACCAAGACCCTAAAGTTTATCACTTAATCATTTTAACACTTAGTATTTAAAATATTACACACAAATCTCTAAAATTTATATGTACGTAACACCTAATCTCCTTTCGTCAATATCCATTAGTCTATCTACTAGTAAATTATATTTAGATGTCCTAAAGTTTGTAAGGTATAATATTTAAATCCCTCAAATTTAAAAAAATTATAATTGATAAGAAAAATGATAGTCAAATACCTTTTCGTTTACCATATCTTTAGGGATACCTATTCTATTTTTTGAATCTTCACTAACACGCCATATCAGATTAAAAGTGTCAATTAAAAATTTTGCCCATGATATATTTTTAGGAAAAATTTTATCTACACCATCTCTAAATAAAAATATTTTTAATGAGACCCCTCTGTATTCTATATTTTTTTACGTATTAAAATTTAGGCCGATTAAAATTAAATTTACTCTAATTAAAATACATTTTTTATTTATTAAAATTCGAGCCGATTAATCGGTCCCAATTTTGAAGTCTAGACATTCAAGTCTATTAAAATTCTATTTGAATTTTAATCGATCCCAATTTTGATATATAAAAAAAATATAAATTTTAATACATAAAAAATAAAATTTACTCAATTTTAATTAGCAAGAATTTTAAGAAGTAAAAAAATATAAATTTTAATTGACTAAAAGTCAATTTTAATCGGTGCTAAAGGATCAAGTAGACCTCAAACCAACTCAAATTTTAATATATAAAAAAATAAATTTAATAGACTTGAATGTTAATATGTAAAAAAATAAAATTTAATCAATTTTAATCAAATTTTATTTAACTCAATTTAATGTGATAAAAAATGAAATTTAATAAGTTTGAATTTTATGTAGAAAAATTATTTAAGATTTATTTAGGGGCAATTTTAGTATTTTAGATGATTTTTTTTATTTGTTAGAAAAAGGTTGGTTTAGCGACATAGGTATCAATAATGTTTAAATATAAACTAGAATGGATGACAATGTTATTTTTTATAATTAAGGGAGTATCCTTGAAGATATAATAAATTAAAAAATGTGTGACTAAAATTTTTCCTAATTGGTACTGTTGTTAAAAATTTTGATGGCCTACACGTCAGTTTGTTGGGCTTAGATCACTTAAAAAAGAAGTTGGAAACCAGAAGTTAGCTTGGGAGATCAACTCTCCAATGCCTAAATTAGTAAGGAATTTAAAGATATGAACTGCGTATAGTAATCAGTATAGATATATTAAATAACTCAATTTAACACTCATTTATATATAATTATATTGTCTATTAAAATAAGACTAAAAAGTTAAATAAGGAGTCAAACTGTAGTTGATATAATATATTCTATCTTTAATTAGAGTAATTTGATCATTTAAGAGATTTCATAAATTCCGTAACTAATAAGAAGTTTTAGTATAATATTTTAAACTTGAGTAATTTAAGTGTTACATGCTTATAAACTTTAGGGGTTGATAGCAGAGATCTAAATGTTATACATGTATAAATTTTAGAGAGTTTGTATATAATATTTTAAATGTCGAGAGGTTTAAATGATTAAGTGATAAATTTTAAGGGAGTGTGAATATAATTTTTCTTATTTATTATTATTTAACATCTCCACGCTTTTCTCATGTAGAGAGGTCAATCGTCACCGACTGTCAGTATGGCCTGATTGGCTCGGTTGGGTGGTCCAGTCCATTCCCTGCAGGTCTCACCCACCTCAAAAACAGAAATATATGTGCTCCAGCTTGTCGCCGATAGGACAGTGAATGAATCCATAAGGCCCCGTTTGGTAACGTTTAAATTTTTCGTTTTTCGTTTTTATTTTGATATTTAAAGAAAACGAGAAAAAAAAACTCGTTTGATAACCGTTTATGTTTTTCGTTTCTGTCATCGTTTGATAAACGGGGAGCGATTTTCAAAAATCAAAAAAAGTCGTTTTTGGTTTCCGTTTTTCGTTTTTCAAATATGACAAATTGGGAAAGTAAATATGACAAATTGGGTGTAATTATAGGGATCCGGCTCCCTGCTTTTCCTTAAGAACAGCAGTCCTTCTGTTCGCCCAAAACGGCATGGTTACCACTCTTTTTTCTATTTTACGGCATCGTTTTATTTTTCTTTAACAGTTTTAAAAGTTTGGCGCACTCCTACACCAAAAACGGGTCCTCTGGTTTTTTAATTCTAGATACACAGTTGGAATAAAAAAATTCAAATTTCATTCTTACCTTTTCCAATATACGAATCAAAATTTGTTTATTCATAGAGGTAACGTTTGATTTTACGATTCGTCTCTTTCATCCATTTCAAGCATTCTTATGTCCGTTTTAAATATTTTTAAGTGGATATATGTATAAACACACACACACACACACACACATATATATACATACATACACACCCACAAATTTATATTTTTATTTGTTGAATTTTTCTTGACCTAAATTTAAATTTTAAAATTTTGAATCTTCGATTATTTTGTTGATTTATTTAATCATTATTAAATTTTATAATATGATTTAATTGTGATGTTTTGGTTTTGTTGTTAATTTATATCGATCATGGGTTCGAACCTCATCGTCACCTTATCTATGTAACGTATTATTCAAAAATATATATATATATATACATTAAAGCTCGTTTAGTATTGATACAGAAATTAGTCCATTTTTTTTTTGCAGGTACTGACATTTATAATGAAGTTCGTTGTGATTAATGAAATTGTGAACACTTCAAGTATTGGTATATTGTTTAACTCGAAATAAGATGCTTATGAGTTTTATAACAAATATGGAGATTCAGTCGGATTTAGTGTGAGAAAAGACTATCATAATAAAAGTAAGAAAGACAAGATCATGATTTGTAGAAAGTATATTTGTTGCAAAAATGGACAAAGAAGTGTGAATAAAAGGGATTAGAAAGTAATAAAGACGTGAGCCGAGGTACGAACCGAGTGTCTGGCTCACATGTGCATATCCCTCAATCAGGAAATTGATAAATTTATCATGGTCAAATGAGAGGATGATCAAAATCATCCATTGCATCTTAAAGAATGTGTGCATATGATGTCATCCCAAAGGAAAATTTTTATTGTGCAATGCATTCATATTGACATGGCAGCGGATTATGAGATATTACTTAAAGATTCATATGAACTTATGAGTATCCGGGCAAGTGGAAGGGAAAATTTGGGGTTCACTCGGCAAGATCAAAAAAATTACATCCGTGATAGGAGATAACGAGAGTTGAGATATGGTGAAGCCCGTAGTTTGTTGAATTATTTTCAATTAGAAACGGTTAAAAATTCATCAGTTTACTATGGTATCTAGTAAGATATTGAGGAGCATATTACAAATATTTTTTGGACTGATCTAAAAATGATTAGTGACTATGGTCACTTTGGAGACGTTGTCTCATTTGACACAACATTCCGTACAAACAAGGATTATTGGTATTTTGCATGCTTTGTTGGCTTTAATTATTTTAGAAAAACTATGATTTTTGGTTCTGCATTATTATATGATGCAACGATAGTGTCGTTTCAATGATTATTTGAGACATTTTTGAAAGTAATGTCTAGGAAGAAGTCTATCACCAACTTTACTGACCAAAATCAAGCAATGTCTAAAGACAATAATCCAAGTGATGTCATAGACTTATCACGGGCTATGTACTTGGTATTTTTTCCAAAATGCTTTAAAGCATCTAGTGAATATATACAAGGATGATTTTAACTTTGTCACCAAATTACAAAAATGCATCTATGAATATACGAAAGAGCATGAATTATTTGAGACTTGGAATATTTTGCGGGATAATACATGGATGAAAACAACTTGGACTTTAAGGGAGAAATGTATAAAATCCAGGAAAATTTGAACTTTTTTATGAAAAAAAGGCAAAATAATAATTTACCACTACAGTGTGAGTTGAAAACTCATATTTCTCTAGAGCTTGGATGATGAAACAGGCCTTACCATTGAATTTGTCTCGTGAAATCTAGTTACCAATATAATTTTCATCGAATTTTGAAATAGTCGGATTTTTCGCGTTTTTTGCAACAATCGACCGTCCGATGACCCCAAAAATAAAATTTCTAAAATTTTATTATAATGTAAAAAAAGTTCATATAAAAACATTTTGAACTTAAATCGAGATAAAATTTAATTGTTTTGGCGTAAAAACGGATTTGGGAATAGGAAACAAGTGATGCGACGTGGATCCTCTCAGGTTAAAGTGCATGAGCGGTCCACGTCGTGCCACTCATTCCCTATTCCATGGTCTATTTTTACTCTGAAATGATTAAATATTGTCTAGGTTTAAATTCGATATATTTTTATATAATTTTTTTTAAAATTATAATTAAATTTTAGAAATTTTATTTTTTTAGGTCATTTTCGAAGGTCGATCGACTCGAAAAATGTAAAAAATTCAATTATCTCGGAATTCAATGAAAATTGTATCTATATCTAGATTTCATGAGACGAATTCTACGGTGAGGTTCGTTTCATCATCCGAGCTCTAGAGAAATACTACTTTTCAACTCGCACTGCAGTGGCGAATTATTGTTTTGTCTTTTTTCATAAAAATTCAAATTTTCCTAGGTTTTATATTTTTTCCCCTTCAAAGAATTTCGACCTTGAAATTCACACATACACGCACATTCAACCACATGCATATGTAACAGTCATATAATATTAAATGGCTATAAGAATGCACCTTCTTCCTCGTACAAGAAAAGATAACTGATATATATAGTGTTCTCATGCTCCCATGTCACCTCTTCTACACCTCGGTTCTACCACAGCACCTTCACTAGCTTCACGATCTTGGTTAACAAAACCTACTCTCAGCTATCCATGATACACACCGATCCCTCCTCGAATGTCCTATCTGCATCAACAATAAACTCACCCCAATCCACCATATGTGTTGGATCTGAAGTACACTTCCAGAGTATAGAGATATGGAACACTGCGTGAACACCTAATAAATTTGGTAGTAACGTCAATCGATAAGCAATTGTATCAACTCGCTTGAGTACCTTGAAGGGCCCGATATACCTTGACGATAACTTTTTCCGTTTTCCAAACCTGACCACTCCCCTCTTATGCATTACCTTTAAGAAAACGCGATCTCCCACCTCAAACTCTAGAGGTCGCCGCTGTTTGTTGGTGTAGCTGTTCTATCGGCTCTGAGCAGTGAGAAAACGTTTTCGTATCAAGTTCACCTTCTCCGAGATGTCTCTGACCAATTTAGGACCAGTAGAAGGTTTCTATCCCACCTCTGTCCAACAAACTAAAAAACGACCCGTAGTGCCTCATAGGATGTCATTTGTATGCTTATCTGATAATTGTTGTTGTAAGCGAACTTCACTAAGGATAAATAATTTTTCCCGATACCCTTGACATCTAGGACGCATGCCGTAGCATGTCCTCTAAAGTCTGCAGGGTCTTTTCGGACTGACCGTTTATCTGGGGATGAAAAGTTGTGCTCATCATCAACTATGTCTCCATGGCCTGCTGAAAACTCTTCTAAAAATAAGTCATAAACCTAGAATCTTGATCTGATACTATAGATACAGGCACCCCATGCAACCAGACAATCTTTCGTATGTACAATTAACAAAATTCCTCCAGTGTGAAGGTCATCCGCACGGCTACAAAGTGTGCCGACTTCATAAGTCAGCCCATTGTCACTCACATTGCGTCATGTTTCCACAATGTCCTTGAAAAGTGGGCCACAAAATCCATTATGACGTGTTCTCACTTTCACTCAGTCACCTCCAAAGGCTGTAGCATCCCTGTAGGTCTCTGGTGCTCAGCCTCATGAGACATCGACTAACAAAGTCTCTAACGTGCCTCTTCATCCCACTCAAGTAGTACTAGCGACGAAGATCATGGTACATCTTTATGCCACCTAGATGTACAACAAAACGAGAGTAATAAAACTCCCTAAGAATCTCCTCTATCAAATTTGCAGATTGAGGAACTACAACCCTTCTTCTATGCCAAAGACTACCATCTGCATGAATGACCTAGCCTTCTTTACATGTACTCGAGCCCAAAATGCCTCACGATCTCGAGCATCTGCCACTCCCGGAAAGCCATACTGGCCAAGACTCCCCGTGACTTCCGGTTGAAAGCATCAACCACCACATTTGCTTTACTAGGATGGTAATACAAATTGAAGTCATAGTCCTCTAAATACTCCATCTACCTGTGTTGTCTTATATTGAAATTCCGCTGTGTGAAGATGTACTTCAGAATCCTATGGTCCAAAAATACCTCAAATTGTTCACTGTATAAATAATGACATCATGTCTTCAAGGCAAAAACAATAGCCACCAACTCCATATCATGCATAGGATAATTCTGCTCATGGTTCTTTAATTATCGAAAATCATAAGCTACCACTCTTTCAGACTACATCAAGACACAACCAAGTCCGTCCTTGGAGGCATCACAATACACTGTATACCTTTGTCCCCTCTATGGGATTATCAAAATAAGAACTGAAGTAAACCTCCTCTTCAACTCTTGGAATGTCCCATCACACGAATTATCCCACTGAAACTTGACCTCTTTCCTAGTCAATCTTGTTATAGGTGCAGCTAGTCGGGAGAAGTCCTCAATAAATCTCCTGTAATACCCCGTCAATCCCAAGAAACTACGTATCTCAAAAACTAACTTTAGCCTCTCCCAACTCATAACCTAGTCGTGTGCTTTTATAGTTCATTTCAACAAATTATCATTTATAACCATCCTATTCTGAAAGTCAAATGTGGTAGAAGAAAATTTTAAGCCAGTCCAAGTAGCTAATATTTTTGAGTCCTAGAAACCAAAATACTGTCTTGACATAGATAATCTATAATTGTCAAAGGCATCCTATTATTGATAATAAAAATAAGGTGATATTATTTTTTATGGTGCAATGATAAAAAAAAATGGGGTTAACAATTTCGAGGCAAAGAACTCAAGGTAGGGTTGAAACACCTTATACATGAGATCCATGAATGTCGTAGGCGCATTTGTCTATCCAAAAGGCATAACCAAGAACTCCAAATGTCAATACCGCATCCTAAACGCCGTCTTAGGGATATCTGTCTCCCTAATCCTCAATTGATGGTAACTCGGGCGTAGATCTATCTTGGAGTATATTCGCGCCCCTCTCAATTGATCAAACAAATCATCAATTCTTGATAAAGGGTACCTATTCTTGATAGTAATCCGATTCAACTACCGGTAATCTATACATAGTCGAAGAGTCTTATCTTTTTTCTTGACAAACAATACCGGAGCGCCCCAAGGTGAAGTGCTCGGTCTAGTAAAGCTCTTGTCCAATAATTCTTGCAATTGGATCTTGAGTTTTTATAACTCAGCTGACGCCATTCTATGAAAAGTCATAGAAATAAAAGATGTACCAAGGTGTAACTCAATAGTGAAGTCTACATCCCGATGTGGAGGTAATCCCGGTAGTTCGTCCACAAAAATGATTTTATACTCACAAACCACCTGAGGTAGACCCAACTGCTGTCTCGCCTCGTCTTCCAGGGTAAGACTTGCTAGAAAACCCATCGTGCCATCGAGATTCATATCCTACTTGGGATAAAACATCGTGTTTCTCCCTTGAAACCAAAAACAAATACCTTCCGGTGTGTAGGAAGTGACCATATTCTAATCACAATCATTGACAACTTGGTATGCCGTCAACCAGTCCATCCAAGGATGACATCAAACTCTGACTTGTCCATGACCTTAATGTCCATGGTGAGTAGAGTCCCGAGATCTCTAACTCATAACCTCGACATATATGATCAATACGTTCCCTAGCACTTAAGAGAGAACTCACTTACAATGGTTTTTCAAATAGCAATAGAGCACTAACTTAGTATCCCAAGGTAGAGATCAAAGTCGAAACATTGATATTCGTCTCCTTGTCTCACTAGTAGAGCATGTGCAACCAACTAGTAGACATCTACATCTTAAACTTTCCCGTTTATTCTTTTTCTGACCTCTAAGGTTATGTTTTTTAACCCTAGTATCTCTTTTCCACATACCTTTCACCATGCATATAATTCACATAACATGTAGTGCATGATGAATGCAATGGTCTAGACATATGCCCCTCAAGTCCTAGGTAAATCGTATACCTAGGCTCTGATACCAAGTTATGACGCCCCACAATCGGGGGTCCTTTGTCAATTCGTTGATCACCCATCAACCCTCGGAATACCTGTGGATACCATGTAACTTGATATCACACCGTTGTGCCTCTTTTATTGGAATGTTAATGCAAAGTGAAGTCATAGTCCTCTAAATACTCTATCTACATGTGTTGCCTCATTTTGAAGTTCCGCTATGTGAAGATGTACTTCAGACTCTTATAGTCCGAAAATACCTCAAATTACTTAAATAGTGGAGTCAAGCCTTTAAGGCAAAGACAATGGTCGCCAACTTCATAACATGCGTAGAGTAATTCTGCTAGTGGTTCTTTAATTATCGAGAACTATAAGCTACCACTCTCCCGAATTGCCTCTAGACACAACCAAGTCCGTCATTAGAGGTACCACAATACACTGTGTACCTCTGTCCCTCCTCTAGGACTATTAGAATATGAGTTAAAGTAAATCTCTTTTTCAAATCTTGGAATGGCTTATCACACGAATCATCCCATTAAACTTGACCTCCTTCTGGGTCAATCTCGTCGTAGGTGTAACTAGTCGAAAAAAATTCTCAATGAACCTCCTATAATTTCCCGCCAATCCCAAGAAATTAAGCATCTCAAAAACTGACTTCGGCCTCTCACAACTCATAACCAACTCGACCTTCTCTGGATCAACTGACACACCCGAAATCGACACCATATGTCCCATGATTTTCACTTTTATGAGCCAAAATTCACACTTGTTAAACTAGACGTGTAACTGATGGTCCCTCAAGGTCTACAGAACAACCCTTAAGTGACCCTCATGCTCCTTCTTAGACTTGGAGTAGATCAAGACGTCATCAACAAAGACAACAACAAAATGATTTAGGTAAAGTTAAAACACCATATTCATGAGATCCATGAATGCCGCTGGGACATTTGTCAATCCAAAAAACATAACAGTGAACTCAAAATGCTCATATCGCATCCTAAACGTCGTCCTAGGAAGATCTGTCTTCCAATATTGAATTGTATATTCTTGATTAGAATGATTGTTGTTTTTTGAAAGTTACATGTGAATATTTCATATACACTTAGGTTGGGAAGTGGTCTCTTTAGGAAATACCCTATTGAGTGCGGCTCATCCTTTATGAAAAAATATTTCAGGTGCGGATTATACACTAGTGGACGGCTCATATTTGGGACCTCAAGGATGAAGAAAAGATGACTTGTGGCTTTTAATGCATCTTTTGTAAATCTATTGTGAAAAAACTATACTTTTGTAAAACATTCGCTAAGTTATGTTTTGGACATATAAATCTATATAAATGATTGTAATCGAACTTGTATTAACTATGTTTGATGCATAAATTTATGATGTAGGAGTATGAATTGATGTATATTGAACGTCATATGGGTCAAGTGATTTAATGTTGTGTGATAACACAAGTTGTGTTTTGGGTAACGTTCGCCGTACAAAGGAGTCTCTGTCCGAATTTTGTTAAATTGTGGATCCCAATAAAAGAAAATAACGGTATGATATCGAGTTACAGAGTATCCGCGGGTATTCCGAGAGATGATGGGTGATCAACATGCTGAAAAATGACTCCTGATTTTTCGGGGCGTCACAAAATGGTTTAAGGTGTTTATGACGAGAACTTTCACAGTAGGTATGAGGAACACTCAGCTTAATGAGAGTTTGAATGTAAAATTGTGAAAGTACTTAAAGTCAGATCATAATATTGTTCAATTCTTTATTCACTTTGATAGAGTTATAAATGATAAGAGATGTGTGGAGTCGGAGGAAGAGTATCATGCCGGCAAAAGTTGTCAAGAATGAAGTTTTAAAAAGCTCACATGTTGGTGCAAGTTGGAGAATGTTACACTCCTTCTATGTTTGATTTATTTCATGACGAGTATGATACACTTCAGTGTGCTGTTGTGAAGCCATGCAATACTATGAAACAACAACATTGTTAAATCGAAGTGAACAACATTTGTTGTTAAATTGTCTGGAAAAGATAGGGAGTATTTGGTGTGGATAAATGCTACTGAACAACTTGTTAGTTGTAGTTATCGAAAGTTTGAAATTGTTGAAATAATATGTAGTCATGCACTTAAAGTGTGGGACACAATGAATATTAAACAAATTCCTGAAGGCTACATAATAAAGAGATGGAGACGAGATACAAAGAATATTCATACACCAGATTATAGTGTATCAAATATGGAGGATCCTAAGTTGGTGGTAGTATCTCGTTATAAGCAACTATGTGCTAGATTGGTACAATTAGTAGCTCATTGCTCTGATCTTGGACCTGCACATCAGTTGGTGACTTGAGACATTCATAATTTGTTTGAGCAAGTGGAGAAAATATTTGCATCACATATTGATGAAGGTAGTGCTTCATTCGAAAGCACATGTGTGGATAATGAAGGAATGAAAAATGTAGACCCTAACATTTTGCGAGTAAAATGTATAAAAAAGAAGGATGGTGGTTACAAAGGTTGGGATCGACTCAAGCCGTGGCATGAGAATCCATCTAAGAGGAAGAAAGTAGTTACACAACATTCTAATATGTCTAAGGTATGACACATCGAACATTGCATGCATTTTTTTTTATTTACTTAACATACGATAATATTGATTTGAGGATTATTTGTCATTAAAGTACCTGTATCTTCACAACAAATATGTCCACAACCAGTATGTTCACAAGCATCCAATACTCAAGTATGTTAGTTTATTCATACATTGATTACATTGATTTTAATGTTCTATTCTCATTGATCCATTCTAATTTATGTAGGGTATGTCATTTGATGCAACAAAAATGCATTTATTCGGTGTGAAATTCTCCTTCATGAACGAGAACTTCTATGATTTTTTCAAGGATATTTGAAGAACAAGAGGGCAAAAGTTGTGTTTATGCTGCCCTCCATGGTTGCAGGTGGCTGAGTTTTACGTGTTGTGTTTTACTTTTGCTTGATGCTGATGATTTTGCAATGAAGTTGATGTTGCTACTGTAGTGCTGGATGGTGCTTCAAATTGTTGTTCAAGTTTTGAAGTCCAATTATGCTTGATCTTAATACTTTCTTTTTTATCATTTTGAAATGTAAAATAACAATGTATTCTTTTGCTATGGGGATGGTGAATCTTCTATTGTCTTGTTTTAGAAGAGCAACCATCCCTTTGAAAACACCTGTGTATATGAACCCATAATGTGAGTTGATGTTTATGCATGCTGATGGTTGAATTTAAATTGTTTAACTATGTTGAATCCATAAACATCCAACATGCAATGCCACTATCATCCAACAACCGTTACACTAACAATCCAATAAATACTAAGTTACACCACCATCATTCAACATAATGCTAAGTTATCCAATGCACATAAAAATTAAACATCTCATTTTAATGCAATACGACCATCGTTCAACAATCCAAAATCATCCCACCAATACATAAGTAGTAGTACATAAATGAAACAAACCATTACATAATTAAGAAAAGATCCTTTCCATAAATGAAAATAAACGATTACATCATTGTATCATTATAATCACAAACAACTTAACTGAATTAAAGTTAGAAAGTAAAATGAATATAGATCGTAACAACTCAAGTCGGTGCACTTGACTGTAAAGTCCATCACTCTGTAACTCGGTTGTAACCTATTCAACTCTTTTTATTTCATTAAGATCACTTGAAATCTCATATGCATCCCACCCTCTTGGCACAATTGTAGCATAGCTTTCTTGTATTATCTGTAGTAGAGCTCTCGTAGTTGAAGATGCAATGTTGTAACCTACATCAAGCATAAATAATTTGCATTAATAATACACATAACTATATTACATTACAATTCAAATCACACAATTTAAATTGCAAAATCGATAACCATAAGCATAACAACACCTCTCAAGCACAAACCCAATTATTGCAACAACACCTTTCAACATTCGAAAATCAAAATTCTGTCAACAAGTTTTTCTCATTGTCAAACCCGTATATAATTTAAACTTAATTTAATGATTTAATTCATCATAATCAACAAATTACTCATACACTATCAATTGAATAACAATAATTAATTTGAAAACAGTAACACAAACGCTAATTAAACAAATTTACAAACATTATCAATCTGTACTTAAAATTGCAGTAGGGTCTTCCTTTACCATACACAGAGAGTAAGAAGTTTTTAGATAAGGTTAAGAATAGTGCAAATTACTTTCCGAGAAAAAAATAAATAATAAAAATTGCTATGAATATAACAAACTCAATCTTATCAGGTTTAAAAACTTGTCATTTTGTAGCCTCTGATGGGATAGTGCAAATTACAACCCCCAATATAATATTGTAATCAATGTCATACTTACCGACCAAATCCCTCATTTGATTCAACGCACCGACGGTAGCTTCTTAATCATCCAGATTTGAGCAATTTCGAACATATTCATCTAGATCTTTTATTTTTTATTTTTCTTCTGTTGATCTGAAATTGATGGTGAAGTACCTAGTAGGTGTTGTTCTTAAGGAAAAGCAGAGGAGTCGGATAGTCTTCAAAAATGATTTTTCAGTTTAATATGTTCTAAATATGTAATAATGTGAAATTATTTTATTTTTTTATTTTAAATTATGTTTATAATTTTTCATAAATAAGTATAAATGAATTAAATTAAAATCTCCGATTTTAAATTATTTTTAGTATACTACCATTAAAATTGACAATTATGTAGACTTATCCTAACTACATACTCTGTCTATTCAACGATCTACACATTAATGAATCTTGAAATGCATGCAAAAATTTATTTTTTTTTTAATTTGCTTGGGTTATATGTTGTACTTGCAAAGAATGATAAATGAATCTCATTCAATCTAGCATTATTAAACTAAATTTTAATTCATCTGAATTTATATTTACTTTGAATATTATGATCCGATAATTCATATTGATATATTTTATTTTTTAGGTTATATCTAAATTCATTAAAAAATTCAATTCTGTCATAATTATTTAGTTGAAATTTGACAAATTACATCAAAATTTTCACTAATCAATGGTAATCACGCAGAGGTGTCGGGGAACTGGACTATCCCACATCGGATAGTTTCGGGTGTGTGTGTGTTATAATATATATCTTTCCTGGCCCTGACCCTCGTAGGTTCAGTGGATAGGATTTGTTCAAAAAAATTATACAATTTTAGCCTATTTTTAAACAAACGTATATGAAATTTGCACCAGAGCACAATCGCATCAAAAAATTGGTAAACGAAACGAAAAATAAACCAACCAGCAGAAGGTCACGGAGAAATGGAATATGCCTGTCATTTATTTGTGGAGAGCATGAGATCCTTCAATGAGATTTCGATTGTCAATGAATACAGTTCTATACCAGCTATTCTCTCTTCCAGACCTGTAGCTGCCTCGCTGCTCAAACCAAAAGAAAAGGAATGCAATCTTCTATCCCTGACCCTGAGAGAAGCAAGAATTCCAGTACTAGCCTCGACACGCTTCTGCCTCGCTGCGAGAGCAGAGCAGGTTTCTTTGGCCAGCATCTTTAAGTAGATGCCGAAGCATACAGCATCACAAGCTCTTTCCAATATTTGCAAGCCTTCTGGCAACTCCAAATATAACTGCCTTAGTCAAAAGCCCCTGGTCAAGACTACAAGCAAGGGCAATAGCTCCTCCAACGACAAGAAACTTGGGTATGTTCCTCCCCAGTGGCTTCTCAGATGAAGCCAGGGTTTCAACCTCTGATGTACTAGTTTTTGTGCTCTCCAATGATCTCAGGTAATCTGCACCAACTTTGGTCTTGATCTGAGCCATGAAAGCACATCGTGAGAGTGGAGCTCCAGATGCTCTCTCCCTCTGGTATGCACGTAAACCCGGGTCGATCTTCTTGACAGTTCCCCACATACCTTGCCGGACACCAAGCTTTGCAATTTCCCAAGAAATGCCCATATCTTCGTGATGAAAGAGTAACACCTCACATGCAGTCAGTTGGCCATCGCCTCTCTTTGATTCAACTGATTCATGCAAGTAGACATACATCTTTGTCATCGATTGGACTTGATGGTAAGATGTCTTAAAGTGAAATTATTTCATTTTCGGAGTGCATAAGTTGCTTTTCCCATTTCGGAGAGACTCAAAGACCAAGAAAGTTGTTTTACACAACAGATGAAAATTGAGAAATCCATGCATAAACAATCATTTGATCAAATTGCATGAAACTGTTGCCACAACTGTTGTGCACAGTTGTTCAATGCAACATGCAATCTTCCAATTAGATTCATTGAACCACCATTGAAGTAACAAAAGAGCTTGTAATACAAATAGGCTCTCAATTCTGAATTACCTGCACGAATACACCAACTTGAGTAATACAAATCGACACGTCTTGGTTTGTTGCGCCGCGGTACATAGGAGCAGGGTACACCCTGAAACACAGACAAACTCATACAATTTGAAACCCCAGAGACAACACATAATCAGAAAGAAAACTGATCAATATAAATTTAAGCACTATTTTAAACGGACGGCATATCAATGTTCCTGGATATTTCAACAGGGACTTGTCTGATATTCATATTGTCACTTCTACCTCAGCCACACAATCAGCAACTGTCGCATCACTATTTTGCCTCTGCAGATAAGGCCATGGAGACAATGCCAAACAGGGCCAAAAACAGACCACAGAAGAACACAAAGAATCTACATCACAGAATATGAAACCATACACAAAAACTATCCACGGTGGACAGCCAGTAATCAAAGTAATACTCCAAGATGTCGATCCAAAATGACCCAGACCAGAGTCGAAAGACCGATGGACTCTAAACCAAATTTACACTAGCTTCAAAATCATCATCCTAGCACAATAGTGTCTGCCTAACACAGAAATACAGTCAGCCATGCAAAGTTGAAAATATTAAGATTACCCTCCATTTCCAAAAACCAATTTGCAAACTCTTTTCTACTCAGAGCCTTTCTCATGCAAATAACAGAATCCGTATGAGTAGCATAAAGTACGCATTAACCATTTAATAACTTGTGCTTTAAGCGTATAAATGGCTTGGTAAAGATCTATTGGTGAGGACTGTGAAGGGACAAGATAGATACTTCAGAACCATTTGTTGTGCAGAGATTTGGCCAGGATTAATTTTGTCCAAGGTGGAAGATGCACAAAATAAGAGCAGTTCTGTTAGTTCCTTAACACGATTTCAAAGTAACAAGCAGACATACAATATGGACCGAAGATAACTAGAGAGTAGGGATGATTCACGGATCTCTTACCTTAGTAACACAATAGTACGTTTGTCCTGATTCCCATATTCGACGGCCTATGATGTATTCCCTGTCGCTACAGAAGAAGGGAAACTGTGACAGGGAAAAGCATCGCCCGAAATTAGTCAATGTTACGTGCAGAAAGACAGCTTAATATAGGCACAAGAGATGCTATTCCTACCTTGCGCACCCAGCGGACAACCATGTTTCCTGTGGTGGGGCACTCCTCCAAGATTTTAGCATGTATAAGCATGTCATCCCACTGCAATCGAAACTCGTCATCCCAAAAGAAGTCTCTCAGCATTTCAGGGGTGGCATCCTCGTAGACAGTTCTGGTACGATATTGTGGAGGCCCAGTCTAGAGAAGCCAATCAAATGTAATGCAGTTAAGCACACAGATGGCATAATCACTACAAAATAATGCAAGTAAGAACATGTATATGCACCATTTATGGGTAGGAAGACTTGGTATAAGTAGTCATAGGTTCACTAAGAGCATCTCCAAGAGGCTAGCTAAACCCTCTCCTTTAGCTATTTTAGATAGCTTTTCCTTAAAACATAGCTCCAACAGACTAGCTAAAAGGCTATCTAAAATAGATAACCCTTTTTTTGCTAGATAAATGTAGCTAGCCCTATTTGTGGCTATCTAAAATAGATAACCTCATTTTTAATGTATTTGTAGGTATATTTCATACATACATTTAAATTTATCTTTTTTTATATACTTACATTCAGATCTTCAAAAAAAAATTCGGTGGGTATATTTTACTCAATCTTTCTTTCGTTTATATTTTATCCAATCATGTGGATATTGGTTTACTTGATGGGTCTTGCTTGATTCGGTACGCGTCGGGTTCGTGTCAATATTCGTGTTAATAAAAAACTATTTAATTTGAGAACAACTAATATAACACTATTTAAAAAATTATAAAAAATTATAAAATTCTTATTTGTTATCTACAATACTTGTTAAATAATTATTTTTCTATCTATAGTACCCATTAATCATGTTATTAGTCGAACCTTAATTTGACTCATTTATTACTCATGTCAACGAATCGTGTTATTTTTAGGTTCGTGTCGGGCTCGGTTAGAGTCGGATTCACATTCGAGTCAAAAATTGACACCCGTATTGATTTAATTGTTAATTTGTTTATATTATTGATCATTAATTTTTTAAATTTTGATGGCGTGACGTAACACGTCATGTGACGTCATCAATATGGTGATGATATGACGTATTAAATAATATTTTAAATTTTATTATTGAAAGTTAGTTGAAGTGATTAGTTAAAATAGATAGTATTGTTGGAGTGAGTTTAAAAAAGTAGTTAGTTAAAGTAGATAATATAATATTTAAATATATTTTGAGTAGCTATTTTAGATAACTCTCTTGGAGATGCTCTAACAGGTGCCAATAGGGAAAGCAAAGCATACCTCAGGATCTCTCCGCCAAGCTTTATAGCTCATATTCGGTGTAGACCGGTCCATCATCTGAATCCAAGCAGGGCCTGCATCATTTTCCTCGACAAGTCGGCATAAATGTACCAAGTCACGTTCCGTCACTAGACCCGATTTTTCTCTTTCTAGCTGAGATGAACTGATCATATACAATCAAACTGTCAAAAGCTACCAACTTTCAATTCCAAATGATTTCCCAACATGTAGGCAAAAATTACGTAGAATCAGTCAAACTGAAAGCGTGAGTTGGAATTTCTGACCAAGAGGTTAGACTGATTAAAGTAACAATTTTATTCTTTTACCAACCCCGTACAGAGAAATTTCAAAAATAGAGAAACCCAACCCACCTGCAGTCAGAATTCGAGTTTGAAGACGCAGACATTGTTTCCTTGGTAAAGGAATGGTCAGCAATCCAAGAAATGCAGGTGGGCAATTGCAGTTTTAATGAATTCAAGCTCGGAATCGAACCAAAAGGCGTTGGCAAGGGCTGGTCAGAAGACGAAGCGGGCGATGGTGGAGAATCTCCCACACAGCCCCTGTTAGTATTGGCCCATTTAGGCCTCCAAGACCATCCAACCAGAACACCAACAAAAACCGCAATCCAAAGAGGTGTCAGGAACTGCATGAGCTCCATCAACACATCCGCAATCGAGGGTCTTTGTAAGATCTCAAATAAAGCCGAAACCAAAGCCATATGGAACACTAGGGAACAATAAATGAATGCAAAAAGAAAGCAAAACCCTTGATTCAATAGAACAAAGGTAAAGCCAATAAGCAAATCGATGACTCGAAGGTTTAAAAGAAAGAACCAGGAGGAAAGATAAACCCTAGCTAGGTTTGTTTGGAAGATTGTGAGGGGGAAGATGAGAGAGAGAGAGGGGAGGGGGGGAATGAAGGAGAGAAATAGACTATTACGGGTTTTTGCAGGAGAGCAGACAGAAGAAGACAAAGTGTGGATGCTTGCGTAGAAGGATTTCAAACGGGGAGCTGAAAAGGATAGAGGATGCGAGAGATAAGCGGTAGAGAAACGTTGGTGTTCCGATTGGCAAATGTTTCTCTTTATACTTTAATAATTAACGTTTTGGGTTAATCGCAAATTGTACCATATAATATCGTTCAAATTTTAATTTATACATTTAAAAATAAAAAATTTTAATTTATACTCTCAAAAATATAAATTTATATCAACGTGCACCTGAATCTAATAGTCGTCAATTTGTCGTTTAAAACTAATTGAATAAGTTACACATAGACCCTCTTAAGTTTATCACTTAATCATTTAGATCTGTTCACATTTAAAATATTTTTTCTTTCTACACCTTCTGACGTTTGTTCACGTGTAATATATAATTCTTTGTCATTGATATTTGTTAATATAATCGTTAAAAAAGATGATTTCATCCTATTAAAATTCAAAATACATTTTTGTATGCCCGTTATACTTTAAAATTCAAAATTGAGTTTATTATTTGAATGTACAATATAATGCATGTATTTATATAATGTTCTTTATATTTAATGCAATACATCATTTGAGCAGACTTATTTGGATGCCCAATTGAAGGAATATTTTTAGTCATATTTAGATTTTCGAAAGAATGTAGGTGTCATATTTTAAATGTAAGGGGTCTAGGTGATTAAGTGACAAACATGAGGATGTCTAAGTATGGTTTATCAATTTAGTTTTAGACGATAAACTGATAGTTGTTAACTTCGGATATGCATTGATACAAATTTCTATCTTTAATGATATAAATTAAGAATTTTAATCTTTAAGTGTATAAATTAAAATTCGACTCAATCTTTTGAGTTGTAATTTGTGATTAATCATAACATTTTTTTGCCAACAACCAAAATATCTCCCAACATTTGGCAATCAGTGGCAGAGTCATGAATATCTATGAGAGATAAAATATGATTGATATAAAAAAATATTTAGTCGAAATTGATTCAAAAAAATTCAATTCAAGAATAACAAAAAAGTAAGAATCAAGACAAAATTATTATAAAATAATAAATTCAATTTTTATTTAGCTGAAACAAAATCATAACAAATAAGCACAAAATATTTTTTTAATACATTTTAACCTAATTATATATTTCAATAAAATATAATTTTTTACAAAATCTCTAAAATTTTGTATATGAATTAAATGTAAATTAATTTTTCACTAATTTTTTATCAATGTGCACAATCACAAGTCCATAGTAAAATTATTCTTTATTTAGTTGTAAAATTTAGATAAGATCATTATCGATCTTATAGAAAGATTAGTTATTTGAAGTAGCTTAAAGTATTTTTGGGTTACAATATTTTGTCATTTGCATATAGTTGTATTTTATTAGGTTATAGACTATTGTAACTAAAAAATAGTAAGTGAAAACTAAAAATAGTTCTTAAAAAATAATGAACATTGAGCTAGATAAAAAAAAATATTATATTTTTGTCAATAAACAAATAGATCAACATAGTTATACCTGATTCACTCTATCCATAACTAACATATTTATTTTAGAGGATTAACCAATCACTAATTTATTAAAAAAAAAAGACAAGAGTCATTTTTTTTTTTTTGATCAAAAAAGACCAGAGCCATTAAATTTAAAAAATTTAGGTAGAATAAATATATTATATAAAATAATTTTAGGTGGTCCAAAAGTGTGGGCACCAGTGCCCACCTGGCTCCGCCAATGATGACAATTGACCCACACAAACACAGAGATTGGAGTGGATTAGGATTTGAATGCTGCTCAAACAATTCTGAATCTGTACCCACCTGCTTGCTATTTTGGGAGTGATTGATTGCATTGGACTACTGGTATGGTATTCCTCGTGTTTATAAATGAACAGGTTTGGACTTCTGACTGGCCAACCAATATTCATATCAATATCGGAGCAGGCTATGGTAAAAATTTCGGTATGATACCAAAATTTTTAATTTACTATTTCAATGGTATATAAGTTATTATTTTAATGGTAAAATTTATTAAATTTGTGGATTATTTATAACTTTAATGGCATTGAAATGACACCGAATAAGATATTGAAATAACAGATAAGACATAAAGAATAGCCGTTATTATTGACTTTTAAGACAATATTTACAACTTTAATGGATCAATTACTAAATTTGTGGGAATATTTACAACTTCAGTGGTATATTTACTAAATTTATGGGAATATTTACAACTTCAAGGAAATTAAATTAAAATACATAAAATTAAAATTAAATTAAAAATTCATAAAATATAAATTAAATTTAAATACATCGTCAATGTCAATGTTAATTTACAACTTTAGTGGTATGTGAATCAAAATGTGATCGATCAAATATTTTCTTGATTGATCAAATTGTTGCTAAATTGAATGTCTTGATAGATCAAATATGTTCTTGATAGATCAAATTGTTGCTGAATTGAATGTCTTGATAGATCAAATATGTTTTTGATAGATCAAATTGTTGCTGAATTGAATGTCTTGATAGATTAAGAACATATTTGATCGATTAAAATTATGTTTGATCGATCATTGAATGGTAATGAATCTACTTTTTGTTGTAAAGATTTTCACAAATGTAGTAAACAATTCACTAAAATTGTAAATATTATCATAAATGTAGTAAAACATCCATTGATGTCGTAAATATTGGCACTAATGGTGTAATTTTGTTATCTTTTTAGGTATGGGAGTCCATGATCGATCAAACTCATATTTGATCGATCATGCACCAGTAATGGAACCATTGAAGTTGTAAAGATTATTCCACAAACTTGGTAAACATACCACTGAAGTTGTAAATATTCCCACAAATCAACAATTACAAAATCATCATGGTTTACAATGTATCGTAACACAAATAATAAAATAAAAAGTTCAATGATTTGGGTGGAGTAAAAAAAAAGTTTTTTTTTTTTTTATAAATAATCAAATGAATTTAACAGTCAAACCAACTTACTCAGTGAAAAATTTAAAAATGTTATATAATTCCAAATTTAGCAAAAACAAAGAGAATACCAAAACAATCCAATCGACCAACTACAACACATTAAATTACACCCATAGAGCAAATGATCAATTACATTAAAATTGACTCATGTTAAGCTGCATAATTTATACAGTTTTAACAAGTTTAAGTAAGATGCTACCACTTCATTAATTTAAGCAAGCCCACATGAACTCAATCCAAAACCAAATAAAGTACATCAAAAGCAGAAAAATGAAAAAATTTACCCAAAAAAACGACATTAGGAACAGCAGGAATGTCTTGGAATAATGATGAAGGCTATAAATGGGTCAAAGCATTCAAAAACCCAAATGAAACCCCCAACCTCATCTATAAAGTACAGACAATTCTGGGAAGATAGTGAGTGTGGAGAGAGACTGGCGTGGTGGGTATCACACACACAAAACAAACATCCAAAGTTTAAAAAGCAATGCCATAAAACTCAAAAAATTATAATTTAAATGTATATCATTCATTGGATGAATGTGTCCCATCAATTTTTTTAGTGAGACCCACTTATCCAAGATAGAGTGTTCAAATTTTTGATTATCCATAAATTCGACTCTACTCTATTCTACCCGACTCTATGGATTAGCTACCTGAAAGAATCAAATAGGCCAATGAATTTTTTTTTAATATTTAGCAAAATATTGAGTAGAAATGGGAAATACCTATAAAATTTTCGTAAAAATTAAAATATAAAAACCCTAATTTTCAATTGATGTTATGACTTTCTTACATATGATGTATTGATGTTTATGACTTTGTTGTTGTGTTTTATTGTAATTATTTATGTATTATCGAATTTATTATTTTTTTTTAATGTTATGAGTTTATTGGTTAGTTACTTGGTACAAATTATTTAATTAAATTGTTAAAATGATCTAAAAATTAATAACTAAAAAGTATGTATTCATCTGATTTTCTATCCGACTTTCTACCCAATTGTTTGGACGAATTTCGAGTAGGAATAAAACACATGATTGGATAGGGTGGGAAAAAAAAAAATTCTTCCATAAAATATCGCATAGGAAGATGAAATACCGTTGACGGGTCAAGCCCAAGTGACCCAATCCACATGGAAAGCCCAACCTCAATCGAAGAAGTCCAGTCTCATAAAGACTTACTAAGCCTGCTCAAGACAAGTCCAGAGACAAGACGAAGTCCAATGCAGCTGATAGTCCTCCTCCGACTAAATAAGAGTACAAGGGAGAGAACGACGGGATACGGAGATCACAACCTACCATAACTGCATTTACCAAAATGGTGGAAGACCTCTCCCTCACGTCACCGCCTCACCTCCTTACCCTAGCTATATAGTGTAAGCCCTCTCAACATTGAGAGGAGCGCCTCCAAAACCTACACACATCCCCTGCACCTATGGCTCTCTCTTTCTCCCTCACCTAAAGCATTGTAACACACCTGAAGTTATTCATCCGACAACTATTATTCATTAATAAAGAACACTGGCCACCGCTGTTATTCCTGAGAGTGGACGTAGGTCAACAGGATCGAATCACTATAAATCTCTGTGTTGATCTATTATTTACTGTTTTGTAATTGATTACCATTGATTGTTCGTTAATTGCTCATTAATTACACTCTTACACATACTTGACTGTTGATCTTGCATAAGATATTTTTGTACATCATCAACCGTAATTCCTACTCGTAGGGTAAGGTGAACACCCATAATCCAAGGAATGATATGCATTTAGATTTTAACTTTTAGATTTCATTTGGAGTATGTAGCATTTTTCAAATTTAAAAAAAAAACTAAATTGAACTCACTTCTTACACCGCCCAAAATTCAAAATAAATTGAACTCAATTCTTAAACAACTCAGAATTTAAACTAAGATTATTCTTGAGAGGTGGGTGGGGTTTGGAGGCAGTGGCGCTGCGGCGTTGGTAAGGTATGTGTGTGTGTGTGTGAGAGAGAGAGAGAGGGGGGGGGGGAGAGACAGGCATGGTGTGTGGGGGTTTAGGGGCAAACAGTTGAATGTCTATTGAGTGTCTTCTGCATGCGAGGATGAAGAACGGAGCGAATGAGATGGAAAATTACCTGCATTGGTGGTGGCACTACCGCGTTGGCAGGGGTGGTACTGCAGCTTTGGTAGCGTGTGTGTGTGAGGAGAGAAAGAGAGAGAGAGAGAAAAGAATACGTATATGAGAGAGATGTGTTAGAGATGGGTGCCTATAATTAGACATGAGATGAAACTCTTGTTTTGGAGAAGTTTTGGTCGTTGGATCAAAAGTTTAGAAATCATCTCAGCCACGAAAATACAATACAAGCTCATGATCAGTATTGAAAGCAACAATGGTTTGGTTGGCATAGTAGGTCTGGAATAAATTCTTGGCATAATCAGTTGTTGAGATTCACAAAGCGGCTTCTAATAAAAATAAAAATATATTTCATTGCAACTCAAGAACCATGACTAACAAGAACTTGAGCAAACAACTTTTTTTATTTTGCAGTTGCAAAGTCCTCCTAATCAGGCAATAAAATTGTTGTTGTGTGTACCTCTCAAACCAATAACATATTATAGCCTTTCATCTGTGTCAACGAATAAGAATGACAAGAGTGT
>CM042186.1:40472726-40483700 GCA_023539305.1 Ilex asprella | reverse complement strand
CTCGGGAATAATATATGCAGTTTAATAATTAGATTAATTAAAAATATTTAATAATTATTATTTTTATTATAATAACAAATTTTACCAAACAAGTTAAAAGAATCGGTGTTATGTAACCTGTTTGATAAACGCATTGTGTTTAATTTATAAATTTTTCAGTCGTTTAATTCAACAAATCGTGTACATATTAAATAATTTTTTCACACGAATCAAATTAAACGCAATACAAATTTGCTTAATTTAATACGATTGACATATCTATTTAAAATTATAGTAGTAGGCATGAACGCCACGCGAAAAGCAAGTGACTATCATGTCATGGACATTTCTTTAATAAAAAGGAATTATCCCCTGACTACCAACATAGAGAAATTAATGATCGGCCCATTATTTTGAGTTATTTATCTGTAGACATTATCAAGATACAAAACTTATTTTATAGCAAAATTAAATAAAAATCTATGGAGCCGATCCGGACTTAACTTATGCTTTCACTTTTTCTGCTATTGAGATCGGCCTTGGGTAATCAGAAGGTACCACGTTGTGGGGTCCAATATGTTGTGTCGTATTCGGTGATTTTTTTCATTTTTTTTTTGAAGTGGCCGTGTCGGGTGGTTCAATGTATCATATATCCACGGCAGCAGGCGGCTCAACAATATTAAAAGAATAAATTTTGGCATTTGATTCTAAATTTTTAAAATTAATATAATTTTAAGTAGTGAAAATTAATAACTTAAGTTTGTGAAGTAAATTTATTTTGTAATAAATTTATTTTTTTAAAATTTTAAACATGAACCTAATTAAAAAAAAACAATATTAGGTTTTTGTGAAATTTTATTGGGCTAAGGACCGACCTTTCCAATTCCTCAACCTTAAGAAGACATCTTGACCTACTCTTAATCGGCTTCTGGACTTGGGTGACGGCTGGTTGCCCACTTGCACCAAATGGCCCACACCAATCCGTAATGGGTTTTACGTCTCATTGTTGTTCCTTAGAAACTTATGGGCCCAATGTTGTCCTGTTGCCCGGAGTCGTGGGCAAGGACAATATCTAGAAAACCCATTCCATCTGCAAGATAGTGGTTGGCTGTCAAAGTATTATTTTAAAATTTATTCAATTTGTAATTTTGTATTCAAGTCATTTATAATTGGGAATAAATTGATTTGTATTAAATGAAACCCCTTTTTTATATAAATTGTATTTCGTTGGTTCATGTCATATTTTAGTAAAACTTATTTAGAAGGGTGCGATGAATTTACTTATTTATTTTTCAAATTTATTAAAATTAATTTTAAATTTATTAATATGGTATGGTCCGTATGGATTTGAAATTGAGTTGGCAAATTACAAATCTATAATCATTCCGTTTAATGATACTCTTTTCTTCGATAATCTGTGTTCAATCTGTTGCCTCTTGTAGAAATTTAGTTTCTGTTCGGTTGAGAAGGTAGCAAAAAAATTCAGGTTATGGATACAATACAACACTAGTGCGTCGCGTGGATTTTAAGGTACTCAGGAATAATTATTTTTTTAATATTTTTTCAAATAATATTGTAACATACAAATAATGTGGTGGTTTGTTTAATATGATAAAATTATGTTGATACAGTAAAAAAAAATTATCTGAACGTGGTTTTATCACTAATAACTAATTTGATTCAAACACGCAAACCGCATGACATTTAAAATATTATACACACTTCTCAAAATTTATAAACACGTAAAACTTAAGCCCTCGAAAAAAGTTTATGACCATAAGACCTCTGTTGTTAATAAATTACAATCAAATTCATTAAAGTTTGTAAGCATATAATACTTAGATTTTTAAATTTAAAATATTATATTTAAATTAAAAAAAATATTTTAATTAAAGATAAACTATTTATTAGAATAAAACTAAAAAATTAAATAAATGGCTAAACTATAATGAATATAATATATTAATTATGATAATTTGATAGTTTAATTTAGTCGTTTAAACCACAAAATTAAATTCCTATAGATAATATAATTGTGTGTTAATTATTAATTATATTTTTTAAGAAAAAAATAGATTCTTATGTAAAAAAATGTCATAATAGAACCTGAATTTTGATTGTGAAATTTAAAATATTTAATATTCTATCTTTAATTGAAGTATTTTTGGCCTAAGTATAACATTTAAAATTAAAATGTCTAAGTATTACATGTCTACAAAATATAGGGAGTCTGAATATAATTTATTAACGGACATTGTTGGTAAGGGTCTTAAGTGTTACACACACATATAAACTTTAGAAAATTTGTATATAATATTTTAAATATCAAGAGATTTAAATGATTAAATAATAAATTTTAGGGGTCATAATGTAATTCTTTCAAAAATTTATCATCCGTCTGTTTTTATCCACTTCTCCGGCCTTTGGGTCTCATCCGCTCCTCGTCTCTCTTCTCTTGGTTGAGAAATCACATAATGGCGTCCTCTCTATCCAGCTATGCTCACATACCTCCTCCTGCAGCTCGTAGTCTTTGTTCGAAGAAAGGGGGAAAACTCTCATCTTCTATGCTTTGCGGTTCAACTCTCAATTTGTCTTCTAAACTATCCCTAAACATATCTCTTCAATTTCTTAATACTAGTAGCAGCCAAAGTCTGGTCCTCTCTTCTTCAACTCCAAGGTCGCTCACTGTCATCTCAATGGCTCCCCCTAAGCCTGGTGGTAAACCCAAGAAAGGTAACTCACTCACTCCTTATTCCCCTCTTAAACCCTATTGGGGGAATTTATTTATTTTTTATGTATATAATTCATTTATAGATGGATTGCAGTTACCGGGGTGATAAAGCTGGCTCTGGAGGCTGGGAAGGCCACACCTGCACCGCCTGTTGGGCCTGCCCTTGGTTCTAAGGGTGTCAACATTATGGCTTTCTGTAAGGATTACAACGCAAGGACTGCTGACAAAGCTGGTTATGTCATTCCTGTCGAAATCACCGTCTATGATGTGAGTCCTTTTGCTTTTGGATGACATTTTTTGCAACATTGTTTATGGCCATTTTGAGGCTTCCCTTTTGCACTGGTGGCTTTTGCGTTTAATTTTTTTTCCTTCATTGGAGGGTTGCTTTCTATTTTTTTACGTGTTTTGGGTTTATGCCCTTCTTAACACTCTGGTCATTGGTCCTGTGTGGCACACTTATGATGTCCCCTCAAACGTGTATGATGCATAGAGTTATGATTCGTTTCTTGTAATGTGCAGGATAGGAGCTTTACATTTATTTTGAAGACACCACCAGCTTCAGTCTTGCTTCTTAAGGCTGCAGGTTCTCTAATTTTATTAAGTGTTAACCAAATGTTGATTTTTTCTTCTATTGCGTAGTTTCAACTCATTGCACTTAATTTTTATAGGATGAACTTCACTGAGTTCAGCTGATTTCTG
The DNA here is from genome assembly GCA_023539305.1 of Ilex asprella. NCBI lineage: Eukaryota > Viridiplantae > Streptophyta > Magnoliopsida > Aquifoliales > Aquifoliaceae > Ilex > Ilex asprella. The sequence goes on along the minus strand of CM042186.1, from coordinate 40,480,291 downwards.
GCATAGAACCTTTTAATTATCTGATTGTATTTGTATGATCTGCTACAATTTCTGTCTGATTTGCCTCAGAAGTCCAGGAATTAGGTTCCATCTCTTGATTTATAATGATCCATTAGCCATTTAAGTGTTGAAATTTGCAATCAAGATTGTTGAAAATGGATTTGATTTTTTTTTTGGTTTTCTGATTCCCAAAATGGTATTGCCATTTGTTTTTTCAATCTCAAGATCACAATGATCTCACTAAAATTTTAACGAAATATTTTGGGAATGTTATCTATCTCTCAAATTATAGACATTGAGGCGGCGATCGAGCGAGAGAAAGAAAGAAAGCTATTGCACATGTGACACACCCTTCATTTGCCCTTTGGGGCTTTTGAGTGTCCGCAACCCATACCCATCTAGTACATTTTCCATTGTCAGATTACTTGTGTTTGTATTTGTTTCTGAGCTGGCTCAATTTTGTGGTTGAGTTGTGACCTTGATCTTGTACAACATTTCGCTGCGTCTCGATGAAAAATTTTGGGAAGTAAAGAGCGCCTGCGTCAGGCTTTAATTTGTCTTAACACAGACTTATTAATTTTTAGGTTCTAGGGTTGCTACAGAATGGATGTTCGGTTTTGGTTTTGGTTTTGGACAATTCTACTGGAATTTAACTTATTGAAATTGCCCTTGCCAATACACTAGAATGAGTACAGGGAATGCCAAACATGATGGTGAATTTAGAATAAATTGCCCTGGACACATGAAGGAGAAAGTGATCAATAACCGTATTGTGACTGGATAATGACTATTGACTTGCAAGTTTTCAGTGGTGTTCCTTCTTTTTTTTTTTGGTGTTTTAACTTGCCTGACCCCACCATCCCAAAAAAAAAAAAAAAAAAAATCCCCACCACTTGCATTTTTGGTGTTTTTTTGTAAGTTTGTATTCTCAAATTAAAATGTTTGGTGTTTGCTTGCTTTTTGGGTGTGCACAAGTAAAATCAGTCACCAATATGCTTTAACGCCATTCCTTCTTATAATTGTTTCCTTTGTATATTTTATTTTATTTTGCTATGGGCTTGCTTTAAAGTTATTCCCCAAGACAAACACACTTCAAGACATATACTTCAAAGCAGTCAATAGACCAACAATGCTATACAATACAGAGTGTTGGATAATTAAGACAACATACTCAAAAGTTAAGTGTTGCAGCGACGAAGATGTTATGATTAATATGTGATAAAATAAGAAAGCATATGATTAGGAATGAGCATATTTGTAAAACCATAAAAGTACCATCAATATGAGATAAATTAAGAAAAAATCAACTTAGTTAGTTTGGACACGTTTATATAAGACTCCGTACTTTTAAGAGGAAAAGTGGTTTGATGCATATCGTTGGTAATGAGAATGGTTAAGGTAGATTGAAATTAACTTTGAACCAAATAGTAATAAAAGATATGATACTTCATGGTTTAACAAAAAATATGTTACTTGATAGACTGATAGAGCACAATAGAGAAATAGGTTTTAAGTACCCGACACCAAATAGTTAGGATAAAGGTTTTTATCGATTTGAGCTGTTTGAATTTATACTCCAAAGCATGATTTGTAAAAGATGCAATTCTAGAGCATCACTTCATTTATGACTACTTTCTTATGTTTTATCATGCATTAATGGTCTAATGGAATAGTTAACAAACATCTCGTATGCAACCTTATATGGGCATATTAATCTCGTCAATACTAAAGAAATCAATTAGTATTCTCTATTTGTTGTTATATAATAGTTTTTTGGTGATGATCCTTTACATGTCACGGAGCAACTAGATTTTTTTATTCTTTGTGTATATGTGTGTCTAAGTATCGTATTTGTTGGTACTTAGACTTATGATGCATTACCTAGGAAAAATCCTCCTATGGAGGAGTTGAAATCTAGGAAGAAATTCAATTATTTTAGATACTTGTATTTAGGTTATTGCTTGTTCCAAAAAGGATACTGACACAGCAGTGAACAAATGACACGAAGAGATTGCCGTCTCCATGTGCAAAGAACGAAAACCTCTGAATCCACAGAGAAGAACAAATAAAAGCTCTCAAAATATTGTATTATTGAATTGATTAACCGAATAGAACTGCAGTACATAGGGTAATTTATAAGAATCTCCAAACCCCTAAAGGTTTCCAAAACGAATTTAAATTCCTAATCTTAACTTTAAGAAAGTTATCTAAAACAATAAAACACATGTCTATTGACTTAGAAAAATTGACATGGTTTAGGCAACAAATAACCCTAGAATATTCTTAGTATTAACTCTTATTCTAAACAAATAATAAAAATAAATGTTAAGTTACAAAAATATTCATTATTTTTAAATGAAGTTACATATAAAAAAGTCCACGAGCAGGTCCGCCCAACAAGCCCGTCCAATAGGCTCGCAGATAGCATATCTTTACTCGAAGCACGGTCTAACCCGCCCAATTACTCATTTGGGTAAGAGCTTGGACCTACACTATTTAGGTCCGACCTGAAAAAAATTTTGCAGGTCGAGCCCACAAACTCCCCTAATCAGATACAAGAAAGGAAGGTGTAAAAGCTATACTTGTATTTTTTTCTAATTAGAAATATGAATTGTTGTCCTTAGGTATGAAGTTTTTTTTTTTTTTCTTTTGGTAGATATCTTATAGCTTTTCAAATCTTAGACATGTTAAAACTTGATATAGTACAAACAAAATTTGAATTCTTGCATTTGATTTCTTAATTAAAGAATTTATAAACTCCTGGAATATAGTTAAAGATGGTCAGTTTTATATTTTGTGATATTTACATGTTTGTCACTGCAGTTACAATTTCTTTTGAGAAATGCTTTAATGATGCTAGATGAGATACACAGTGGCCATCTTGTTTTTCCTTTTTGTTTTTTGGGCATCAAGACTTAAATTTATCTGATTGAGAATTGTGTAATCATTTTTTGTCTATGAAATTGTTGGCATTTTCATTACACGTCATCCGTTCACATCAATTTTCTTAGCTGATTATAAATATTTGGGTTCATGTGTTTCGTTTTTATACATCATTGGATCATTCATAATAGTTTCTGCTCCCTTAAAGAGTCAGAAATTTTATCTCCTGTTGATTTTATCTCCTGTTGATTTTATCATAGGATAACTAAAATAATGAAGTACATCAATTGGAATTACCCCAGTTTGTTTCAATAGAAACAAGTTTCCTTAATGATAGGAAATGCACATTAGAGCTAGGCATTTACCTTGGAATGGCGGATTAAATACCAAACCTTCATTACATTACAAAGGGGCTCTGAAATTACAAGAGAATTTGAACAATATTAAGTATACACAACTGCATCCTAAATTGTACTCAACTCAACAAAATCTTGTCCTAATGTTTTTGGGGCCAGTTTCATGAATCTTGTTTTGCCATTGTGCTATATGAAGGGCCATGTTTTTTTTTTAAAATTATAAGTTAACAATCTTTCTTTCTTATTTTATTTAAAGTTAATTTTGGTCATCATCTATCCATACACTTAACGTCAATAGCTATTATATCACTCTTTCTCATTAGTGTCATAACAGGTGTCTATAAATATTTTCAAAGTAATTCTCCCTTAATTTATCTCTTATATGTGTGATCTCCACTTTTTCATGGATATATTCGATCTTAATTATATCCTTCCTAGTTTTATCGCACGTTTATCTTAACATCTCATTTTCGATACTCTTAATTTTTGAACATGTTTCTTGTTGCTCAACACTCAATACTTTAAAGCAAAGTGGGTCTTCTTGCTTAAAGGGTATGCGTCTATCACATAATACACGGGATACATTCCTCTATTTAGTCCATCCTACATTAATTCTATTAGTAACGTCATCACCATCTCACACTCTTTATGAATAATACACCCTAAAAAAGTGTTTACTCTTCGATATCTCTTGATCTTTAATTTTTTTACTTATTATTTTCGATTCCTCTTTTTACTAAAGTTACATTCCATGTATTCGGTTCTAATTCTACTTATCCTAAATTCTTTTATTCTAAAGCCTTTTGATTTCACCATATGTCTAACTTATTATTAATTCTTTCTTTTCTTCAATCAACAAATACAATATTGTCCGCAAATAACATACACCGTGGGAACTAATCCTGAATGTGTCTTAGTCTCTCATGCCTTTCTTCTCACTAAAATCACTATATCTTCATACATATCCTTTATCACATAAATATATCTGACATTAACATTTTTCTTCTTTAAAACTTCCTTAATACATCTCTAGGAACTCTATCGTATGTTTTTTTAAGTCTATATAAACCATATGAAGATCCTTATTTTTCTTGTACCTCTCCATTAGTTTGCGAAGTAAGTATGTAGCTTCCATTGTTGATTGCTCAGGCATAAATTCAAATTGAGTCTCAGAAACCATTATTTTAAACCTTAATCTTTGCTCGATCACCCTCTCCCAAAATTTCATTGTATGACTCATTAATTTAATGACTCGATAATTTGTGCAACTTTGTATATCTCCCTTAATCTTGTAGATAGATACTAAAATACTCTTTCTTTGCTCATCGGACATTTTCTTAGTCATTATAATTTTATTAAATAATTTAGTTGAATATGATGCCCTAAATCCCCTAGACATTTTCTAATTCCAAACCTTAGTTGGTATACCATCAGGTCCTAAAGTTTTTCCTATCTTCCTGTCTTCTTTAATTCTATGAAAAAACTCTAATTTCTCTATGATTTTTGGTAGTCTTCAATGTCTAAGCTCTCTATATGATTTTTATTTAGTAACTTTTCAAAGCCAATTCTTACACCTTTAATTTGTTCTTTTTGTACCAAAACCCTAGAGTCTTTTTTTTAATACATTTAATATGACGAACATCTCTAATTTTTCTTTTGCTTAGTTTAACAAGTTTATATATACTTTTTTTCCCATCCTGTGTGTCTAGTTTAGAGTAAAAATCATCATATGTTTTGTACTTATCATCTCTCATCCTCTATTTTACTTCTTTATTTGCAAGCTTATAATTCTACTATTCCTTTTAAACCAAACCACCAAAAAGTAGCCATAACCACGAATCATTGAAACTCCCAAAAATTATATATGCCACAATCTTAAAACAAGAGGAAAATGAAAAAAAAAAAGGATGGTTACTGTTCCCACCACTACTTTTACTGTAAAACACCAATATTATCTTATTGTGACCAACAACCATGCAAAAACTTGAACCTTGCTGGTTAGTTTGGTACAAGGGATGAAAAATAGGTTAGATAAACTTTTTTCTTTTTCTTGCTTTTTGTTTGATAAGGTGGATGGAAAGTAGGGGGGATAAAATTTTCAATGTTTTATATGAGAGGAAAAATAGAGGGAAAGAACCAACATAAAAATTCAATTTACCACTTTGCCCTTATCAATTGACCATTAGTGTTTGACATTAGGTGCAAAAGAAAAAAAGAAAATTGTGTAATTTGCAATTTTATCCACAAAAAGTGAACAAATGCAATAATTTATAGATCACATGTTAGTTAAAGAAATATTTCAAAATTGAGCTTCGCATAGCAGCCGAAGGATATGCAATTAAGAAGGGTATAAATGTAAATCATATTTATCACAACATATCAGCCAACTTCTCTCTCCATTTTCTGCCCATATTTGGGAGGATTAAAAATGGCGGGCCCAGTAGAAATACTTTCCATCCCATTTTTCCCTCAAACCAAACAATGGAAAATCTATTTTCCCTTCCATTTTCCATCAGTCCATTTTCAATCCTATCAAACATAGGTGAAGGAGGTAATGTTATGTTCAAAAAAACCATAGGGTGAAGGATACTTTAGCCTTCCAAATAATAAGGGACGTTTCAAATATTGGAGTACAAGGGTCATCAATTAGTGATTGAAAGCAAGATTTGCAAGAGAAAGTGCCCGAAGAGTCAAGAATCCCACATCTTTTTATCAGAAGACAAATAATCCAAAAACACCAAATCTAGAAGGGACAGTAATGAAGAAAGTTCTGCTGTAGTAGTTATACCCGGTGATATCTAGCTTCAGTTGTTATCCTCCAGTTTATAGAAAATGACCTTTTGTTCAGTAAGATACTGGTGGGGAAATGGAGGGAGGAAATGTCTATTGATATTCTCTAGCCAGTTTATCTCAAGCATGCTGCTAATACATAACAAGATGTGCATTCTAAACCATTGATCACTATTACTCATTTTGAATTCTCTTTTCTGATGCCGTTCTCAGCTTAGTTTTATTTTTTTACTAATGGGGATAGAATGTAGTTACAATTCCCACATGACATTGCTGTGTGACTTGGTGATGAGTCTCCACTCTTTCTATGTGGATGAGTTTTTTCAGCATGACAAAGGAATTAACTCTGTGTGTGAAAGAAAAACTACTCTCAAGCGCATGTTTTTGCCATCGTATTGTGATGATGTTGTTATATAACCACTGTTTAATAATGGTGTTGATATTTAGGTGTGGAGAAAGGTTCTAAAGATCCTAAGCTAGAGAAAGTGGGGAAAGTCACGATTGACCAGTTGCGTGCAATTGCCACAGAGAAGTTGCCGGATTTGAATTGTTCTAGTATAGAATCGGCAATGAGAATTATAGCAGGCACTGCTGCTAATATGGGAATCCAAGTTGACCCTCCTGTTCTTGAACCAAAAAAGAAGGAACTCGTGTAGGTCTGTTCCATATTGTTTGTTTAGCTTTCAATTTTGGCCTTTAGGGTATGCAGTATGCTTACTCTAGCTTTTAGAGTGATTGATTGTGCATTTTGTTCCGGTAGTGATGCACATGAATTGGTTCAAATTGTTCATGGGCTGTGTATTGAATTCGGTCACTTCAGTCTATCTGATTGAGATCGTTTCAGATAAATTAATGCTATCATTTGGAGGGTTGATCACAATCACTGGGAACCATGGGAAATGTGACAAAAAGGAAAGAGCTTTAGGAATAGTATTTAGTAAAGAGGGAATTCCTCTGTGGAAATCTTAGGTGTTGGACCATGAGAAATGTGAAAGAGGGAATTCCCCGGAGGAAATCTTAGGTGCCGTTTGGTAATATGATATCTTTGTTTGTTTGTTTGTTTGTTTTTTCATTTTATGGCAAAAAAAAAAAAACAAAAACAAAAGAACATTTAGTGAATGTTTTCAATTTTTTTACTGTTTCATTTTGAAAACAAGGCCAAAATATGAAAACATTTAAAATGATATTTTTGAAAACATCTAAAAAAAATGAACGCGCGCGCGGTATAAAAAACTAGTATTAATGACATGCTGGTTTCGATTCTCTTTAGTAACAAAAAATGGATTTTAGTGCTCGAGTATAAAAAGTTTCCTGTCATTTATGTTTTTTTTTTCCCAGATCTCATTTCTCTCTCCTCCTCTCTTGCCTTTCTCTATTTTGGTGGTGTTGATGGGTTTTGGGTGGTGGTGGTAAGGTTGGGTGGTGGCGGTGGGTTTCGATAGTGGTGGTGGGGTTGCGTCGTGGTGGGTTTTAGAAGATAGTGGTGGTGAATTTCAGGGGCAGGTGATGAGTTTTGCAAAGGCCTTGTGGGGATGG
>CM042186.1:40417914-40462726 GCA_023539305.1 Ilex asprella | reverse complement strand
ATAAGGTTGGTTTCAAACAAACCATAGAATCTAATAAGTTTGTTTTGACCAAGAATGGGTTAGTTGTTGGAAAATGTTATATTTGTGATGGTATATTTGAGTTGAATGTTGAAATGAATAAAACTACTTCTTCCGTTTATATTGTTTCTTGTGTGAATATGTGACATGCTAGTCTTTGTCATGTTAAATAGCAAATATTTGAAAAATATGAGTCACATAAGTTTATTGCCTAAGTTACATAATAATTTTGAAAAATGTGAATATTGCAGCATGACAAAAATAACAAGACAACCTCATATCAAAGTAGAAAGAAAATCTGAATTATTAGAATTGATACATACAGACATGTGAATTTGAAGGAATTTTGACTTGTCGTGAAAAAAAGATATTTTATAACTTTCAACGATGACTTCTCAAAATATACTTATGTTTATCTTATGAAAAATAAAAGTGATGCTTTTGAAAAATTTACCATTTTTATTAAAGAAGTAGAAAATCGTTTTGATAGGAAAATTAAACGATTTAAAAGTAATAGAGATAGAGAGTATGAATCACTTGGATTAATTGAACATATACAGTCTTTAAGAATAGTTCATGAAATTACACCGCCATACTCTCCTCAAACTAATGGTGTAGCTGAACGTAAAAATAGAACTTTGATCAACTTAACCAATATTACGTTAGCTAGTTCTAGTGCACCTAAAAATTTATGGGAAGAGACAATCTTAACTGAAAATTATGTTATGAATAGAGTCCCTCGTAAACAAAATCTAGTTACTCCTTATGCATTGTCGAAAAAAAAGAAAGCCTAACTTGAATTACATGAGACTATGGGGCTATTTAGCTTATGTCAGGATGAATGATCCTAAAATTCCTAAATTAGGAATAAGAACGATTAGATGTGTATTTCATTGGATATGCACTAGTTAGTAAAACATATAAATTTTTAGATTTAGAGAATAATGTGATAATTGAGTCACTAAATGCTATATTTCATGAACATAAATTTTCTTTTAAATATAAAAATAGTGGGGGTGATGATAATATGTCAAAGTCTAGTGGTATTCCTAGTTCATTATTGACCGAAAATATAAAACAAAAAGAATATGAACCTATGAGGAGTAAGAGGAGTAGAGTAGAAAAAGATTTTGGTGCAGATTATATTGTTTATGATGTTGAAGGGGATCCAACCAACTTACAAGAAGCCTTAATATCTCCCGATTCAGACTTATGGAGAGAAGCTATAAATGATGAATATGATTCACTCATAACAAACAAAACATGGAGATTGGAAGCTTTACCTCTTGGTTGTAAGACTACAGGTTGCAAATGGGTGTTAAAGAGAAAACTCAAATCTGATGGAACAATAGATAAGTATAAAGCGAGGTTGGTAGCTAAAAGTTTTAAGCAAAAAGAAAATTTAGATTTCTTTGATATGTTTTCTCCTGTATCTAGAATTACTTCCATAAGATTGCTAATATCTATAGCTGCTATACATAATTTAGAAATACATCAAATAGATATAAAAATAGCTTTTTTGAATGGTGATCTAGAGGAAGAAATTTATATGGACTAACCAGAAGGGTTTATTTAACAAGGTCAAGAAAATAAAGTTTCTAAATTAACTAAATCTTTATATGACCTTAAACAAGCACCCAAACAATGAGACAAAAAATTTGATCAATATGTTTTAGTTAATGGGTTTAAGGCTAATGAGACTGAAAAATGTAATTATTCAAAGTTTGAAAATGGTGAACATATTATTATTTATCTATATGTTGATGATCTTTTGATATTTGACACTAGCTTATATGTGATTGAGACTATCAAGACTTTACTAAACAAAATTTTTAACACGAAAGACTTGGGTCAAACAAATGTGATTCTTGGCATGAAAATCACAAAGAGCGTTGATGGAATTATGCTTGATCAATCTCATTACATAGATTTTTTTTTTGAAAAAATATAACTTTTTTTATTGTAAACCCGCTTGTACACCTTTTGATTCAAACATTCATTTATTTTCAACAGAAAAAGAAAGTGATGTAATTAATCAAATAAAGTATGCAAACATAATTGGTAGTCTTAGATATATCACTGATTGTACTAAATCTGATATTGCCTATGCGATGGGTGTACTTAGTAGATTTACTAGTAGACCTAGTATGAACCATTGGAATGCAATATGTTGTCTTATGAGATATCTAAAAAGAACTATACATGTTGGTTTATTTTATAAAGAATTATCCTCCTGTACTTGAAGGTTACTGTGATGCAGATTGGAACATCCTATCAGGTGATTATATGTCCACTACAAGTTATGTTTTTACTTTAAGTGGTGAAACCACAAGCTGAAAATCAAAGAAACATCAAATTATTGCAAAGTCAACAACGGGAGCTGAATTGATCGCGCTAGCTTCAGCTAATGAGGAAGTTGGATGACTTCGTGATTTATGTATGATATATCTTTGTAGGTTAAACCAGCGTCACCTGTGTTAATTCATTGTGACAACAATGCCGCAATAGGTAGAGTACGTAATAAGTATTATAATGAAAAATTCAGATTTGTGAGAAGAAAGCACAGTACTGTGAGATCATACTTGAATACTGGTGCGATCAATGTTGATTATGTGAGATCGACTGACAATCTTGTCGATCCGTTAACAAAAACTCTAGCTAGAGAACAGATCTGGAGTACATTGAGGGGGATTTGACTCAAGCCCATATCTGATTAAGTTACGTATGAGGATATTCAACTTAGGGACTGAAGATCCCAAGAACTAGGTTAATGGTACAAACGAATCATGGAGTGACTTGGTTTGTAAAACATGTACCAATGAAATTTATATCATTGAAAATTTATATTTATTGTCCATCCCTATGGTGTAAAACACATGCTATCTCGTAACAAAAATTTGGAGGATGAGATCAATATCTCTTAATGAGTTCTATAGCCCTTTTTGGGTGGGATGTCTTAGTTACGAAAATATCCTTGATAGACTCACCTATATGAGTATGGAAGATGGACCGCTTCCTATGAGAATTTGGGTTAATTCTCAAGGGCACTTAAGAAACTGGGATAAAGCACAAGACCAAGAATGTGCTAGTTTTTGAAGTATGATTTTGGACACTTTGAATATCATGTGTGTGATTGGTTCTACGTATTCTCAAATAGTCATCATTTAAAAGCTAAGGCCACTTTGACTCTAGTACGAGAACATTGAAGCACTAAGTATAAGTTTAAAGGCATTGCCATTTTTGCAATGTATGATATTCTATTTATTACCCAGTTACTTATATAGTGTATTTTTTTATTAAAATAAGTAGGAGATTGTTAGAATATTTTAATTAAAAAAAAAATTATGTGTGGGAACTCAATCTCACATCGACTAAATATTCAAAAGTATTTGAGTATATATATATATATATATACACACACACACACTAGTGTTATCTAGTCTTTGAATTAAAGAGAGATATTGAAACTCTCACGTGCGCAAACTCGCCTAAAAGTAATAAAATATTAGCATGTATTAAACCTACTTTTTAATAATTTGTTTAATTGTTTTTTGTCATTACGTTTATATTAAAATTTCAGTTGCTGAATACCAAAAACCTCCGACGGCTAGTATTCCAACAATCATATTTTTTGAGTTATTATCCAATTAAATATAGAAGTAATTACAGCCTATTAAACACATATATTATTTGTATATATATATATACACGAATTTTCAGTATAGGGATATACAATATCATATCAACGATCTTCTTACAAATGTAGGTTTCTTGGCAATATTAAAAGGTGTGTGTGAAGTTTCTGCTTCATTCAAGTGTGCAGATCTGAGTGAAGTAATAGTCAATAGGTTGGGTTGTTGTATCCTGGGAATGACGTGTAACCTTCTGTGCTGTAATTCTTTCATAAAGGGGCACAAATCGTCTTAAAAGAGCGCCTTAATCTGTGTTTCACCCTGCGGTTCACCTTATTTGTATCCATTTTTTCCAACAACTTCTCAACTGTTGTTATTTTTATGTAGTAGTTTTAAATTTATTTTGAATTATAATTGTAGATAAAAAAATAAGATTTAATTATATATGTATTACTTTTAAATGTCACCATCTTCAAAAAAAATTTGATTTTTGATTTTATCCCTAATTATTATCATAAAGTCAATTATATCCATTTATATATTTTTATTTAATTTTTATTTTTTTACACCTATTTATCTTTCAACTTATTTTGAACTTTTTATAAGAATTTCTAAATTATTTTGAATGCATTTATTCATGATATAGTTACATATAATTATTTATATTTGTATAAAGAAGAAAGTATATTAAAATATGCGAGTTAATCTATTATTTTATACCCAAAAAAATCTATTATTTTATAAAAATTACTTAGACATAAATTTGAAAGTTAGATCAATAAAAAGTTGAATTTTTTTTTTTGTAAGTTAGAGAAAAGTAATTAACTTTTTTTTTTTTTGGTCTCAAAAGTAATTTAGTTTGAGAGGTAGGGTATTCTAGTCTATTTTTAGCAAGTACCCAAAAAATCCACAGCCAGCCAGCCAGCCAGCTAGGCCTTTACTATCCATCTATCTATCTATTTCCTCCTTGGATTTGGATTTGCATTTGCATTTGGATTTGGATTTGGAACATCTTCCTTGCAAAGAACCCTAGACTAGAGATACCACCGCCACCACCAAGAGGAAAGTGTTTCACAGTGCTGCATATTTGGAGTTGATCTGTTTTCCAAATTAAATTAAAATCAGTTCAATTGCCAAAGCTCCAAGCCTTCAACCGAATCTATTAAAAGGTACCTTTCCCCTTTCCTCTTTCCTCTTTCCTCTTTCCGTTCAATGGCCACCATATGAATGTAAATTTGTATGTGTACATCTGCTTTACTTTTATTGCCTTTGTGAATGAAAAGTTAATAACGGAGATGTCCTTGATTACCGTATGGCTTTACGTATTTCTCTCTATGGAATCATGTATATAACCATTAACCATGCACATATCGTTCAGTTAATTTTGAATCTTGATTGATGATTTTGATTTTGTTTCTGGTCTCTAATGAGTTTGGTGATGTTCTTATGAGCTTCGAATTTTTCTTACTAGCAGTTCCTCTGTATACTTTGGAAGGTAAGCTTGCTCTCGCTGCTTGAATTGTTTGCTAGAGTTTGTCAAAGATGAATTCTATGCTGTTTGGTTTGTATAAGCTTTCCAGGTTTATGAAGCTTAAAAACCAACAATGATTTCATTCCTTGCTTGGTTATTCTTGTGTCTCATATGGGAAATCAAAGCTGTGTCAATTTGCTTACTTCTCTGATTGAATAAATCATATTAGAAAGTTATATTTAAAACTAAACTTAGGAAATTGCTTGATGATGGCAATAATGTTTGGGTTGGAAACAAGGTTGTTGTAGTTAGCTTCTAATAAGTGCTCATGGAAGTAAAAAAGTTAGTGTAGGGATTCTCAAATACAGGATTGCCAAGTTGACTAAACAATTATTTAAGTAAAGCCGGATTTTAGTTTTTATTTCTTTGCATTATAGTATCATGACTTCTTCTTGATGAGGCTGTTGTGAGAATAATGTGTGTTTTGTAAGGCTTGAGAATCATGTGACGCGTAGTTCTCACATATCTGTGACAGAAATTGTGTTAAGAGTAATTTGGCACTGGTACACCTTAGATTTTTCATATCATAACAACTGCAATATTGAGAAAAGTGACAGAATTTTTTTAATAAGAAGCACAACTTCATTGATAATCAAGACATTATTACAATAAAACCAAAACAAATGTGGACAAGTAGTACAACACAAGTACAAGCCGTGAAAACATAAAAAACAGTGATCATTCTACAAACGAAATGATGTCTTCCAGCTTGTTTTGACACAAAAGATAAGGATATCTTCAAAATCCTCAGACACTGAGGCCCAAAAAGTTGCCAAAATATAAATTCTATCCCATAGACCCTCAAGTTCTTCACTCTTATTCTAAACCTCGCATTCCTTTCCTTCCAAATCACCCAAAATGTTGCAAAGAAAACACTATGCCAAATATCTTCCATTTTTATTCCCTTCAAATCCCACATTGTCAATACAAATTATAGATACCATAGTCCTTCAAGCAACCCAAAAAAGCCCACAAAATCAAAAAGCTTCCAGAGCGCTCGTGCCAAAGTGTAATGCAAAAAAATGTGTGCAACATTCTCAATTTCACATCTACATTTAACACATAATTGGGGTTGAGGGCATCAGTACTAATCTTCGCATGAGAAATTATTCATGCACAAACATGCACCTTTAAAGGCATTTTCACGTTTCAAATCTTCAATGATGGGTTGAAAAAAAATTTAAAAGATTATCAATGAATGACTCAAAAAAGTATTTACAAGAAAGACCCTGTTGAATTACCTTGCAAACATCTTTTATCCTTAGAGTTTTGAACCAAAATAACATTATTAAGAAAGGAGAATCATCAACTCTGAACCCTCCTAATGATTGAGATTCCAACAAAAACCAAAATACCAAGAAATCGGATTAGAATATGATTGAGCTATAGATGCAATCAATTGGCCCAGATAACGAGACATGATATAATCGTGGAAAAAGAGTAGATAAAGAAGGCTTCCCAACCCGTATGTCCCCCCAAAACACATTCTAGTTACATGACCTACAATGAATTTGACTCTTTGAGAAAAGGAAAGGAAACTCTGAGAAATGAACATCCACAGACTCAAAAAAGTATTCCTTTTAACTCCATTAGAATTTCACCCATTAGTCTGTATTTGTAATCCATTCTTACTCCTAATAACGATATGTCACAATGAATTTCGCTCTAAAGAATTTCTAGAGTCATTTCTCAACTAAGGTTACGTTCATATTCACCAAATTTCCTATTGAAAGCCCTCCCTCATTTTTTGGTCTTGTTTCCACCTCCTTACAAATCAAATGGTCCTTCCTACCTTCTCCTACTTCTTCCCACAAAAATCCCCTCATTAAACCTTCAATATTTCTAGCCATCACTCTAGACATTTTAAAAAGAGACATGAAGTGAACAGGGATACTAGCAAAATTGATTGAATCAATGTTAATCTACCCCTAAAAATAAAAGATTTATTTCATCCATCTAATCTCCTTCTCAACAATAGGATCCAAAAAAGTCCTTACCTAAAGGGAGTCTTAAGCATTTTAGTGGCCACTCACCTGCCAAACATCCCAACTACGTAGCCACTGTATTAACTGAATAGTCACAGAAATTGAAACGTCTTATTCAGTTTGTGTTAGTTCATGACATCCCCACCAGTAGCAACTCCCTTCCTCTCAACAAATAAAAATGATGACAACAAGAATAAAGATAAATTGGTAAATGAAACTCAAAACTCACCCAATCTTTTCAATTTGACAAATGAGACCGCCTTAGGGATCTTCTGAGGTGATACACACTGAGTTATGTTTACTGTATTTATAGTAATTCATATTGATTGCTTTCTCATGTCTATTTGTGGTGTTTTCCACTCATTTTTGCATTAGATGTCGCATTATATCAAATAATAGCCTTTTGCTTTAGCGCGTAAGCTGTATATTATGTTATTTTACTACTTGACAAAAGGATTCCATTATAGAAGAACAAATGGAGCAGCATCTGATGCACCTGAAATTCTAAGCAGTAGAATTAGATAAACAACCGAAAAGTGACACAAATTGAAACATCTTATTCAGTTGGTCTTAGTGCATGACATCCCCACAAGTAACAACCCCCTTCCTCTCAACAAATAAAAACGATGACAACAAGAATAAAGATGGATTGGCAAATGAAACTCAAAACCCACCCATTCTTTTTAATTTGAAAAATGAGACCACCTTAGGGATCGTCTGAGGTGATACGCACTGATTTATGTTTACTATATTTATCGTAATTCATATTGATTGCTTCTCATGTCTATTTGTAGTGTTTTCCACTCATTTTTGCATTAGATGTCGTATTACATCAAATAATAGCCTTTTGCTTTAGTGTGTAAGCCGTATATGTGTGTTATTTTACTACTTGGCAAAAGGATCCATTATACAAGAACAAATGGAGATTGGAGCAGCAGCTGATGCACCTGAAATTCTAAGCAGTAGAATTAGATAAACTGCCAATTTTATTGTCACATATGACACTGTGCTATATCTGGTTTTTGTACCTTTACACCATTTATTGGTCCTCAAATTACTGGTAAGAGCCATCGTAAAATATATTAAGTTAAACAAACATGCTGTGTACTGATGGAGTTGAGATGGTGAAGAACCTGCTGAAGGTTTGTCTTGATCTGAAGGTTTTTTTGTTTCCTTTCAAAATTTGGCCAATAATCTAGGGCTTCGAGGTTGGAACTTGGGAAATGGGTCACACATGTGCCCACTTGGGAGATATATGGATATGATTTATTTCATTTTAGGAGGTTTCTTGAAGGATTTATTGGTTTTCTAAAGGAGTGGAGGTAATGCATTCGATTTGAGCATTTCAGTATCAGTAATTTGTTATGGACATGCAGTAATCATTAGCTGATGGTGTTGTAGTAGTTTGTCACTGTGAGGATAATTGGGTTTTCTGTCCCCTAGTTTTTAGTAGCCACTTCCTTTCGTTAGCTTTTCCATTATCTTTTGTTCCTGGCAAGTTGGACCACAAACTTAAGATTGGCTCAAGGCTAATCATTCGATGTATGATGTTTCTTTTTTGTTGTTAGACCTTACTCTGAGATCCTTGAGGGTTTTTCTTTTATCTTTATGTGGATAATAATTTTTGGAAGCTGTTGGGTATTATTGCTGGGAAATCTTGCTGTTTTGATGAAAAGGTCTAGTTTGTTCCACATATGCTTATTTTTTGTGTTCATTTGAATGTATATTTACAGGTCAACTGCAAACTTTACTGACTTTAGTCTTTTACGGTCTGCAAATTTGTGTTGCATATCTACAGATTAACTGCAAATATGGTCGAATCATAATTTTGTGAATTGAATAACTCAGATTTAGATACATATTCATAGTTGCTTATTGATAATTTGATGTTGAAATTTTTAGATGGATGCATCAAATCCTGAATGTGGACATGTTATTGAGATTAGTAGAGATATGCCAGTCCTAGAGAAGGGGTCTGGTGGGAGTAAAATTTGTGGGGGAGCACCATGTGGATTCTCAGATGCTAAGTCCAGTTCTAAGGATGCAAAAGAGCGTTCAACATCAATGAGGAAACTTCTTATCGCAGTTGTACTCTGCATCCTGTTTATGAGTGTAGAAGTTGTTGGAGGTATTAAAGCCAACAGTCTTGCAATTTTGACTGATGCTGCCCACTTGTTATCAGATGTTGCAGCTTTTGCGATCTCTTTGTTCTCCCTGTGGGCATCAGGATGGGAAGCTACTCCACGTCAGTCTTATGGTTTTTTCAGGATTGAGATACTCGGGGCATTGGTTTCCATCCAGATGATATGGCTTCTTGCTGGAATCCTCGTTTATGAAGCCATTGCTAGACTGATCAATGGTACAGGTGAAGTTCAGGGCTTTCTTATGTTTTTGGTTTCTGCTTTTGGTTTGGTGGTTAATGTGGGCATGGCTCTCTTGCTGGGCCACGATCATGGTCACAGCCATGGTCACGATCATGGACATGATGGGCATGAGCATGGCCAAGATGACCATGATCATAGCCATGAAGATGATGATGATATGCACAGCCAAGAAGTAACCATCACTACGCATCATCACCATCATGTGGGACACTCTAAACATGAAGGGCGCCATGATGCCCACGATGCAGATATCACTGATCCACTTCTAGGTGGAAGTCTACCTGAAGGTGGAGTTAAACAGAAGAAGCATAGGAATATAAATATCCAGGGGGCTTATCTTCATGTCTTAGGGGATTCCATTCAAAGCATCGGGGTGATGATTGGTGGGGCTATTATATGGTATAAACCTGAGTGGAAGATCATTGATTTGATATGCACACTCATCTTTTCTGTTATTGTCCTTGGCACAACTATCAATATGCTACGGAATATTTTGGAGGTTCTGATGGAGAGCACACCCCGAGAGATTGATGCAACAAGGCTGGAGAAGGGTCTCTGTGAGATGGACGATGTAATTGCAATTCACGAATTGCATATATGGGCAATTACCGTTGGAAAAGTATTATTAGCTTGCCATGTCAAAATTAAACCTGAGGCTGATGCTGACTTGGTGCTGGACAAGGTCATTGAGTATATCAGGACTGAATACAACATAAGTCACATAACTATTCAGATAGAAAGAGAGTAGATTCACCGGACTGGTTCCTGTAACCTAGTTTTAAGAGTTCTACATATGGTGGGTAGGCAGCTCTTTAAAACTATAAATTCTATTAATCGTGTGAGATCTGTTTCTGCTTAGTTGTCTTCTTTTCTTTTCCTTTTCTATATTTTGTGAAAAGATTATAATTGGGCTTGACAGTGCTGTTCTTTTTTGTCTCTCCTTGTTCTTGCCCTTATGCAGCAGTGGATGTCGAAATCTTCTCTCTTGACCAGTCGATTTCACATAGTTATTGCAGTGGACCAGTGATTCTAGACACCGCTCATAATTATGGAGGTGACAGTAGGGTGGGGTTAATGCTGTTGATGTTGATTCCTCAGCGGAAGGAACCATTATGCCCAGGATTTTTTAAGAATAACTTATCTGCACCATCGGTGAGTGTGAACTTTAATTGTGTTTGTATTTTATGAAGTCTGGTTATTTTAGGAAGACAATGGTAACGTGACATTATTTACAATTCTTGATAATATTTGGTTTTGTTTAAAGTTGCCTATCTCTGGCTAAATTCTTTTTAATTTTTTTAATTTTTATGTTCTGAATCTAGCAAGATGAATTTCTCAGTTCTTTGTACTATTTAAATCTCCGGAAAAAAATGATTTCCATTATTTTTCCTCCAATTCTTCGGGAATGCTTTTCATCCCACTGAAGAATACTGGAAAAAGTAAATATTATTGCCCCTTTCCTCCAAAACACACTTCCAAATTTAAAGGAAAAAAAAAAACCCACCCAAGAAACAGAATGAACAACATGAATTAATAGAAGAATCTTTTAATATTTGAGGGTACAACATGAAAAAATTAATCTTTAAAGAGTAAAAAGTAAAAATTCTTAAATCTTTTGAACTTAAAGTGCAATTTCTCAATAAAAGAAAAAGATGTTTTTTAGAATCCCATATGATTGTACTTGAGTGTGCATGATTGCTGGGAGAATCATATCCCAGTTTCACCGAGTTTTTAATGATGGACTAAAATAGTGTGTTTTGGGTAAAAAAAATTAAATTTTGTTAATTTTGAGGCTAATTTAAACTTGACTCACTCATTTTGGGTATAAAAATTAAATTTTGTCAATATATTTATTTTGAAATTGACCACTAACTATGGTTTATTCATCATTGAGTTATTTTAACTCACATATATTCCAACAGAAATCATGTACACAACTTTTATTTGTTTTAGAGGTCTGTTACATGACTAATATGAGAAATATTATTTAGAAAGCTGCGCACATGAAAGATCATCCATTCATTTAGCAAGCACACGTGTGATTGACCTAAAAAGTTGTTCTCGGTGAGAAGAGTTGAGGAACGAGTAATGTCACACCAACAAAAATTAGAGATAAAAAAAAGTGACTAAATAACACGACAGTTAACGTGGAAGACAGCTGATCAATTACTATACAATATTAAATATCCCACATTGTGCAAATCAAGGAAAGAAGTGAATTAATATTGCACAGTAATTGGTCAGTCGCCTTCCACGTTAACTGTTATGTCATTTGGTCACTCTTTTTAGTCCTTAATTTTAGTCAATATAGCATTACTCGTTGAGGAACATATCCAAGCAGCTTTGGGTTGCAAGTCCTCTGTTCCAAAATTTTTCAAAGTATTCCTGGTAGGTGAAATTTCTGTAGACTGCTGGATGATCATTGTCTACCAATAGCGGAGCAGGTCCTATCACAGCTTCGGCTGATGGACAGTAAAATGTGGGAATAGAGATTCGTTGTTTGTTGCAGTTCACTACAGCTCGATGAATAATACTCTTGTACCGATTGTTACTCAGTACCTAATCCAGAGAAAGAGGAAAAATTCAGAACATAAATGCAAAATCATGCTATTCTCTTCTCTCCCGTTTGCTCAACGCGGTGTGGCAGTTAGCCCAGTCCAGCTAATCACGGGCATTGCTGTATTGGTTGGCCTATTATTCTTTAAATTAACTCAGATCAGATGTGTATGTATTTTTACCTGCATTTGGTCACCAATGTTGACAACGAATGTATTGGGAATAGGGTTGATGGCCATCCATTTTCCATTTCTGAGAACCTGCAATCCTGGCACATCATCTTGAAGAAGAATTGTGATTAAATTACCATCAGTATGGCCTGGCAATCCATAAGTCAAGTCAGGCTCTGGACATGGTGGATAATAATTTATGGCCATGTGTTGCCCATGCCTTCCTAGTTGTTTATTTATGTAATTTCTCTCCAGCCCTAAGCTCTCTGATATGGCTTCAAGCAGTCTTAGTGCTAGGACCCTTGCATTGCTGCAATACTCTGCTGCGTCCTTCCTAACAGTATATAAATAACGAAATACATTATTCGCGTAATTGTGAAATATTCAACTTGAAGAAACAGCTAGATCATACAAGTGTGTGTGTGTGTATAATAAACTGGGAGACTGCAGCAGAACAGAACAGAACAGAACTGATGTACTTTACCTGAAAGATGGAGGACTTGGAGGCCATTCATTTACAAAGTCCTCAAGCGGGTAACAATGGAGTCTTAAGAAATCTCTCCAGTTTGAGACCTTCTCTGTCCTGACGTTAAAGCTGGTGGACAGCCTAGTTGTCTTTAAGGGGTCGTCCGAGTAAGTCTTCAACCTCTCACTTTCTGGCAACCGGAAAAACTCTCCGGCTATACGTAACATGTTATTAACCACAGACTCGGGTATTCCATGGTTTTTAACCTAGTACATAATGTTGTGAAATACACATGGTGATCATGATCAGAAATGAAGATGAGGGTTGTCCCTTTTTTTTTAAGTCACAGATACTATCATACTAACAAACACACGTGGAGGAAGGCACAAAAGGGTGAAAACAAATAAGAACAATGTTGTAAGGTGGTAAATTCGACCTAGGGATTTCACGCACTCTCCACGGAAGGATTTCGGCTGACCTGCTCGCGTTCGACAGTAGCCTTTATCCCTCAGCCGCATGTGGTACGTTGTCCCATATCGACTGGGAGTCGTCTCCCCCACCGGCATATAGGCTTGGACTTCATATGGGTGGGTACCCATCAACATCTGATCAGATGGCTCCCACGTGGGACAACGTACCACATGTGGCTAGGGGATAAAGGCTACTGCCGAACGCGCGCAGGTCAGCCGAAATCTTTCCGTGGAGGGTGCGTGGAATCCCGAGGTCGGATTTATCCTTTTACAAATGCTATTGAGACTTAATTTGTTGACTTAATTCACTATTACCTTTGGATTGATTGTGAGCTCCATCAAACATTAGAACTTGGTGTTAATCTAATGGTTTCAATAAAACTACGTCATTAGATCAGTAAATTATGTCAAATTTTTAAGTCCAAATAACATTTTGCAACATGTATAGTGAGTTATAAACATGTGTACCTGAAAGAACCCATCTTGCTGGCATGCTAGGCCAATTTGTTTAATGACATCAAAGTGGTGGGGACCATGGAGACCCTGAAGGTCTATGAGGGGTATTGAGCCATCAGATATCTCAACGTCATTGAGGTTTGGACGGTCGGAGATTGGCCGGATGTAATTTGAGGGAACATGGCGAACAACGGATACAAGGTCAGATAGCAATAGCTTTGGTGTAGACATGGCTTTGCTTTGCTCTTCCCTCCTACATGGGTGAGCACTACCCCTTTATATACACATGAAAAAATACAGACCCACCACCTACCCATGCTTGTCTCCATGTTGGAAAAGTAAGGTCAGCCCTCATTTAAATTATTTATTTTTTTAATATTTTAAGCAACCAAACAGAAAACAACTACTAGTTGAGTAGGCACAAGAAATGGTACTTGTGTGAAATTATTTTCTAGAAAGAGTTTGATTGCTTTAGGATTGCACGTGCACTTTTTGTCCATAACAGTAACTTGCTAGCTGCCATCGAAAGAGTTTTGATTGAAGTTGGAATTTTGAGTTGATTAATTCAATTATGCCATTTAAAAAAAAAATCCAGGACTTGGGCTTGTATCTAGCAAAAATAAGACAGTTGAGTTCTAAGTTAAAGTTGTAAAGTAGCATCTGAAAGAAAGTGTAGAGATTTTTATTGGAGAAACCTTTATTCTATTGGGACTCGCCCTCTGTAGAGGACGAACCTAACACTATATGCCACTGACATTCTTGATCATTTGTTCCACCATTGTTACTGAACAAATTCTAATACAGCAACCCCCCGTATATACAAAGGGGCAATTTTACATAATCATGATACACAGTTATAGTCAATAGTGGGTAGAGGTACTCTATTACTGAAATGCTGACGCACAGCCGACGAGGAATCAATGACCTAATAAGAATGAAGTCACAAAAAAAACGTCATCCAGCAGATGAGATGACATAATAAGAATGAAGTCACAAGCAACGTCATCCAGCAGATGAGCGGGTGGAGGGGAGGCTGCTTTCTCATCTCACGCATTAAAATATATTTGCCCTGCCAGGCGAAGCTATGCCACGTCCGTCGTGTGTTACGTTCAACGTTTTTGTTTGTAATGTCAGCCCATTTGATAAATCAACATGCCCAGCCAGTCCGAAGCAGTTGGTGATGGAAAAATGTTATGTATATCAAAAATTTTATCAGTTTTTTTTTATTAAATGAATTGATAATTTTAGATCACTTTTGAATTCATTAAATACTGATCATAGTTTTTTTGATTGCAATGCCAACTCATTTGATAAATCACTTTTTATTAAAATTTTTAATAAACATAGCATTAGGTGTTGATGATGGCGATGAACTCAGCCGACTTGGAAGATTAGGCGGACACATCCATCCATCCCTCTTTATTGATGAGGGAGACAGCCATACAGACGTGGATCCAATTCAATAAAGAGGGAGACAGCCATACAGACGTGGATCCAATTCAATTACGTATACCTACCTACCTACCTAGACAAGACACAAGGCTAGACTAATATGCTATATTTGGTACATGATATTACACTATAGGAATTGAGTGGGCATTCCATGGAAATGCCTATTCCAATGTTTGGTTTGTAGAATTTAAAATTCATTTTCATTCCAAAGGAATACCTAATCTTACAAATTATGGGATTAGACATTACTAAATCCAACATGGTATTCTTCATTTCCAACCCACTCGGTAATGGCCCAATCCATCTGGGAAAAAAACTCCCATCGCTCTTTGATCTCTCCGGTTTCTTTTGGTCTCCTCTCTCTCTCTCTCTCTCACACACACACACACACACTCTCATCAGATTTGTGTCTCTTTCTCTGAGATCTGAGACTCCATCTTGTAGAGGCCTGTTGCTATCAATCTCGGAGCTTCACTCTCGACGAAACAAGGATAAGATTTGTTATAAAGAATAACTAAAACACAGAAGTGAGGGCACAACTGACACAACTGATGACCCATGTGTTCTATAAGTAATACAGTTGTACAACTAATTCTTTTAGTCTTATTAACTAAGCTAGACTAGTTGAGATCAGTTGGGTTAATATGCCCCCTCAAACAAATGGAGGGGAACCGAGAATCAGTTTGTCCCTGAGCTTGACAAAGCGAGTAGTGGTCAATCCCTTGGTAAAAGCATCTGCAATTTGATCTTCTGAAGAGATGTAGTGGATATCAATATCTTTGCGTATAACCCGTTCGTTGATGAAGTGATAGTCAATCTCCACATATTTAGTGCGAGCATGAAACAGAGAGTTGGATGCAAGAGCCAAAGCAAAGATGTTGTCGCACTAGATATGAGGTGGCTGAGAAATGAAGATATGCAGGTCACAAAGAAGCATGCGTAACCATGCCAGTTCAGGAGCGGTGTCTGCCAAAGTCATGTACTCACCTTCAGTAGAGGATCGTGCAACAATGGGTTGTTTGTTGGCACTCCACAAAATGAGATTAGAACCCAAAAAAATGATAAGACCAGTAATGGAATGTCGATCTATAGGGTCACTAGCCCAATCCGCATCTACATAAGCTGTGAGATTGAGAGACCCACGATGATAATGAAGACCAAAGGAAGTGGTGCCTTGAATATACCGAAGTATACGTTTAATAACAGACATATGAATATCAATTGGATGATGGAGAAATTGACAAACATGGTTCACAACAAATGTCTGGTCTGGTCTAGTGAAGGTGAGGTATTGAAGACCTCCAACAATACTCCAATAATTTGTGGGATCAGAGAGAGGGGTGCCATCAACCTTACCTAGTCTGGAAGAACCACATGGTGATTTACAAGGTTTACAGCCTTGCATTTGAGCTCGAATCAACAAATCAGAAACATATTTCTCTTGAGAGAGAAAAAGACCCTTAGAGGTATACTTGATCTCAATTCCTAGAAAAAAATGTAAAGGACCTAAGTCCTTCATGTCAAAGTCTTGCCCTAAGGTAGTGATGAGAGTGGTGATGTAAAAAGAATCACTTCCTGTTATTATTATATCATCAACATACAACAAGAACATAAAGGTATCAGCTGCAGAGGCAATAAAATCATATGTGGAAAGTTGGGTCGTAAATCTTTCGAACCAGGCTCTGGGAGCCTGTTTAAGTCCATAGAGAGCCTTGTGAAGATGACAGACAACCATTGGGTTTGATGGATCAACAGACCCTTGAGGTTGCACCATATAAACCTCTTCTTTTAAGTGGCTGTGTAAGAATGCATTTTTGACATTTAATTGACGTAATGGCCAATCAAAATGAGCTTCAAGTGAAAGAACCACCCTGACAGTAGCATGTTTAACAGCATGACTAAAAGTGTCCTCATAATCAATACCTGCCTCTTGTTGAAAACCTTTCGCCATAAGTCGAGCTTTGTGTCAAGAAATACTACGGTCAACGTTATACTTGAGCTTATAAACCCATTTACATCCTATTATATTTTTGTTTGTAGGAGAGATACAAGACTCCAAGTGCCTTGTTTTTGCAGAGCTGAGAATTCATCAACCATAGCTGTGCGCCATTCAAGAATTTTAGAGGCAGCAAAATATGATGAAGGTTCCTATGGAGAGACAAAAGCTAGATAGGTTTTCTTTTTAAAGATACAAGATCTAGATTTGGTTTGCATGTGATGTTGATTAGAATCTATAAGAGATCGAGAAGGAATAGTAGGAGTAGAAGATGGGTCCTGATGAGAAGCTTCATTAAATGAAAAAGGAGCATTGGAAGAAGGATTTGTATTAGAGCAAGTTGTATTATCAGAAGGAATTGCACTAGCAGAAGGAACAATAACAAAAGAGGGATTATTCAGACAGGGTCTAACTGAAGTAGAAGGTGCAGAAGAGGAATTAAGAACTGGACAAGAAGATGAAGAAACAGATAGAGAAGGAAATAGATGTGTGATTGAAAAAAAGGTTGGGCCAAGAATAGAAGGCAAAGAAGAAGAATCAGTTTGAGAAGAATTGAAGATAGGGTTTGACTTGGATGAATAAGGGAAACAATTTTCATCAAAAATAACGTGTCTGGTAACATAGAGATGATTATCGGAGGGATTATAACAAATGAAACCTTTATAATTCAGTGTGTAGCCTAGAAAAATACACTGTGAAGTTTTAGGCTGTAACTTGTGTTGATTATAAGGCCTGAGAAGAGGATAACATGCACACCCAAAAACTTTAAGAAAATGATAATCTTGATGAGAAGCCACTAAGCTAGGCATTCAGTTGATTAAAAAAATTGCAGCTGAGAAAGCATGAAACCAAAACTTAAGAGGAAAGGATGCTTTGGACATTAGAGGCATAGCAGTGCCAACTAAGTGTCTATGTTTCCTCTCGGCCACTCCATTCTGTTGTGGAGTGTGAGGACACGATTTTTGATGTTGTATTCCATGAGCAGACAGAAAATTCTGGAGTGTAGAAGCAATATACTCACCCCCTCCATTAGATCTTAGCATCTTGAGGGGCTGAGAAAATAGCTTTTCAACATAAGGTTTGAATTTTGAGAAAACAGAGGAAACCTCAGACTTATGTGTGAGTGGAAAGATTCATGTGTACCTGCTGCAATTATCAATGAAAGATAAATAGTATCGATAGCCATTTAAAGAAATTTCTAGAGCAGGACCCCAAACATCGCTATGTATTAGTTCTAAGGGCAACAAAGAAATAGAATGAGATAAAGAAAAAGATAACTTGTGCATTTTTCCAGAAAGCCAATGGGCACAAACACAATTATTTATCTGAGTTTTAGCTATAGAAATACATGAATCAATAAGAATCTGGTTCAGTACAGAATTTGAAGGATGACCCAAACGATCGTGCCAAAGTGTAGAAGAGACTTTACTGCCCAAATAAGCTAATGTTAGTGAAGAATGATGAACCAATCCGGTTGACTTAGATGAACGAAAATGAATGCTGCCATGAATAGGATAAAGACCACGGTTACTCTTGCCTTGGTAAATGATTCTCCCCGTGGCTTTGTCTTGGATAAAGAAAGAATGAGCATCAAAAGTGAAGCTACAATTATTGTCTAAACAAAATTGATGAACAGAAGGAAGATTTGAGGTAATTGAAGGAACTCTAAGAATGTGATTCAGTGTGAATTGATGAGCAATAGTATGTAAGTTGGAAGATTCAGTGTGAGAAATTGGTAGACCTTTACCATTACGTATGACAACATTATCATCACCAGAGTAAGGATGAGCAAAAGAGAGATTGGCCAAATCTGAAGTGATGTGGTTTGTTGCTCCAAAATCAGTAAGCCAAAAATTTGCATCAGTAGATGTGTTATCATAAGTTACTGGAGCCATAGCTGCCAATTGAGCAGGAGGATGCCTCCCTTGGTAGGCATACTTTATGTGATGGAAGCAATCTAGGGCACTATGTCTTGGTTTTGTTGTAGATTTGACATGAGATTCTTGATGAATTTCCTTGATAGTTATTGTGTCCTTGTTGTGTGTTGAAAGAAGGATGTTGACTCTCTGTGAATGAATTTATGTTCTATTGATTTGCTCCTCTGCCAAAGCCTTGATTCCTTCCACCTCCTCGATTGTAAGAACGACCTCCTCCTCTGTTTCTTCTTGGTTGAGATGATCCACATCCTCTATTATACTGATTGTTCGAGTGTTTGGATGTGTTCATGGCAGTAGGTGAATTTTCAACTTGCTTATAAGTGATATTAAGAGCTGTAGAAAAGGAATCAGATTGCTTGTGTGATGTTTCAAGAGTAATTTCTTCGGTTCTAAGTAGAACTTGATGTAGTTCTTCCAGTGACAATGGTTGAGATCGAGTACGAATTGATGTGCGAAAAGCACTAAACTCTGCAGGTAGTCCATTTAGAGTATAAATAAACATATTTTCATCATCAATTGGGACTGCAATTGCGGCTAATTTGTCTCGAATTTCCTTCATCCGCTGGATATAGGTATCGATTGAATCAGAACCTTTAACCATTGATTGCAGACTGGATTTAAGTTGTAAGATATTTGATCTGGTGGATGAAGAAAATCTTCTCTTCAAAGCAAGCCACACTTCACGAGAAGTAGAGTAGCCAGTTATCTAACACAATTTCAGGTAATTTTTAGATCTAACCTAGAATTGTAGAATTTTGCTATTTTCTTTGGAAAATTTTGCTTTGAGTAATATTTAGCTAACCTGGATCCAAATTTCTATAGCAATGTTTTCGAATTTGTTAGCTGAAGTAAAAATCCGGTTTGATCCCAATACTAGAGGAAATCTAACTAGGTAATGAACTTTTGTTTAGCCATTTACGTTATTTATGTGATTATTCGTACCAATTCAAGTTGAGCTGTTTAGTAATAAATGTAGGTAGAATGATCTAATGGTTCTAAGTAATGAACTTTAGTTTTTTTTAGTTTTTGGGAAGTCCAATTTATCAGCCTAAACAATGCTTTTGTTATCCAGTTATTCATGGAATATCTGTGCTATATTTTATGCAGTTGAAGTGCTGTCAAATTAGCAGTATAATTGTCACTACCGTTTTTAGGCATAATGGATTTTTTATTCTTTCAAATGAGTTTTATCTCACCCACTTTAATTCTGATGTTAAACTAGTAAAGGGCATGTATTTTGGTCACAGTCATGGGACCAAATAATACTAGTAAACCTGATTGCAATGTACTCATGTTCTGGTGTTTCGTTAAGGTTCTTCAAAATGTTGGCTCATTTAATATATATCTATTGATCAATATAGGATAGTTTGTGTTTATTATTATATTTTTAGCCTATTCATTAGTTTTCTACAAATGTTCGTTAGAAAAAGAAAACTTGAAATTACTATAGGTTTATGGCATTTTTACTTGTTTTAGTTCATGTGTTGTCCAGAGCTTTTGTGTGGCCATTGTTGAATCTTGTAGTTTACTTTTTTATTCTTTTGTCCAGTTTTCTGTTTTTTTTTTAAATTTCTAGTTTATCTATGAATAGAATTTTTTTTTTAATAGTTTTTTTTTATAACTTCATCACCTTTTGGTTTTAGATCAGAAAGCTAGATTTTGCTGTGTGGCAATGATTATGTTCCATTTAGATAGCTCAAAGATTTCCTTTGCGTCCTTGTTGGGTTGTTCACATGAACTTATGTGCTTGCTTTATAATATCACCTTGTCATAAATTTTCCCTATTCTGTTTGCAGAACATGACAGTCTCCTATCTTGCAATAGAACATGACAGTCTCCTATTTATGCCAATAACTGTGTTCAGGTTATGATGAAATGAATTTATTAAGCTCTCATATGTGATCTGTGATGAAGTTCTCAATCTGTGTGCTTCATTGTACTTTGTTGTGTATATTAATATACACATTATGGTTATTTAAGTACTAAACAAGTATGTGCTATATTTTTGGGGTTGTTTGTTTTTGCATTAGAATTATGTACAACTCTATTTATTAGCACTTTAATTTGATTGTGTATTGACCTTATTTCAATAAGAATAGTTTGAAAAAATGGCATCTTCAAGTCAAGTGGAGTCTCGAGGTCCGGGTAAGAATAAGAAGAAGTGGATTGCTAATGAAGATGCTAAAATGATTAAGACCCTTTTGGAATTAGTTAACTCTGGAACACATCGAGCTGATAATGGGTCTATACCAGGATATTTGAATGTTATTGAGCAATCTTTGCTAGGGAAGCTATCGGGCAAAGGAATTAAGGCCAAACCACATATTGAGTCACAAATCAAGGTTTTAAAGAGGGATTTTTGCATTTTTCATGACATGCTTAACGAGATTCATACAAATAGAATTGGATTTCATCACAAAAAAAAAGTTTGACAGCAAGCTTTGATGTATGGGAGGGTTACTTACAGGTATATATTAAACTTACCTTTTCATTTATCATTTCGAATTATTGCATAACTTAGATTTGATTCTGTTTAGCTACTTGTATCATAGCTTAGAACCAAGTGTATTGATTTTATAATGTATTAGCTCTGTTTGTTGGATGCATTCGAGAAAAAGTTTCATGTTGTTAACTTGAAATTAAAACTAGTATTTGACATATCACAATGGACATTACCACCTTTTTCTATTTTTTCTACTTACATTGATTTTGATGTTCTTTGTGAAGTTTAACATATATCTGCTATGATTGATTACTTATTTAACATAATTGTTTCTTGTGTTTGACGTATTTTTACATATTGTATTTGTTTGTATTGTAGAGCCACAAGAGAGCAAAAAAGTTTATGAATAGATCTTTTTCCTTTTATGAGGACTTGTGCATTATATTTGGAAAGGACCGAGCAACTGGAAGAGAGGTACATGACCCAATTGATGTGGTGGAGGAGTTAGAGAGAGAAGAAGGAAACACTGAGCATGAGATATTCGTACATGGATCAAATGACATGAATACATCCATGTCATCTATGCGACGATCATCTGTGCCTGAAGAGGTTGGGAGCGCGAGGCTGAAGGAAAAAAGTAGGGGTATAGATGAGATGGTAGTTGAAGGGTTGATGAGTGTTGTTTCTCTGGTTAGCACAGAGATTAAGGAGGCAACAATTATTTTTGCTCGTGCAATTGGTGTTGACGTCGCAGTACGTGACATGAAGAATAAGATTTACGAAGACTTGCAGATGTTGTTCAACTTTTTCATGAGTGAGAAGCTCAAAGCCTCAAGTGTCTTAGTTTATGATTATGATATATAGGATGATGCATGGTAAATGAAACATATTTTTTGATTTTTTTTTTGGTCTATGAAACACTTGTGTTACTCTTATCTGTTAAACTTGATTTTAATTATGTTTTCCTCGAAAAAAGTGATTTGGTTAATGATTACATTTTATTATATTTGTCAAATTTTAAAAATTAGGTGTATTTGTATAAGATTGTCCACATTAAAGAATTATGGTAGAAGGAATAGGCATATATTTTGTAGGTTAATCATAGTCATTGTGTTGAATGAGTACCATTTATGAAGGATTATGTAGAATATTGATGAACGTGTCACATTTTTATTTTTTTTAGTTGTTGTTTATTATTGATTTTTATTATATTTTAGTGAATTTTTTTATTATGTGACTCTTTGTGACTTTATTTACTACATATTTAATCTAATTTGTCAAATTTTAAAATTAACAAAAGTATTCATTATAATGAAGTAAGCAATAAGTTGAAAATTTTATGATAAAAAATTATTTTGGTTAAATTTCATTCCATGTCAATAGGAATTATTTTATTCAAACTTTGGAATAGAATGAACATTCTATTCCAAGACTTGGTCCTAATTAATTGTCAAACATTGGAATGGTAATACACATTTTATTCTATTCTCAAGTTTATTTCATTCACATGTCCATTCCATTCCAACATAAATACATTACTGCGTACCAAACTTTGAAGAATCATTCCACGCTGAAACTAGGCATATGCATATTACTCTCATCTTTGTTCGAAACGCAAACAAATAAACAAAAACAAAAGATTATGCATTCGGATCAATTATGTACGAGTATGGAATAAAATAAAGCACTATTTAACTCAATGAAATCTTATTGATGGTTTGAAGATGAAACTAAATAAAGAACAATATTATAAATACCTAATTCATTGCATCATTTTGTTTAAACCAAAAGAAAAACAACCAAAGTGAGGATCATTGTAAACTTGAATGGTGAAAAGTGTAAATAACTCAAAATACAATAAAATAATTTTGCCAGACTATTTGATAAGGACACAATTGGGAAAAGTCTACATCCCAAACGTGGGCAACCACCATTTACGCTCTTTTCTCACCACATCGAAGTTGGAGAGTCTGCCAGCTTATAATCTATACTCTATTATATAATAAATACAAATTTTGGTGGGGTACGTCTTGAGAATTTTTCTCACTCTATTTTTTTAATTTTTTAATTTTTTATTTATTTAATTCACTTATATTTCATCATGTGATATAGCCACTCCTCTATTACTAATAAATTTTCATCTATTTTTTTAAAACTTTGTACCCTACAATTTTTTAATTATTTGTCTAAATTTTTTTCTCCTAGAATAAGAGAGAGGAGAAAATAGTAAAATGGGTAATAGAATGTGATGAAATATAAATTTTATACATGGCACGAGGTAGTAATAATATATAGAAAAAATTGCATCCAAACTTTCCTAAATTTATCACTTAATCATTTAGACTCTTATTTTACACACAAATCTCTTGAGGGCCCAACCGTTAATGTTTATTATTAGTATATCTATTAATAAATTATATTTAGACCCCTAAAATTTAAAGCGTATAATACTTATACCCTTCAAGTTTAAAAAATTATTATTACAAAAAAAATACTCCAAGTAAAAATAAAATATCAAATCTTTTAAATTTTACAACTAAATTCATGTTCTATTACGTCATTTATTAAAATAAAATTTAAAAATTATTTTTTAAAAAAAAATTATAATTAGTACTATTGATGCCAAAATTTGGACGACATTTGTAAGACCCGGATTTATATTTATAAGAAAATTGGAAATTAAAAGAAAGCATTGTATAAAGATTTAAACTACAATTTAATTCATTGAAATAAAAGGAAATGAAGTATAGTTTTACTTAATAATAAGCAGGAAATAAAGGAGTGTGTCTGATGGTGAAGACCAAACAAAAGAAAGAAAAAATAGAAGGTGGAAAAAGAAAGAAGAAGAACATAAAAGAAGCAAAAAAGAAATGGAAAATGTGAGTTTTAATTCAAATCCAACGTTGAAATTGACTCCGTTTTTTATAAAATTATAGTATGTTGTTTGTGAAGACTTGTATATCATATCAACTTGTTTAATTTCTTCCAATGAGGTTGTTTTGGTGTATTTTTTATTTTTCCTCAGTTGACAATTTTCGGTTAGGAAAGTTGCACTAGATTTGCAGAAAAGCTATTATTTGATCGATAAGGTATGATGTTTTTTTAGAGAGTGTTTCAAATTAGCAATTTTTAAAGTTGATATGAAGGCAATTAGCTTGGATCTAATTGTTTCATGTGATTCTTAAATATATTTGAAGGAAATATGTACTATACATGAGTTGTGTTGTTGGACATAGAGTTTGGGTGTGTAAAATCAGCCTGTTAAAAATAATAATTATGGGCTTTTGTTTATTATTTGTGGAAGCCCACTGAATATGTGATGTTTTGTAGGTTCAAACTCAACTAAATGCCTTATTCTCCAAGATTAATTGGAAACAGAGTATTGAGAGACAAATGATGGGTCAGGTCCAATGGAACAACTCATATTTTAAGCCCAGCTTAAATTAAAGAGCCAAACTTATAGAGATCCAGTAAGTTCAGCCTAAAGTAGTCCATGCCCGGTCAAGCTCATCAGGATCAAGGAGCTACATTAGCAAGAAGTATGCAAAGTCATTCAAGAGCCTATCCTCGTCGCCTTGGAAAGAGTCAATCCTCACCTCATCCTTTGACCGAATCTTCTAGAGAGCACCGTAACTGCCCATCCGTTGAAAAGATGGTGTCAGCTCCACCAAATTAACTACTTAGTTACTAATAACTCGTCCAAATCTGTTATGAGGCGATTATAAATTGCAAACCTCACCAACACTCCAGGGGCATATCATACTCAGTCGAGCACAACTCTCCTATCTCTCTCAGTTTATAACTCCTTGCTCTTCCTACACATTTGAAGTAATAAAACTCCCTTGCGACCCTAGCCATTCAAAGTAGACGCAGATCACGTTGACCGAACCACTATAATTCTCTGTGTCGTTACAATTCTCTACTTTACTACTGCATTTATTACTGCTCATCTGATATGTGATATACAAACTCAATTTGTGCATCATCAACTCCCAAAAAAATTGCAAGTGAATGTATATGACTACACTTCATGGCATTTCGTATTCACTACAACTTAATTTTTCCAAATACATTTTGAAATATACTACGAATTTATTCATTCTCGTAATCATCATTTATATAACCCAAGGATTATTTAAATAGTCAAAACTAACATTATAACATGTTTTGAGTATAGAATAACAAAAAGGAACTCAAGTCTATAATAGAATAATTAGTGAAATGATTACTTTGGAATGTTCACTCAATGGACAGAACGCCGACCAATCAGTACTGTCGTCCTAATCGACGACTATGCAAATTTACATGTAGATAAATAGTTCGCACCAATTTTACTTACTCCTTACCCTTTTCGTTTATATCCCATTCCACACCACTTAAATCAAGCCACTTTAGTCTCATTTTTGCTCCTTTGCTTTACTTAAATGTTTTCTCAAATACTTAGGATGCATGTACATAACATGTGAATTCATCGAGCGATTTTATAAAAAATAAGCTTTTAACCTCACTAAATTGATATAAAACCAACTTGATTATAAATTGGACTTCCTAAACTGTGCGTCCGGACGCGTGCCAAGTTCCTGCTGCCGAAATTAGAACCCTAATGAGATTCAATCTCTTTCTAATGAAAAGGATAAATAAAAATCGAGGACCTTAGAAAGAGAAGGATTTTTCCGTTTACGAATTCTCTTAGTTTATTTTTGCATTCTTTCTATCATGTCCGGCTAGAAAACTCCGCTAGGGCTAGGGGAAAATCTCTCAACGGAGTATGGTATTTTTATTGACTCTTGTACTTAATGATTTATGTTCTCGTGTTGATTTAATTCCTAATATTTTAGCAAAGCTGTTTATGCTGTAAAAACTCCTGAGTTGTTGTGCCATGTACATCGATTGCTTGAGTTTCCCTGTGTGTAAATCACTGGTTATTCCACGTTGGTAGGATTAACACGATTTCCTAGAATAGTACGATTGAATGATTATTCAGGTTCTTGGTAGTCTTTTGATTGTAACCTTTGGATTTATCACTTGATTTGTTAATTGGGTTAACAGACATTTAATTCCTATTTCAAGTCAAGTCTTCAAGTCTTTCATTATTACTGTATGAAGTTGACAGGGAGTACCTAATGCTCTAGTATTTTCATTATTGTTTTAATCACCAAAAATCAATCGTTCTCAATCTGCTACTTTTTTTTAACCAATCATTTTACTTTTGAAATTGCTGTTAGTTGTTGTGTGACTATTTTCTTGTGCAATTCCTCGTGGGATCGACCTCGGACTTCTGAAAATATATTACTTTGCTCAACTTGCGCTTGAGTTTACAATATTAAAGTTGAAGCATTAAGCTATTGTTGATTTGATATTCATGTGCATTAATTTATGTGTTAACTGTTAGGGTCGGAGGCTATTACCTCAGTTACACCTAGGGATCGAACATAAAGCTAAGTTGGTGTGTTGGTTGGCGGTGACAGGTGAAGTGTACTGCTTCATAATACTTGGAAATAAAATTATATGATATATCAAGGTTATTCTCTTATATGTGAGAAATCAATTTTGCCGAATTGATTTGAGTTGAGTTATTTAAACTATGGATCAAATATATTTTGTTGAAAAGTGTGATTTGTTGAAAAGTTTGTGGTTTGTTGAAAACTTGTGATTTGAGTAGTATCCACTGTGCTAGAGTTATTGATAGCTTGACATGGCTTACATGTTGTTGATTTGGACACTGCGCAGTTGTTGTGAGATAGCTCGACATTGCTTAAATATTGTTGATAGCTCGACATTGCTTAAATGTTGTTGATAGCTCGACATTGCTTAAATGTTGTTGTTGACTCATAGCACATATAGACTATTTATTATGTTGTTATATTGGCAGAGATTATGAGATTTCAAAGTGAGATAAAAATACGTTGAGTTTGATGTTCTCTTCAGATTGTGAACATATTTTGGTGAAATGATATTGATCCATATTTTTAATCTTTTCATTTATTATGATACGCAGTACACTCAAGAAAATTATTGGTTTCAGGATGCCGAAGTCTAGAGTGAGGTCCACTACTGCACTAGCATGATAGAGATGGGGGAAAAAACTAAGGAATCTTATTATGTACATACTGTACAGGAGTGTTTGTTTTCCCTGTTGTTTGCTGTAAAGGGATGGAATCCATAATCCTGTATTTTGGCAAAAAAGGCACCGTTGTGTACTCAATATATATAGTTTTCTATTTGATGGTGGCATTATTGATTTTTAAATGCATTACTGCATTAAAAACGCAGATATCGTCACGTGTTGAGTTACGCTTCCATCTCTTGGAAACCGAAGAGAGTCCCTCGGGATGGGGTGTGACAGTTGCGGTGATGTGTGGTTGGGTGATTATGGCTAGGTGGTGGTTGCGATGGTTGTTGGCTACGATGGTTAGTGATTAAGTGATTGTGGTTGGGTGGTGGTTACGATGGTTGGTGGCTGTGATGGCTAGTGATTGAGTGATTATGGCTGGGTGGTGGTGGTTTGTAGCTAAGTGGTGGTTGCAGTGGGTTGATGGTTGTGATGGTTTATGGTTGGGTGATTGTGGTTGGGTGGTGATTGTGGTGGTTTTTGTAGCCGGTTGATGGTGGCTGCGGTGGTTTGTAGCTAGTTGATTGTGTCTGGTTTATGGTTGTGATGGTTGGGTGGTGGCGTTGGAGCTTTTGGATCTATTAGGCAAATGGAAAAGAAAAAAAATGAAGATCAATAAAGGTTAAGGGTAGAAAAGTAATTTTAAAATTTCTATCTATTTCATTAGTTAACTTGCTAATTTTGAAACTTGAAGGGGGCAAATTGTTTAATTTTAAATCAGATGGACCTAATTGAAATAAGACCCAAAGTTCAAGGAGATATTTTGTAATTAACTCTATTTATTATATTGATATTTTTATAGTGATTTGAGATTATACATTTGGTTGAAACACTTTACTTTTGTTGTTCTCTTCAGATTATGAACATATTTTGGTGAAATAATATTTGATCCATATTTTCATTTATTATGATATGCATTACATTGAGAAAATATTTGATTTCAAGAAGCTGAAGTTTAGAGTGAGTCCACTACAACACTAGAAGAGTTGAGACGAGATGTTAAATAAATTGGTTGTGTATATATTGTACAGGAGTGTCCATTTCTTGGTTGATATAAGAGATGAATTTCCTAATACTTTGTCTTGTATTAAGCTACAGAGTTGTGTATTTTGTCATAGATTTGCATAGTTTGTCTATTTTATGATATCATTAGTTAGTATTATTGGTTTTAAATGCTTCCTCACATTACAGGCGTAGGTATTACCGCGTGTTGAGTTATATTTCCATATTTGAGATACCAAATAAGTCTCTCGGGATGGGGTGTGATAACATTCATGTTAGTTTGTTGGGTTTTGATCTCCTGAAAAAGAAGTCGGAGATCGGAGAGAAGCTTCGGGGGTCGAATCTCATATGCTTAAGTCAGTAAGTGACTTAAATATATGAATTGCATTTAGAAGATAGGAGTGATATATATGGAACATCAATGGAGCTCTATTTGTCAGAGTTCTGATAGTTTGAATAGTGTAGGGATAATCATTGAAGATCTAGTCAATCATAGAAAGATAAGGATTAGGTCCTTATCTTTATATGCGGATTAGATGTTATTTGTACAATTAAATTAAATTTATCCATGATATGTATAATCCTATTCAAATTAAAATTCTTGACAGGATGTGTTGGACTTAGACTAAATGAACTCTTAACCTTGAGTCAATTTTTCCATCATCAAGGACTAACGTATGAAATAAGCTTAATCAACACATCTTAATGTTCCATGATATTATCCATTGACATAAAAACTAAATAAGATTTCAATTTTTTGAGGAAAAAATTGTGATAAGTATAAATATATTAAAGAATTCAATTCAATACTCATTTGTATACAATTATACTGTTTATTGGAATAAAACAGAAAAATAAATAAGAGATCAAATGTAATGAACACAATATCTTCTATTTTTAATTGGAATAATTTGGTCGTTTAATAGATACCGATAGTTCTGTAACTAATAAAAGGTGTAAGCATAATCTTTTAAATTTGAGACGTCTAAGTGTTATATGCCTATAAATTTTAAAGAGTCTGAGTACAATATAGTAATAAATATATTAATTGATATTGATCACAAAAGTCTAGATATTACGCGTGCATAAATTTTAAATGGTCTGTATATAACATTATAAAATTTAGATGGTCAATATATAATATTTTAAATGTTAGAGCTGCTAAATAATTAAATAACAAATTTGAGCGTAATTTTTCCTACTATATAATGAACTCAGCTCAACTGGCAGTCTTCTGCATACAACCGAAAGCCGAAAAGCCCGTCGGATCGTCGGTTCGCTGCGTCTCTTGCATCTCTATTGTCCAACAAGTTTGAAGGTACTTCTATCTATCTATCTATCTTCCCTCTCTTTCAGATTTTATGTTTGTGCAATCCATTATTCAATTGATGTGCTCTTTATGTTTTTTTTTTTGGTTATTAATCAAATGCTCATATCGAGACGTTGACTTTGGCTTCTTGGAATTTACTCTCTCGTTAATTCAATGCGATTTTTGGTTTTCCGACCAGAGCTCATATCAGAGTAATTAATTCAATCTGATATTAGAGATGATCATCATCCCCGGCATTGGGTCTTTTTTTTTTATATGATAGGAGTCCGATTAAGCTACTAATCTTTTCCATTTTCTTTGCTTCTATTCATACAATTACTTTTGGCTTCAAACCCTTCGTTGGTTCGTTCGTTCTTTCTATATGTCTTTTTGTTTTTGGGACTGGCCATTCGATCAACCATTGAGCTATTAAAGATGTGATGCTTAGTTTTTGAATTTCATTTGGCGTGTGTATAATATAAGCCAAGCCAAGATTCAAGATCCCAGTAAATAGGCGGCTTACAAGTGATTGAAGTTACTACTTGCTTCAATCTCACATCTGCTAGAAGAGGCGGAGCCAGAATTTTTTTTTTAGGGTGGCATACTAGCATGTTTTATTTTTTTTTAATTGACCATAAAAATTCATAAATTTATATTTATTAAAATTATATTTAATACTTTTTAAACATAAAAATTTAAAAATCGATATACATAGCATGAATAAAAAAATAATAATTAAAACTTCTTATAAAAAATGCAACGAATTGTTATTACTTATAACTGATTCTCGTATGTTTTTATTATTTGAAAGAGTTACAAATTAATTTTATCAACAATATTTTTTATATATACAAAATTGCAGTAACAATCTTCTATTTGTGATCCTATAACACATATTTTTATACAATAACGAAATAACTCTATAATTTTAAAAAATTATAAAATAATATCAATATATTCAAAACATATTTGGATATGTCTAAAAGTTAACAATTATATTAGTTGTACCTAATTTGATTTAAGGGTTAATTGCAAAATACCTCTTGAACTATGAGTCTTATTTCAATCAGATCCCTCTGGTTTAAAATTGAACAATTTGCCCCCTTTAAGTTTCAGAATGAGTAAAAAGACTGACAGATTAGCTGGCCTTTGTCAAAAGTAACGGTAACATTTAAAATTCATCTGCAAAAAAAAAATACAAAATCATTTGAGACCATTCTACCCTTATGAGGTCGAAAATGACAAAAACACCCTTCCCAACCGTTGGAGATGTCTTATTTAATTGAAGCAAATTTTTCATTCATGGCCATGACTGCTCGCAAGACGACAAAGCTTGAGAACGAGATTAAATACTTAAGAAGGAAGGAGAAGATAATATATGCAATCATTATTGTATTCATAGTTGTTTATCTCATGATGTATAACAACTAAAAGCAACTATGTATTCATTGGTCATGTAACAAATGCAATCTGTGAAATGCAAAACCTATTGAAATAGTAGAATGCACATCCATTTCATTACATACTAAGCAAAAACACATCACTGTGTTGGAGGATACATTAAGTCATTACATGCCTAACAAGACACAAAAGATGGGTTGATTTCTAAACAATACTAAAGAGCAGTGCACTCCAAAACAAAAAAGTGTGCTAACAACACCAACATAGTTCAAAGTCAAAACATGCTCCACTCACCTCCCTTAGAGCTATATTTCCCATTTTCATCACTAGGATTCTTGTCATTCTTCTTCATCTTCGACCTTGCAACCATCCCAATGCCTTTGGGACCTCCCGAACCAGTACATTCTAAATTCTTGATAATTGTTAACCCCCTAAGCCTAATTCCAGACCAACTGGAAGATGGAAGTCCACCGCCACTGATATTGATATTCCCTTTGGTTGGTTGTGAGCTGTTCCCTTTAATTTGTTGCGAGCTGCTTGTATTCCCTTTGGTTGGTTGTGATCTGCTGGTAGGTTGTGAGCTGTTGGTTGGTTGTGAGCTGCTACTCTCAGATCCAATAATTGGTTGTGAGTTACTCTCAGTTTTTGCAACACTTCTTTTCTTTCCCGAATCATGTGCCTATGACAAATAAGCTGTATATGTTAGTAAACATTTAAAAACATATGTGTATCTACTAACATGATGAAATACATGATAATCTTACTTTTGTCTTAGTTTTTCCGCTGCCACTACATGCAACTTTCTTTGGAGCAGTGCAAAACCTTGAGTTGTGTCCAAATTTGTGGCATTTACCACAATGAAGAGAATTTTGTTTCTTTCGTATGATATATGGGTTTTTTACCTCATCAACTTGTTTTTTCCTTAACTTCTTAGGTCTTCCTGACTGTTTTCTCCATAATGGTGGGTTGATCACTTCCATTCCTAATGACACCCATTGGCTCCTATCAGGAATTGGGTGGATGATTTTGGAGTAAGTTCTCATATACGTCTCAGTGTGGTAGTAAACATCTACATAATCTTCAACTTTTCCTTTATGAAATGAGATGGCAGACACTGCATGTCCACATGGAATGCCAATAACATCCCATCTTCTACATGTAAAACTTTGGTTTTCCAGATTTACCACATAAGTCTTACCAAAGCACTCAACTTCATACTCTCCTTGTATAGCCCAAATTGTTATGCAATGCCTTGCCTTTTCTTTTCCTGCATCTAACTTCTTTTGAATTGTAGGGCATAAAAAACCGGTGTGATGCATCAAGCTTTCTCTTTTTTCTTGTAACCTTTTCATGAGTTTTTTTCTTATCATCTTAACCATTGTGATAATTGACTTTTCTCTTGCATCCAAGATTAATTTGTTGAATGACTCGGCACGTTGTTGCATAGTGTGTCAGTCTTGGATGTATACTAAACAAAGACTTGGACCACAATGTTGGGTTTATGCCCCTTAAATACCAGTAAGCATTTTCATCTAACATAATGATTTCTTTCATGCATTCCTCAAACTCAGGAACTGTATATGCTGATGCTGATGCTACCCACATTATATCTTTCAAAGCCTTACCTTTGAAACCTTTGTCCTTAAAATTGGCATACATGTGCCTTAAGCAAAATCTATGATTTGCTCCTAGCATCCGTCTGCACAAAACAACAAAAAATTAGTAAATTTGTTTAATGGGGGATCACCAACCTTGATGATGCCTTAAATGTGAGCTAAAATATTTGATCTTTAAGCTCAAACATAGTGAAAGTTGTTTAATAGGGGACCACATTTAGTGATACTGCCATAAAGGTGAACAAAAATAAGTCTGAGTACATGGTTCCCAAAATGCCAGAGAAGGAATCAAAGGCAAAACAAAAAACGATAAAATCAAAAGAAATCACATTGTTCTAACAAT
Source organism: Ilex asprella (assembly GCA_023539305.1). Classification (NCBI taxonomy): domain Eukaryota; kingdom Viridiplantae; phylum Streptophyta; class Magnoliopsida; order Aquifoliales; family Aquifoliaceae; genus Ilex; species Ilex asprella. The sequence goes on along the minus strand of CM042186.1, from coordinate 40,429,447 downwards.
GTCAGACAATGAACCCAAAATGTAAACAAAAAGCTTCAACATAAGATAAATAAGCTGGATTCGTTGTTCAATCGAACATTCAAGCTCAATCAACACAAGATGCCCACAAGCGGGTTCACCTACAATCAAACATTCGAGCTCAATCAACACAAAAATGCCCACATGGTTCATGCACCATAACCTTCAATCCCCTTCATGTTGTTGCTTTCTTCGCTTAGATCGTGTACAACAAGAAGCATCTCAGAAAAGATAAACAAAGTTAAAAAAATTGGTTTCGTGAGTTTAAATTTGGGTTAGAGTTCTATTTATATGATAAGTAATTACCCAACCGTGGTTAAATATTTGGTGCCAATACATCAACCAGGGTGAAGGATAGTTTTGGAATTTCACCTACTTAGTCATCTCCGTCAGTCTTTTTGCTCATTTTGAAACTTGAAGGGGGCAAATTGTTCAATTTTAAACCAGATGGATCTGATTGAAACAAGACTCATAGTTCAAGGGGCATTTTGTAATTAACCTTGATTTAATTGATGAAGACCCAATGATTTGTGACCATTGGATAGATAGTAGAGTTTATAAAATATTAAGACTCACTGTTATACTTAATATCGCAATATATTAGGTCTTTAAATTAAGTTTCAATAATATTGTTCAAAAAATTAACAATTATTTAGGTAGGGGTCTATTCAAATCAATATCATCAGAACACAATATTAGAGTGGGTACAATTAAATATGTCTAAATTTTATTTCAAAAAATACATGTTTAATATGAAGCAAAAAAAAAAATTGAGGGGGGAGGGGGCATGTGCCCACCACCCTAGCCCAAGGGTGGCTCTGCCTTAGTAATAGTATATGCTTCTCTGAGCCCCGCCCCGGGGGGGGGGGGGGAGTATATCTCTGGAGAATTTCATTTCATCATCAAATAAACAGTTGCAAATGAAATGACTAATGGAAATGAGCTTGACGGCCGTGACATTTTTCATTTATACTTGATTCAACCAGAATCATGAGCAATGATACAAACGAAAATGGAGCTCACTCTACACCACAAAGACATGCTCCCCGCCTGAATGAGAGGATCCTTTCATCTTTGTCAAGGAGATCTGTTGCTGCCCATCCTTGGCATGATCTTGAGATAGGTACACTTCATGTTGATATATTCAGAATCAGAACACAAGGCTGCATACAATTGATAACAGCAAATGATATCTTTGTGTGCCTTGCATGCAGGACCCGGAGCTCCCCAGATTGTGAACGTTGTATGTATTTATTCAGCTTATGCCCACCGATTATTTCTTCAAGCATCTATCACAGTTCACCTATTGTTGTGAAAACCTGATTTGTTAAGTATTGTGTAAAACATATCACATTGCCCCAATTCAGTCAGCTTATTACTTCCAAAGCTTAGCTATATATGTGTTTAGCTTGATAGTAATTTGATACCTATTGTTCTTGGTTACAAATGAACATGAGCTAATACATTTTACCGTATGCCAGCTGACCATTTCCTGCTGACAACTTACAAAATGTTTCATTGTATGCCTTATTAAGCAATATTCCTTACCTATCCTTATCTATTTCATTTTCTAACAAATCAAACCTCAATTAATTTATAGAACACGGGCACTGTTTTATTCACTTAAGTTATCACATATGGTCGTTGATTGGTCATCACAATACTACTTCTACACAGGTTATTGAGATTACAAAAGGAAGTAAAGTCAAATATGAACTTGACAAGAAGACCGGTTTAATCAAGGTATGGCAGAGCAATCCACTTTTCTTGTGGCGTATGTCTACATGCTTTTAATATTTGACTGTCAAATCCCAAATTACAGATGCTTTGTCTGCTAATCAAAATTGGTGACAAGGGACATGCATACTATTGCTTTTAGCCTTGGTATGATGGTCATTCTCTTGATAGCTTCTTTTCTAACAATTCCAATTGACGCCCAGGTTGATCGCATCTTATATTCATCAGTGGTCTATCCTCACAACTATGGCTTCATACCTCGGACATTGTGTGAAGATAATGACCCAATGGATGTATTAGTACTCATGCAGGTAGGTGAAAAATACAAGTTGTATACATGTATGAGAAATAACTCGTTTTTCCTGTACAACCAAGGCATTGGTCGAGAATCAGACTGATTCGCTTTCAGGAAGAATCATTGATCTTTTTTTTTTTAATCAGAACTTTGATTTTCGGTTTTGTAAGAGGGTCAACTAAATGTAAGTCGACTTCTTCAACAGGAACCGGTCCTTCCCGGTTGTTTCCTTCGAGCCAGGGCCATAGGACTGATGCCTATGATTGATCAGGTATTATTGATGCCCCAAAAGCATACCTATTTTTATTCATTTTACCCCCCAATGATTATACATCGATGACATAATTTTGTTTGTTTGTTAGGGAGAGAAGGATGACAAAATCATCGCAGTGTGTGCTGATGATCCAGAGTATCGCCACTACACCGATATCAGCCAGCTTCCCCCTCACCGTCTAGCTGAGATCCGTCGGTTCTTTGAAGACTGTATCCTTTTCATATTTCCATTTTTAAGCTTTGAAACGACATTTTATGAGCTGTAGGTACTCATAGTCTAATGTCTGAGGTGGCAAAAAATTGCAAGCTGAATTTTCTTGACAAAGAATTTAGACAAAAAGAATGAGAACAAAGAGGTTGCAGTTGACGAGTTTCTGCCTTCAACTACTGCTCATGATGCTATCCAGTACTCGATGTAAGTATCAAATTTGACAAATGAATAGCAGCAGGTTAAGTGCAACTCATATTTCCATCATTCAGTAATTTTGAAACGGAAAAGGAAACTACATAGTTCCTAAGGATGCTGCAAGGTAAAGGAGAATGCGGAAGTCAAGAGATGTCTGTTGGTTAATAAGTAATAACTGATTGTCCGTGCTATCCTTAGCTTCAGTCATGGATCTTTAGCGATGTAGATAAATTTGTACTCTTACCAAATTGGGTAATCAACATGCATACATATCTACTTAGAAGTTAGAACTTCTAGCATTTCTTTCAACCTGTCTAAAGGCGTGTTTTTAAAATGGTGCAGGGACCTTTATGCGGAGTACATCTTACAGACCTTGAGGAAATAGGTGGAAGGGATGTGTTCCTTCACTGTTTGTTCTTGTGGTGATACATGGAAGATAGCACCGAGATTCTAGGCCATGTCTGATCTTGTACTACATTAAACTGTGATGGTTTTTGCGAATTAAGGTTCATTTGTTGACAAAATGAAGGAGTTATTTGTATTGCTTGCATATTTTGTACTGGAATTCAAACTCAATTTGTAACCATACAACTGATGTGCTATTTGTCTGCTGCAGCTGAAGTATTCATGTACTTTTTGCTAATTGAATTTCTACATGAAAACGTAATGCAATGAAGGTATGACTCCTGAAATTGCAATGTAGTCTTTGAAAACGCATTGCAACCGCTAAACAGCTTGCATGACAGCAGTGAGATCCCTGACTTCTCATACTTTTTATTGATGGCGATGGTGACAGGAATTGAGATTTGAGACATTAAATCCTATCCCACCCAGTTTACCATTGTGAATGTGATACAATGGTTTGTCATATTTCTGCATCAAGATGAACTAAGGAATAAATGCCCTGGCTTGGAATGACAAACGCACCTATTAGGGAAAACTTCGGGAATAAGAATCCAGATTGCATCCCTTTTGAGAGGAAGAGTTTGATGGTTTGAATCAGCCCGTCTAATGTTTGCGTAATACAAACACCTTGACGTGGAATGGACACAGTCAATTTCAGAGGCGTAATACAAATTGAAGATGAAGAAAGAGCGTAGGATATACTAGCAAATAGCTTTGTTCCTTGTTCCTCGATTGAGGTAGCAACCGTCCTAGCTACTTGACATTCTTGTGCTATACAATTTTAATAGGACTTGAGCTAGCAGCTTTCAAGGCCAGTGGTTATTCATCTACTATTTTTCTTAGCATATTTGTATCGAAGTTTCTGATCAAATATAACCTATGCTCAGCCAATTGACCAGATAGCCGAACAATTAATCCAATAAATAATCATCCAACACCGACATTTGGTAAGCGTAACCATTATTGAATTGTAATCATTCTTCGATGAAAGCTTAAAATCAATTGGTACAAATGTAGCTCTTAAAAATACTACACAGGAGAAAGAAGAAATTAATAAAGATAGCAAGAATTATCCAACAATAGAAAATTAACCTGTCATCAAGTTAAAAACTTAATCTTACTGTTCATATTGCTGAATCCTAACGTTTGCGTATTAGTTCTCAATGAGAAATAGAATGTTTTCCTCATAATAAAATTGAAAAGCGGTACAGAAAACAAAATCTCTAGGCTTTCTCATGAATTCCTTTTTTTGCACTAAAATTCCAATGCATTGGTGTTCTTCAAGAAGTGCTTGCTTGAAATATCTACCGTGGTGCACTGAAAAGGGCCTTACTGATGATACCAGTGGCCTCAATGTAGCGATCCACACACCTGGAAATGCAACTACTCTCGCTCCCACTCAAACTATTCCCTGGTTTGGTGATACACTTGTCAAAGCACTTCCCCCTCACAGTCTGTGTGCAAATAAACAGAAACAAAGAGATGAGTAATTCATTTCAAATAACTACACATATAGAATAACTTGCAAGAGAAGTTCTAAATATTGAACCGTGCACATCATGTAACTGGCAGAGTTTAGACAGGGTCTATTATGTCTATCATAAGTGAATTTCTTTAGCACCTTATATTTCAGGACATGCACATAGTTTCCTACCTCTACCCTGTAAATGTACTAATTGGTGTACAACCTGTATAGCAAAATACCTGAAGCCCCCTTGCTTTTGCCCCTTCCTACACCTGATCCTGAATGAAGCAGAACTTTACTTTCAGCATAATAGGCAAAGTCTAACATGGCATCCAGTTCCTGGTGCCAACATCTACTTTCATTATTGGTCAACTCCACTTTTCTAATAGGAAACTGTTGCTTCCATTGAAGAATCTCCATCCACCAACTCATGCGAGACAACAACAGTGGAAGCAACAAAATTGTGAGAATCACCCACAAATGTGTGAAACTATTTCAACTATCTATTACCCTAGTACCATTGTTGGTCCATTGATCACCTCAATTTAATGTCTACGAAATGTCATGTAAATGACACGAAGTACAAGGTGTTAGAGTAGTCTAGTATATTTAGTATTAGGGGTAATTTAGTCATTTACTTTCTTTTATGTTACCCTATTATATAGTCTAGTATATTTCTCTTTTTCTCCTCTCTTACTTCTTTCTACGATCAAAGTTTACATGACATCAAAATGAGTTGTGATCCCGAGACAGATAAGAAATCGTAGAACTCAACAGATGAATTTCTGGAAAAAAAACTAGGCTGAACGTCATCATAGTAGATGATGATATCATCAATCATCAGTCGGCAATGCCACCATCCCACTCGATATACTTCTTTTTTGATTTCGTGGCCATCTAGTAATTATTTCAATTTTCGAATGTTTTAAAAAATATATGTATCCAGAAATTGAGAGTTTTCTCTAAATTTGAAGCTTGAATTCGTGCCTAGGGGGTGAGATTTGGACCTTTTTATGTTCCATTGGTTGATTCAAAGTAGTTGAAGTGAATTTGGGTTGAGTTTTGGCTAGATCTGGCCTTCGGCAGTCCTTGCTTCAGCTGCCCACTGGGCTGTAGGTTCTTCCTTTTTCTGGCTTGGCTGCTGCTTCTTTTTGGCTTGTTGGCTTGCTGTGTGCTGCTTGGTCTATCTTGGTTGGTTGCTTCTTCTTTTTGGCTATAGGTTGTGTTGTCACCACAACCAATTTTCTATTCTTGTGGCATGCAACTATAGTGACTTGGTGGTGTTGATTTATTGGTCGTTGGGCTAACTATTGGGCTTTGGACTATTAAATTCTTGTGGGATAATTGCTAGTTCTTTGATTGAGTTTTGAATTTGGGTTAATTGAATCTACATCACCTAGGCTTAGGTTGCTAGTTTGAATTTCACACTTTGATATTTTGTTGATTCTACCCTTGTAGCTTGCTGCTTTTGTATTGTTGTGCTACTGTTCCAGTTGAATCACAGTCGTACTTCATTATTCTTCTATTGCTCCTGGCATTGGCTATTTGGGTTGTTATTGCTTTAAGCTATCTATTGTAGGCTACTTGTGATTAGTGGACTGCTTGGGTTGTTTTCTTTTTTGATTTGATAATTCACTGTAGTTGGTGTTGGACTTCATGCTGGTTTTGGATTTCTTGTTGTTATAAATATGACAAGTGGAAACTTTGATTCTCTTCAAGCTAGTTTTCTCTCATTACAGAATTTTAGTGCTTTCTCAGTCTCTCATTCTGTAGGTTTGTTCATTTCAGGTCCTTTAGGTAAACCTCGAGCTGCCCGAGTCTTTAACTCCGGTGCTACACACCACGACAAGTGACTCTTCTTTATTTACATCTACTTTTTCTCTTATATCTTATATCTTTGCGTGCAGTCAATGATATTCAAATGTCCTTGGCAGGTGTTGGGTCTATTATTTATCCGCAACCAACACTAGCTAATTTTTATTATATTCCACAACTTGGCTTAAATTTGATTCTAGATTTCCAGTTCACTTTTTTTCTTCTATAGTTAAAGAGGGTTGTATGTGTTGGACGAGTTACATTCTTCGAGATATTGCTACTTCTATGGTTAATTTGTTTTCTTTTTATTTGAGTTAATAGTCTTCTAGTTTTATTTATGACATTCTCGTCTTGGTCATGTTTATTATTCTTGTTTGAAATATTTAGCCTCTACAAAGAAGAAGATGTTGTAGGGAACACCCAATTAATCCCTCCTGTCGGTATAACTGATACCATAACTTCAAAGCAACAATGCAATGTAAGAATAAATGGTCAATTCTATCACAATTTTTTTTACACATCACATACCACTAAGGGGAAAGACAAGTATGAGGCCTCCTCCTCTAAAACGTGTCATTAGTGTTAATTTGACCATGAGATTCGGTCCATGCAAAAACTTGCACTTGTAAAGGAACATTAGATTTTCAAATCATCAACGCAGGAATACAAGGCACCTCAGACTCACTCTCCAACAAACTTTTTCATAGCTTATATGGGGGAACTAGGTACTAGCATAGAAGTGATGGCATTTATCCATCAAGGCACCGCAGTTAAAATAGTGCTACTATTCTAACTCCACGAGCATGAGTGAAATAGATTGAAAGTAATGATTTTCTATTTTGTTCGAACTCTAAAAATACACATGGGTTAGATCAAGGTTACTACAATTCATTAAACTCTTAACGACCCACGATCTGGGTACATCGATCCGAAACGTGGTGGGTTCACGATCCAAATCATCAAAATTGACGACCCCAAATTGCAATACTAACTCTAAATCAATTTGCTGTAGAACATGTAATACAAATATAAAATACATATTAATTAACTGCATGTATATAGATTTATAATTATATATTATTTTAGATAACAGAAAATTGAGCACAATTATAAGATAAATGGTAATTAACTTTGTATTTATGAATGTTTTGTAATATATAATGTTGTATAGTAGTGAAAACGATCTACATAAGAGTTCCAAAATGAATTACGACTCAAAATACCGTACCAGTTAAACCTACCCCATCGTACCACGTACCTAAGAAAGTGTCGTACCATGTACCCGTACCTATACCACGTACCAAAGCGACCCACGATCCAGGTAACATTGGGTTAGATCTAAGAGAAGGGCATACTAGCATATTGAACTCCACTAATTACTTGGAAGTAATTTGCAGCTGAGTGGATGCTCATAAACCAATGACTATTCCTAACTACCTAGCTACATATATCACGTATAACACAAGAGTGGATTTATTCAGCAATTGTACACACATAGTTATCAAATTGCACATCAGAACGTGTATCGTTTTTTAAAAATAGTGTATTATATCGTATCGTGTATCGTAAGATATAGTACAATTTTAAATAATTAATAATAAAATATATGTTTACAAATTTTAAGGTGTCTAGATGTAATTTATTAACAGATATATTTACAACAAGGGTTTAAGTATTATGCGTGTATAATCTTTAGGGGATCTACGTGTAATATTTCAAATTTTAGGAGGTCTGAGTAATTAAGTGACAAACCTCAAGGGGTCTAGGTGTAATTCTACATATTTGAAAACATAGTGTCGGATAAAAAATAAAAAAATAAAAAATAAAAAAGATGAGAGAGGGGGCGAGATTGCGAGAGCGATCGAGAAGCAGAGAAAGAAAGATTGCAAGAGTGATCGAGAGACAGAGACAAAAAGATCGCGAGAGCGATCATGAGACAGAGTGTCTCTCTGCTTCAATGGTCTTGGATGATCTATTTCTTCGATGGGTTTCCAATTTTCAAGGATTTCGTATAATGGACCTTTGCGAGGAAGAAGAAAATATGTTTTCTAAAATCTGAAGAAAAATCAACCTAGGGTTTCATCCGAAATTTACACGTTAGTGTTGCTATTTTTTCTAATTTCAAAAATTTGTTTGTTTTGCTTTTGCTCGGGTGTTTTTACTGATTTGTGAATTTAGTGGATTGGTAATTCTTCTCTTCATTTCTGTTTTTGCTAATTTATCGTGCGTTCTAATAATAATAAAAAATCTGTATCGTTTGTATCGTAAAAACGTATCTTGTATCGAACGATACTATGCAAAAACGATACAAAACTCCAATTTGTATCGTTTTGCCTCAATATCGTGACGTATCGTACGATACTAACAACTATATGTACACATAAGTTCAGTCCAAAAGCGTTCATCTTCACCAAGAGCACATGTGATATTGTAAGGGGAACTATGCAACTAAACACATGCGCAAAGTTTTACGAATCAATAAAAAGTAAAAACACGTGTGGGCAAAAGACAAATGAATCAAGCAATACGACTCTATTTAGTTTCTGAACTTCTACATCAAATGAAACTCTATACAACAAGTTGGGGATTTCATACCTGGAGGCATGGCAAGACAAAAAGCATCCACTATCTCTAAAAGTGGATCTAACTCATGTGAACTCCTATTCATATATTGTGCCCAATGAGTTCAGTCCTTCATCTTTACCGAGAGCACATGTTAACGTGTAAGGACCTAAGTTCAAGCATTCACTAATGAAGGCTATGGGCAAAAGATAAATGAATCAACCAAGACAATAATGTTTAATGTCTGAACTCCTACATCAAATGTCTTGGCCAAAAGTAAATGCAACAACTTGGGGTTACACATGGGGGAGTGGCACAACAAAGGGAAATGTACACCCAGTGTGTCTACTACTGATAATTAAAGAAATAAAAAGAAATGAATTGACGAGATTTATATATCCTAAATTGCAGTGTGGTCTTTTTGCATAATTTTCTTCATCAAATTTCCTAATCACTAAAAAAGGGACCAAAAATTGATGGTGCAGAGAAAGGAATATCAGAATTTCAATTGATTCTAACAAGTATAACGTGTATTTCGATGAACAAAAAGTATATGGAAAACAGTTGCAACAAAATTGTACAGATAAAAGAGCTCAGCATCATTTATATAATACTAGTTGTGACTACCTCTATCACGGACCTCGAGTTCCATGCCACCAAATAATTTTACAGACATCTAATCAAATGGTTGAAAACTGCAGACTACCAAGAGCCCATTCCCAATATAGAAAGGCATAGGATATGAGTACATATGGTTTTGGTTGTCCTATTTGGACTCATCATGGAGGATACAACAAAAATTTACGCTGATTGTCCTATTGAATATGTGATTAAAAGACCTTTAATTGTCTGTGAAAACAAAAATAGCAGAGAACTGGAAGGAATGAGAATAGGAAGAATGGCAGTTGACAAGGGTTATCGACTGATCAAAATTCAACAGTCTATGCGCTCAAAAGAAATATCAAAGTGCACCAAAAAAAAAAACGCAAGCTTGTTCATGACAACACTGTAATCGAAGTGGCAAACAATCAACAAATGTATGTGCTATAACAAACAGTTTCATTGCCTTTGTGAAATCATTTTACACATCGAACCAAAGCCTTATGTCCCAATCAAATATTCGAGGTCGGCTACAAGATAAAAATAAATAATCATAATAATAAAACAGAGGATAAATTACTAAAACTCTAATACGTGTACTTAGAATGTAAGAAGTGTGCAGAGAGAGAGAGAGAGAGAGTTACTTCAAGGAACTCCTCAGCATAAGCCTGGGCAAGCTGGGTCTTGAGCTGGTCCATGAAATTGTCCGGCGATAGCTGCGAAGATGGTGCACTGGAAGGGGCCGAAAACGAATCCATCACTCTCTATGTCCTTCTTCTTCTTCTTAAGGTTGGAAAACCCAAAATATATATAGTGCCGTTCTGCCTTTGGTTCTTCCCTAAAACCCTACCCTTTTCGCTTGGAATTTTTTACCATCAGACAGTAAGTTTTTTACTTGAGGAATGCTATTTTTTTTTTTTTTGAAAATACGGTTACCAAAATTTATATATCAAATGTGTATTTTAATTTTTTAAATAAATCAGAATTATTGGATTAATGAGTCCCATTAATTTTTTTAATTGAAATTCATTGATTCAATTATCCTTATTAATTTGGTATGCACATTTAAGATATAGAGCATTATTATTTTTTTATATACTCGAGGAATGCTATTTGCTACCATTACTTTTTTTTCATGTCAATCCAATAATTATATTAATAAATTATGTTTAAATAATATTAAAATTATTATTAACCGATAGAATCGTTGTCATTAACGACACTTCTTTTTATCAATTAGAAGGGCTGTAAACATCATTTGACATAGTGCAAACGATATTTAGGTATAACGAGTGAATATTCCTTGTAAATTGTGTTATTATTTTTAATGATGTACGACGAGTAATTAATATAAGTAATAAACATAGAAAATATTAGGTGAGATCAATACAGTCTGATTTGGTTAGGGTGACCTCCTCCACCCGTTCGGCCAGGGTGACTTACTCTACTCCCACTTGGATTGACCCCACTCCACTTTGACAACGACAACGGTGGCCGGTTGTCTTTATTGATGAAGTAGTATGTAAGAGAGATAGTTGTGTAAGGTGTGTAAAGATATGACTTTTAATTTATTATTACATAACCATAAATGATGTGGTGACGTGATGTAATATGTTATTAATTTTTTAAAGAGGATAGCTACAGTTAAGGATAATTACAACAATAAATAGTATTTATTTGCAAGAGTGACTATCCTGATAATTATTCTTTACGTGCTCTAATATTCTTAAATTTCTTGATCTTTAAAGTAGGCCGAACTTCATGAGCTGAGTTTGACATTTCTTTTATCTGATTTGGGTATGTCTCATTATTTGGCTTAAGACCCAATTGAATCTGGGTTCATCGATTTTCACTTGAATATTATTATTTAATAAAACTAATTAAATAAATAAAATATAATCTTTTTTATAGTTATTTTTTATAACCCCCTTCTGAATTGTATAGTAATATTGGAAGT
>CM042186.1:40367832-40407914 GCA_023539305.1 Ilex asprella | reverse complement strand
ATTTTTTAATCAATTGGAAATTTTAAGACATAAAAAATAAATTTTAAGTAACTCGAATTGAGTTTTAATCAGCTCGTATTTTCATACTTAATTTTTTAAAAAAAATAGAGGAAATTTTATTGTAGATATATCTATCTATAGAGGATATGGATAAATTTTTTTTCTAAAATATATCATGGACAATTTAGTAAAATTTATTATAATTAACACTTTTAATTTAATAAAAAGTGTTGGTGAAAATTTAAAATATAAAAGAGGTGTCATTAAAAATATAATAAATTATAAGAGTGAGGCTTAAATTTTCTGAAGAAAATACAAACAGCACACCACCCAGGACGATGATAGGGACAAGCTCACATGAGCCTAACCAGATAATTCATGGGCCCCTCCCACCCCTGCCGTATAAAGCCTGTCTCTTCTCTTCTCTCTCTAATTACCAATAATTTTATTCAAGGCAAATCGCCTAACTTGAGAAGCTTCCACGGAGGTACCCACTTGCCACTACCCGCATAAACACTCTCTATCTCTCTCTGTAAGGTCAACAAGACGAAGAAGAGGAGGAGGGGGAGGAGGGGGAAGAACCGGGCACGCTTTTGAATCGTCCATGGGGTATCTAGTTTTGTGTTTGAGTCTTCTTGGTCAAAGAAAAAAGCACCGATCGAGAACTGTATTTCAATGAGAGCCCCCCTTTCTCCTTCTTCTCCTTGTTCCTCAGAAATATTTGAAGGAAAATATCTCCAAACCCTAACTAGAATAGAGGAGAAAATTTTCGGTGCTAAAGACCAAACAAAACATTCACTATACTCATTACTCACACCCCATATACTTGAGGTTTCAACTTCATACTTGAATCATAGTATCTAACCCTTCCCCGGTTTCTTTGTATTTTTTTGTGATTTGTATTCATTTTCATCTGTGGAGTAGATCTATTAATTCAAATTGGAAGCCCAGATAACAAATTTCATGGCGGGTAGACAAGGGTTTTATGAAGAAGACCAGGTGAGTTACAAAAGTAAGCTCCCTTTTTCTCACTCTTCCTCATCATGTTCGCCATCGTCATCTTCTTCTCAGCACAAAGGCCTCATGCCTCTTACCTACCGCGAGCACCAACGGGATTGGTTAGACAACCAAGATGAGGCCCCTCCCAGATGCTACAACGCAGCAGCTGCTCATCAGCTTGAGCTCATGATGGACTCATCGCCTCAAAATTGTGGTGGTGATGATGCTAACGCTTCAGATGATCATGTAGTCACCGTAGGGGATACCTCCCCGGATGCCCTAGGAGGAGGAAGCAGTGTCCGTGCCAGTGCCATGGTGGTAGAAAGGGAACATATGTTCGATAAGGTAGTCACACCCAGTGATGTTGGCAAGCTCAACCGGCTAGTCATCCCCAAACAACACGCCGAGAGGTATTTCCCACTGGATTCGTCGACCAACGAGAAGGGTCTTCTACTGAATTTTGAGGATCGAAATGGGAAGCCATGGCGATTCAGATATTCTTACTGGAATAGCAGCCAAAGCTATGTGATGACCAAAGGTTGGAGTCGCTTTGTCAAGGAGAAAAAGCTTGATGCCGGTGATATTGTATCGTTCCAGCGAGGTGTCGGTGAGTTGGGTAAGGATCGCTTGTTTATCGATTGGGGGCGCCGTCCCGATGCACCAGAAATACTCGCATCACTTCCCAATCACTCATTTCCACACAACTTCTCTTTCAGCCGGTCTGTCCCCCCTCGGAATCCCTTATTTTTGCAGTCTCAGCTGGGGATGTCGGCCATATCGGACCACTCACATTTGCTACAGCCAAGCACCATCACTAGTCATCCATATTCCTACGGTTGTGCATATGGAACTGGCCCTTACAGTTATAACAGTGTGGGAAACCCTTGTTCGGGTTCGGTTATTTATTTCAGATCGGCACCGGCACCGGCCCCACAACATGTTGGCATGGTACAAATGGAAAGCGGAGGAATGGGGGCTGGGAATGGGGATGGGGTTAGGCCCTTGGTTTTCGAGTCGGTTCCGGTGGTCCAAGGGAAAGTCGCAGCAGCAAAGCGACTCAGGCTGTTTGGCGTGAACTTGGAGTGTCCCATTTCGGAATCGGACGAAAGTGATCACATATTGTCCTCCACCACCATACCCCAGCATTCTACAATGGCACCTCACCTCTCTTCTTCTGCATTTTCTTCTTCTATTCCTTCCCTCAAATTTAGGCCATACAATGCCACACCTCTTCCTCCAACGCAGTCCGAATTGGTCAATAAGGGCAAGGCCTCCATGTCCTTGGATTTGGATATCTGATCAGCCAAACAAATAATAAGTACATACGTTCGAGGTAGAGAAGCTCATCCATCAGTACCGGCACCGGGTAAGTAAGGCTACTATATAGCTTCATGGAAGACCCGCGCTGGAATGTTGAGATTTCTTTACAAGTATGAAAGCTGATGCTGTGCAAGGATTATTAGAAGACATGAGATGAAAGAGCTTTTGGAATTTGATTAATTAATTGTGTATAATAATACAAATATAGACACATTTAGATCTCCAATGCCTTTGATTTCATGGTTTCCTCACAGTTTGTATGGCCTGGATTCCCCAAATTTGTATCCCATGCCGTTGTTTCCATTGCATTACTCCTCGAAATCTTTATATCGTTCTTTGGTTCAACAGCTGCTCTCTCTCTCTCTCTGTCTCTCTCTCCATATATATATATATATATAAAATTCTTTTTCTTTCCTCAGAACAGTGTGTAGGTAGCTTAGCTACCTGATGGAATTCAAGCTCTTGTGTCATATCTTTTGTTTTTATTACGTTCGTTAGGTGGTTGTTCTTGTCGCTGCTTGGCTGGGCACGCCCGCAGGTGCTGCACAGAGTCGTTGCAGAGCTCTAAAAAGGTAGAGCATCTATCTTAATCACTTGATTTATAATTGAATCTCACTAGTTTCATTTACCTCTTTTTTCTTTCTTTTCCTGATTCTGTTCATGTCACCAGCGAGCCATCTTTCTCTGCTAAAATTGCTGTACACCTACAAGTTTTTTCTTTTTAAAAGAACAGATCTCAATGTGCTCAGGTTAAAAACCGCCTATATGTGTGTGTGTGTGTGTGTACCCCCACACGCGCGAGAACACCCTGGAGACTTCGCTCTTTACAATCTTCACATGAAAATCATATGCTTAGGGATGCGAAATGTTGATTTCTTTTAATTGTCATCTTGCACATTTGTTTTAAAACTGTTGGATGTTTTTCTGCTTCGCCACATCGCATGCCAATTCATTTTCCTTTTTCACTTATACCAATTCTATTTATAGTCAGCTTTAGCTGAATGCCAAGTTACATGCCACCTAAGAGAAGACTGCTGATGGAATAGATCCTCTCGCTTTGCTGGACCCAAAGTTATTCTCCAACAAACTCTTTGGTGTAATAGTTATGCGAATACAGCAAAATCATAAACACTCAGCGTAGATTCGACAAATTAACCATGCTGAACTGACCCTTTAACATGAAAGAATATGAGATATGAACTTCATGATTCTTAAAGTCGTCCCTTTCATAATACTTTGTGTTTAGATGTAATCTTTTGTTCTATTTAAACTATTGTGTTGATTGCCATTTTCACAATCTATGAGAGTCTTCTTCCTAGTTGCATTTTGAAACCAAACTGGTAAAAGTACTGGGGAATTAGCAGGACTTGTAACAGTTTAAGCCATCCTGAATAAAGTCAAATTGATAGCAGTCAACTTGGATTTACTTGGTTAGATTATATGGACACAAGGGCTCCTGTGTAAAGCTTTTTTTTTTTTTTTTTGGGGGTGGGGGAGAGGGAGGGAAGAAGACTTGAACCCTATACCTCAAGAAGACAAACCTTTTATAAGGCATGGAGTACCATTTGACAAAAAGCCTGTTGATACTTGTGTAAAGCTTTGAGTCACACTTTTAATTGCCCTTATTATTTCAGAATGAGTCTTTCTATATGTGCACCTTACCTGATATCAATTGGACCCTTTGAGTTGTTTCATATGTAGCTGCTTATTTAATCATGTTCCCATGCTATAATGCTTTGATTATTTCAATTGTTATAGTTAAATCTACTCACTTAAATGAAACATACTTTTTTTTTTGACAGGAAATGAGACATACTTGAACTTGTACTTATATGCAAGGAAACTTGTCTGAAAAATTGATACCAGCTGCAATGTGAAAATGCTAATCTGGAGAAATAGAAATCAAGGTAGGTTTTATAGAATTTGTTATACAGCTTCTCCAGCATTCTTTCTGCGTAATTAATTCAACTTATGGAGGTCCATAGTGCGGTTTTAGTTGTGGTGTTTGTTCCAGCATTGATAGGACCAACTTGTATGACTGGCTTTTTTCTCTTTGATTCAGGGTTATATGACTGGCTACCACTCATATTCTACTTCCATGCGGCATTTGTCGTTGTGTTGAAAAGCCTAAGAGTTCAGCAACCAAATATGTCATCTTAAGGGTTTTTTGGATAGTGAAATCTGTCATCTTAAGGTTTGCTACAACTTTGTAGGGAAAATTAAGTGCATGCTGTAAGAGGGAAAAGTAGCTAATATATTTCTCCTTAAAGAAGAAAAGATACCTCACATAAAATTATTTTCAATTGGCGGAGGCAAATAATTCTTAGACTTCTCTCATAAGTTGTTCATTTGTAGGATGTGAAAAAGAAAAGCTTTGAAATTTGAGAGGGGAACAAAGTTCGGGGAAGTTTCAAGGCATCTACGTTTGGGATCCGTCGAAGAAGAACTATAAATTCTAATGTTACCTTCAGAAGAATACGCCTTTGAGAGCACTTCATATTGTTGGGGGTAATACTGGTGCATAGACTCATTGGGTTTGCTACAATCAACCTATGGTTATTGAAGTTCAAATTTGTTCACTTTCGTAGCCATTTTATCATCGTCAGATTCTTCGGTGTAGTTGTTGCATTCTATTCGTATTTAGTTAATTTCTGGATTTATAATTTTTTCATAATCATTATGATAACATAGCAGAGTTTTTCAATTATAATATGTTACGAATATGAGACTTGTAAATTCTATTGATTGCAAAATAAGTCAATATACAAAAAGTACAAGCCCATTATGGAGCAAAAGCAACAAAAACATCTTAGTTCTAGGGTGTAGAATTCAGAAGGAAGTTAGAGCTTTGAGCTAAAACTTCCAGCTACATCCCATACCAGTAGGACCTACACACAAAGATAGGACAATTAAAAACTTGGCTGCTTAAATCAGCTTTGATATATAGCACACCTAGCTGCTCCATGATTTCTATGGTAATTCCTGGACAACTCTTGGACAATGAGGATATTATTGCCAATCCTCCTACCAGAAATAAATGCTGCCTGATTCTTGCTGATAAGATTTGGGAGTGTGGCTTTAATTCTGGCAGCAATTATCTTAGATATGGCCTTGTAGATGATGTTCTAACAAGATATAGGCCTCAAGTCATTCATAGAGGTGGGGTTGGGTACCTTAGGAACCAAAGAGATTATGGTAGCATGCAACTCCTTGAGTAGCTTTCCTTCTGAAAATGAATATGAGACTTCAAATAGTCTAGATGCTATACATTTTTCGCTAGAGGCTGTGATAGGAAACTTTCAAACCTAGTATTACCTTAATAGGTTTGGGTGATAATATTTTATCCTTATAAATATGTTTGAATATTATGTAACTAGTTATAATTTTTTTAGTTAATAATACGTCGATATAATTTTTTCATTCATAGATGTAACTATGGTGTGTGTACTGACACGTGTACACTACATATATTTTGTATTTTATTTTATTATTTTTTGTATCAATGTTAATTAATTGTTACACAAAATTAACAAGTGTTATTAGAGCTAGAATGATGATCTTAGTGAAATAATTTGAGTTTGATTGACGATGTTGCTGCCACAATTAAAGTTAGGTGGGAAATCCTGGTGCAATAACCAGAATAGGTTTTTGATAATGTAATGATAAAGTTGGTGTTTATGTTGTTGAAGGTTATTCTCCTACCATATGTGTACGACATGATTCAAAGATTGCTTTTGTTCTGTGTGTATTAATGACATAATCTTGGAATTTTTTTATTCAAATATTGGAGAGAGAGAGAGAGAGAGAGAGAGAGAGAATATCATTAGAGTCGATGGTTGATAATTTTGATTAAAATTTTCAAGTGATGAATGACAATATTGAAGATGGTTCTTCAAGATTTTGGCTCTTGAAGTTTATAACCATGTTAAGATAGTTGTTGGAGGTATACTGGGTCCACATCTACCAAATATTGATTTAGTGTCTCATTCATATGTTTACATATCACTAGACTTTACTTTTATAAATTGGTAAAACATTGACTATTTAGTTCCTCCCATAAATAGATAAGATGCGGGCTAAGACACAAAAAAGATATTGCCCAACACACGCACTCTTGAAATATGGAGACTTGTGACGGCTTATAATTAACGGCAAATTTGCTCGTGGTATTTGAAGAGATTAGTGGATCAAAATCAAGAGTGAGCTATGCCCGTTGTGTTTCAAACATGAGGGTGAGTTAGTTGGGTAATCACATATGAATTAGTGTTTAGTGTATTTGGGAGGTGTAGGTATGCATGCATTTTGATGTATTAATTAATGTGTCTGTGTGTTGTAATGTATTAGTATGTGTATTTTAATATATTAATATGTGTATATTTTGGTGTATGAGTGTGTGGGTGTGTTTTGGTGTATGAGAATATATGTGTTTTAATGCATTAGTATGTATGTGGAGGTGTGCGTGTTTTTTAACATATTAGTGTGTATGTGTGGGCGCGCGCGCGCGAGAGTGTGTTTCTTGGTGGATTAGTGTGTATGTGTGTGCATGTTTTTTTTGAAGTAGTTTCCAAATGAACAAAAACAAAAACAAAGGTCTTGTTTGGTTTGCATATAAAAAATTATACTAAAAGAAAAGTTGTTTGACCAAATTTTTTTGTTTTTGTTTTTTAAAAATTAAGAACAAAAACTAGGTAAAAACAAGTTAGAGTTGTCTTGTGTGCTTTTGGAAACAACTTTTTCAAAATTAGAAAACATCACCACCACCCCAACGTCCACCACACTTCCACCACCACCTCACTCCCACCATTACCACGTCCACACTTCCATCATCTTCATCACCACCACCACCATACTTTTATCACCAGCACCACCACCACACTTCCACTACCATCACCACCACACTCCCACCACCACGTCCACTACCACATTTTTGTTTTAATTATTTTTTGGATTATTATCTAAATAAGTTTTAATATTTTATTTTTCACAGAACTATTTTTGAAATTATATAATCAAACATGTTCTGCAACACAAAAAATACTAAAAACAGTTTTTAAAATTTTTTTCCTAAAAATAATTTTTAGATATTATTTTTTGAGATGTAAATCAACCATAGCCAAATTTTTGTTAAATTGATTTTTTTACTTTAAAAAAATGTTACCAAAGGCAAATTTAGTTTCTTATATTTTGTCTTTTTTTTTGTTTAAAAATATTAATTTTCAAGATCAGGTGCAACGCATATGTGATTGTGTGAGCGTTGGAGGGCGGAAGAGGGGGAGGGGGGCGGGATGTTATTATGTATAAAATAAGCAAAATTGAATCAAAAGTATAAATTTGGTAGGGATAAAAGACAAGAACGTAGGAATTGAAAAAGCATGTCTAAATGCATGTTTTGATGATCACAAATTAGGGATATGTGCAAGTATCTAGGCATTCAATTTCAGTCCATCTCTATAATAGAGTTGTGCATCTAGTAATTCCTTAATTCAAGCAAAGGCCTCCAATTTTAAGCTAAGATTTAGTAAAGTTGGAGGGGAGCTATGTTTTTCATTAATATTGTCAAGATATGTATATTGTGTTTTATATTATATTTTATTATTAGCAAAATTTCATCACTAAAGTTACTGTGCACTTATACACTGAACTATTACATTGTGTTTGTTTTGGAATGTGTGTTGTGGAGTGTGTATATTGGGTTTTTAAAATTTGGACGGAAAAAAGTGTGTTGAGTGTGTAAAATTTTAAAAAAAATAATATATTTCTCATAAATTCAAATACCTAATAGATTATATAAATATAAAAAGGTGTGTCTGAACAAAAATATACAACTAACCAACCTATTAGTTCAAATACATATTATTATTTTTATCTTTTAAGTAGGGTGTGCATGGTGTTGGGTTGTCGTGGCATGGGTTTCAATGAAAGCCCACTGCCCACTGCCCACTGCCACGCTTGCTAGTCTTACTAGCCTATATAAGTTAAAAAAGCAGATCAATAGATTCGGGGCCAAGCTAGTAGTTATTAATAGAGTCTACGGTTTTAGTAGGGTTGTAGATAGGCATAGGCTACTTAGTGAGACAGGCAGGCACGCATCAGTACTGATCTTGATGAATTTTTGTTTTTTTTTATCGGGGTTGGCCATGGAGAGTGGTTAAAAGGCAATCATCATCCATCTGTTTCTGTGGACACTACTGTACACTGCAGTCGACAGGCAGACAACCCTAACGATATGTTTGTTGCCCATTGTCACCTCACACCTGCCCTTCATCTAGTTAGACAACTGCAGACTACCATTACCAATCAGCCCCCAATTCTCATACTATCCATTCTGCCATCAATTACTTATTCCACATTTCCCTTCTATATAAATATAAATATCAGATATTTTAACTCCAATACTACATGTATAAATAATGAAACTCATAAATAATGCTAATCATATATCATTCCAACTATCTAGTTGCATTACCTATATATACATACATACATGGTGAAATAATGTGTATATAATGATGAACATTTCTTGTCACGTCTTGATATCAATGTTTTTATGTTACATATTGGGAAGAGATTCGGAGTGTTTATAAGTTATAATAGGTTTGTTAGATATGAATGTACAAGATTCTATATACCGATCATTATCTAATTTTGTTGTATTTTGTAGGGATGCATGCAGGGTTTTAAAACGCATTTTTTGAGACGAATGCGACCCAGAAGAGCAATGCACTTATGCAAAACACCACTCTGTCTTGAAATGGCACATACAATGGGTAATTAGTGAATTAATTAGAATAACCTAATGAGTCTCAGTATGACAAAAATAACGCTAAAAAATTAAATCTCTAAATTATATGAAAAATAATATTGTAAAATAGGTTCGATAATAGGGAGAACGTTGCCCGATCTATCTCAAAAAAAAAAGATATGTAGGCCAGGAGTTAGGACTTAGGCCTAAGGAGCAGTAATGGGTGTAATCAATGATGACAATGAGGAAGAGGAAAGGCAAAGAACAGAAAATTAGTGTTGAGGAACTAGAGTTTGTTTTTGTGGTTTCTTTTTGGCAAGGCAGGACGCGTGCAATCAAGTCTCCCACTCCTACTCTACATTCTTGCTGCATGGACCACGTTGATACCCATTTGCTTGGTTTTAATGCACCACATTCAAGTGATCTCTCTCTCTCTCTCTCTCTCTCTCTCTCTCTCTCTCTCTCTCATTTGGCACTATGCTAGTACAATTTTTCATGTTCAAAATTAAAGTTCACACGTGTTATGCTTTGTTTATGCAATTATATATAGGAGGATATACGTGTGACCCACCTGTAAAGCACAAAAGAATGAGAATCACCAAGGGGTCTGTTCCTGTGAGGAATGAATTTCGGTCTTAAAAAAAATGTTTTTTTCTTTTTTGTCAGCAGTGAGGGAGGAGAAGGATGAAGTTTGAATCTCATTCCTCCCAGGTAGTCATGGCGGCAGATCCAACATTCTAGCTACTAGAAAACAAAGTAAAATAAAGTATATCCATTTGGGTGTTGTAAACCATCAAACTTAAGCAGCAGCAGCAGCAGCAGCAGCAGGAGGAGGAGGAAAAAAATAGAGGCTGGGTACGTAATAGAAGAAATGTATAGTATTGTATTGTAGATAATTTGTATTTATGGTTCAGTAATTTTGGTTAGAATGCCATTAAGTAGAGGTATATATGTATCTAGGTACTGGTCTGGTAGGCAGCTACATCACATAAGGATGAGTAATAAGGACAGTGCAAAGGGTGGCAGCAGATCCGAGAAACCAGCCCGCAATTACAACCGAATTGTATAGGTCTATTCATAGGGGAGTGGGATACTGGTGACAGTAACGGGTCATGGTATGGGTTTGCACAACCGTCCATAACAGCCGTAAAGATGATTGATTCATACAAAGCCAAAAAAAAAAAGAGAGAGGGGGGGGGGGGGGACAGTTTTTGAGACTGTGGGCCTATTATCTTTTCTCTGTGGATGGACCCACCCACCCACCTGGATGGAATTGCGATTCATGACCTGGCCTGCCCTCTCATTTATCTTTCGTCCCACTCCTACCACAACAATTGCTTTTTTTCTCCCTCATTTAATGCCGGAGTACACTGCTTGTGCTAAGGTATCTCAAACTTGGTCAGTATTGCATCCCAACTTGTCAATTCCACCCTCTCTCCCTCGCCCACTCTAAGCTTTTCCTTTTTCGTCTTCTGTTAGCTACTTTTGTTCTCACTCTAGTAGCCTTCGCTGGATAGTTGTCAGTACTCTTCCTTCACAACTATCTTATATATACCTTTAAGTTCCTGATGTGTTGATCTCCACCTATGTATTTTGCTTTAAACAGAGTTTTGGGCTGCTTCTATTATGACTGTGTGTGTGAGAGAGAGAGAGAGACGGGGAGAGGAAGCAACTATATATACGAGTAATGCAATTGAGACTTAAAATTTTGATCTAATCTACTGATGTGAGAGCATCGCCAACAAAG
Organism: Ilex asprella; assembly: GCA_023539305.1. Lineage (NCBI taxonomy): Eukaryota > Viridiplantae > Streptophyta > Magnoliopsida > Aquifoliales > Aquifoliaceae > Ilex > Ilex asprella. The sequence continues at coordinate 40,397,106 of CM042186.1, read as the reverse complement.
TTTTGTATTTTAACTATCCAAAATTATGTTTTTTCTATTTTAGCTATTCATTTTTTTAATATATACTCTAACAGATTTTTTATATTTTAAATATTTCTTTTAAATATTATTTTGCATATCTTGCACCTTTGTTGAGACTATTAAAGGGGGAGAGAGAAAAAATGAAGGAAAAAACAAAGAGTACACAAGAGAGATAAAATGACAAGAGGAAAGAAAATATATTATAAATTATTTATATATAATGCTACGTTGATGAGAGATTCAATGTGAAAATTCAAATTGGAGATGCCGTCGAAACCCAACAAGAGAAGAGCCATGAAGTGGAGTGAGATAGAAACTCATTTTCCCTCTCTTTCATGACTGATGAGGCGACAAGGGCTGAGAGTCTGAGACGTTTTATGTCTGTTGTTTTTAAGAATGAAAACTCATTGAATACCCATTTTAAATCCATTATAACCCATATAATTATACCAATCAATAATACTCCAACTGTCTATAACCCATATAATAAAAACAAGTATCCAACCATTAATTTATGAATAGGTTGAGTGAATTGATGAGTTATGAGTTAAAATTGTCACATCTAATTGTAACAATTGGATTAACACAAAGTTTTAAGTGAAAATTGAAACCAGGTATAAGATGAGGAACTCTTTTGTCAATTGACAAGTACAATATCTTTGGATTGTTAAGGGTATATGTTATGTATTTTTTTGGAAGTAGGTCCAATAGTCAATTTACTTTACTTTTTTTTTTCTATTTTGATTTTCAGTGAATTACACATATCTCTTCAAGACTCTTCTATCTTCCTTTAATTTCTATTTCCTCTCCCTTCCTTTAGTTTCTCTCTCCTCTCTTTTATCTCCTTTATATTCTGTATCATTCTTTATCTCTCATCTTTCATCATCTACATTCAATTCATCGCCAAATTAAAAATATCACAGAATGAAGAAATGTAGCATATTTTTATCATGATCAAACTTGATGGTGTCCAAAGAGGACTGGTTTGTTCGTTCCCATCCACATCTTGATTGTTTTCTTTTTATTTTCAGTCTTAATTTTTCTGTGTGTGATTTTTTTTTTGTTAGTGATCTATTTCTGGATGATTGTTATTTTTCTGTGAACCCTAGATTTGTCTTGTTTAGTTGGGAAGAAAGGGTGAGAAAAAAAAGAGATAAAACTCTTTCATGGGATAGTAACAAAGACACTATTATTGTCGTGAGAGAGTAACAAAATCATTGTTATTGTCCCGGAGATAGTAACAAAAGAATATTTTCATTATCTCTTAACAGTAACAAAGGCACTATTATTGTCGTGGACAGTAATAAAGACATTGTTGTTGATGTGTGGATAGTAACAGTGATGTTGCCAACGTCCTAGATATGTGAGTGTGTGTGAATAAAGGAAATTTGACTATATTTTAAATTTTGAAATGTGAATTTTATATGGATAGTTTAATTCTAAAACATATAAAATTAAGGATATTTGATTTTGTTTGATTTTTGAATTATGTAATTGATTTTTTTTAAGAGTAATACTATTTGCATCTAAAAATCCGACCTAATTTGCTGACATAATAACGTGGTTTCATAGAAATTATTGAATCAACACCAAGTTTTAATGTTTGATGAGGCCTACAGTGAATCCAAATGTCATAGTGAATTAGGTCAGTAAATTATGTCTTAATAGCATTGTTCTTTGTTTAATTTTTTAATTTGTATATTTGATTTTGTTTGATTTTTGAATTGTGTTTTGAAATAAATTTGGATATTTTGGTCTTTGTACAAATACATGTCCTTAAAATCCCAAAAAATATCTCCTTGAATATTTCCTCTTAAAAGTCCTAAACACTGTACCCACTTTAAAAAATCCCAAGTTTTAATGTTCTATCAGACCCACGATCAATCCAGTAACTATAATAAATTAGATCATAATAACATTACTCTAATTAAGAAGCTAAGCTAGGGTAGCGACATAGCAGCCTGCTTTAAATGAGAAAGCATGGTCAGTAATCTATTGCATACAGTGTAATATTCCTGTGTGTAACTAATGAAACTTTAGGAGAGGGGATATGGTGCATGGAGGTTTAATTGCCAAGTCATGGGGCAGAGGTCCCCCACTTCACGACTTAGTCCCTTTTTTTCTTTTTTGTCTTTTTTGGTGAATGTATGAATATGGGCAGTCCTTGTAATTATAAACCGGCATATATATATATATATATATATATAATCCTCCAACGTCTTATGTGGTACCAGTACACGACTTTGGTGTTAATTTCTCCTTTATTTTTTCGTACCCTCCCTTCTAGTGTGTGTGAGAGAGAGAGAGAGAGATGGTGGGTGGAGTGGCTTATTAGAGCATGGTTTCATCATGACCAGTACAACCGAATGGTTATTAAACGTGCCGGTTCGACGGTCAATGAACAAGTGTAGAGAGAGAGAGCTAAGGATTGTGGCGTTTGTGTGGACCAGTAGTTACATGGAGCTCCTTTGAAGGTCCAAACAGAACAAACAAATCCATAAATTGGCCCAACCTCCACTTGGGCTTTGAGACATCTTGCTCAAATGACTCGTCTCAAAAGCGGGCTGGACCGTTCAAATTTTGTGTCCAGTCTTCTTCTTTTGTTGAACTGAGCCTGGTCTCTTTTTCTAAGAATTGGGTTCTTGAGCCTAGCCCAATAGGTCCTCTACCCTAACTCCTCCGCAATTCCATGATGGTAGTGGGATACGAATCCAGCCCATGCCAAGAGCAAACTTTTGAAAGCCGGTCTACAATTGTGGTCTTTTTGGGTCAAGTAGCCCTGGTACAAACATTTTACGGCTTTAAAGGACAATTACGTGCGTAAATACGAAAATAACCCTAAAAACCTTGGTGACAAAAACTATCGGGCATCCTCCCTTTACTGTGATATCACTGTCACTCAGGTCGTGTATATATATAAATATATATGAGAAGAGAGGTATTCACATTTTTAGAGAAGTTATTAAAAGTGCAATGCTACTATGACCTAATTTGAAAATTTAATCCATGGTTATCATTGGATTACTAATGAGTCTCATAACTAGGGTTGTTAGTCGAACGAGCCCGAGCCGAGTTCGAATCAAGCTTGAAAATTTTGGTTCATTTAGGAAACGAGTCAAACCTGAATGAGCCGAGCCTGTTGAGTTTGAGCCGAATTTGTAGGGCTTATTTTTTAAACAAGTCTAAAAACTTGTTCAAATTTAAACTCGTTTAAAAAATGAATCGAGCCTAAATAGGCCGACCCTGAGTTGAACTCAAACTAAGTTCGAGTAGCTCAGTTTGATTAATAGCTCTACTCTCAACATTAGATGGAATTCATCACTAATTTAATACTCTATGAATTAAATTCCTAAATTAAGTAGCATTACAGATTCACCGGCAGGTGCGGATCCACAGTGGGGTCAGCTGCCCCCACTGGAATTTTAAAAAATTTTGGGGACTAAGTATAATTTTAAAAAATTTAAAATTTATTAGAGATTTGGCCCCACTGAATTTTTTTTAAAAGATTTATGGGTAGTTATGTTATTTTGACAAATATATGAGTCTCACTTGTAAATATCAATGGAAGATGATATAAAAAATTTGGGCGTTTAAAGATTAATTAATATGCTATGAAATAAGTTAACCATCTCATTTGTTTTATGCTTATACATTGAACTAAATTTAGGGATTGTAGTCATCTTTGTTTTATATTTATATGTTAGAATTGAAAATTAAGGTTTGTAGTTCTCTTTTGTGGTTTATTTTTTAAATGTTGAATTGAAATTAGTACCTGTAGCTCTCTATTGTATTTTATTTGTTACATGTTGAATTGAAAATATGAAATTGGGGCTTGTAATCATCTCTTATGTTTTATTTTTTATATATTGAATTGAAACTAGAATGTGTTAAAAAAAATGAACTAGAATTTGTAGTCCTATATTTATTTTTCTATATTAAAATAAAATTGAGACTTGTAGTTCTCTTATATGATTTATTTTTTAAATATATTTAATTAATATTTTGGTTTGTAGTCCTCTCTATTGTTTTATTTTTATATGTTGAATTGAAATTAGGATTTGCAGTCATATAATTTGTTTTATTTTTATTTGTGAAATTAGAATTGGGACTTGCAGTCCTTCATTATAATTAGACTAAATTATTTTGATTTGGTAGTTGGAATAGTTTTATTGTGATAAGTTAAGTACTTCATATACCAATGTTTAACTTACTAGAATAATTATAGTTTAAATTAATTTCGATTGTTTGTTAAAATTTAATGATGAATATTAAGTTTGTGATTGAAAATATTAATTTTTGAATTAGTTATGAAAATGTTTATTAAAATTTAATATATTATTGAGCCCAATTTTGCGGTTCAAATTATTTTATTAGGTCTTATAGATAAATTTATAATGAGTTATTTTTGTTGGATCTTTTTGTATATCAATCATGTATATGAATTGTGTCTTTAATTGGTGTTCTATTAATAAAATTACACTTTTGTGAATATTTTAAATTTTAATATTAATATAGTATAGGTTGCTCCTACTGAAGAAGAAGTCTGGCTCCACCCTGTTTACCGGGGAATATAAAGAGCATGTGATTAAGCAATGGAAGACTTTGCACACAACACATGATGATCGATTGTGCTAATTAATTATAAGAACAAACTATTCAATTCAAACCAACAAGCATGCATATAGCAGGAGATCCTAAATATTACAGAAAACATATATATACAAGGAAACATATATTATATATGATAAACGACGATGGAGATTGTTACAATATTAAATATTGCATTTTACATGAGACAGCAGGCATTGACGTTATCGTCATTGAACATGTTGCTAACTTTATCGTCTCCCCGATGACTGATGGGAATGGTGCCATGCTTGTCACCGACGTTGTACCCATGCCTCCAATAGTTGTAGCTCTCTTTGAACTCGCTGGTCGTGTCTTTGAAGTAGTTGTTTGCCGATGTGAAGTACAAAGGTGGATTGGGGTATGGCCAGAACTCAGCCCTCTTCCCCGCCCTCCTCACTGCCTTAAGTACCTTGTTGCGATCAACGTACCCAATCACTGTCACCTTCTCCATTTCTATGTCCACCTCTACTGAGTCAATCCCTGACCACGCACATCAAGTATATATGCTAGATATAATCATCTTTTTTCTTCAAATATATACAATAATGCGAAACCTTATTGGGAAATAATATTTTCATATTGATGCAAGAACTCCATTGGAAAAAAACAAACAAACAAACCCATTAGATTAGAACGACAATATTCATGTTGCAAAATTTTCTTTCATGTTCCTTCCAGTTCCAGTACGAAGATGGGTGATATATATATAAATATATATATGTACCTCTAAGCTTGTGGATGGCGTCTCTAACAACTCTCTCGCAGCCAGTGCAGCACATCCTCACTTTGAGCTCTACGGTCTGAATAGTAAACACGGTTCAAATATGCTTTTCCACAAAAGTAAACACGTTTCTTTGCTTTCTTCTTATTCCTTTGTTCCTTTTGTCGTCTTTAATTGCTAACCTTTTTAACCATGCATGCATTTAATATTATTGAAACTAACAAGGACATCAGTTTGATTGAAATGAATCCAGTGGATCATTCTCGTGGGGAGGTGAGGGGCCCATGAAAGGAGGTAAACCTTCGGTGTCACATTGAGAGAAGCCCACCGAGACTGGATTTCAGACAAGACGGAAAGGCAAAAATGAGTTCATGCCATGACGATCTATATGGAAGGATTGAGATTTTCCTCTATTTCTTGCCACATCCCATCTGACCATAATAAGCATACGACACAATTTTTTGACAATATCAAAGACACGCTAAAAAACTAACATCAGGGTACCTGGTAGGTGTGTATTTGTGGGTGACTGAGACTGGTTATGTCTGAAAAAAATCACAAATACAAAAATTACCGATGAAAGCGAACCTGTAAGGAAAGTGGTCGACCCTTGGGCATGTCGTAGTTGATGTTGTTGATACTTTTATGGTCGTCCTCTTGATAGCGAATGAAACAGTATGCGATTGCCGAAACGAGAGAGCCAAATAGTTTCTGTAGGACGTTAGCCATAGGCAATATGTTCCTTAAATATGTAAGGAAGGACTGGAGAGAAGGGAAGACGAAGTTGAGGCCAGCTCTACAAGATATTCCTCAAAGGCATCTCTTCCTTGTGTTTAATCTCTTTGTAATATATTCCAAACAAAGTTGGGTAATACTATTCCATTGACTAGTTAGTTTCTTGTCTTGCGCTAAATTAATTGGGGTTGGGATAGGGATGTGGGTCATCACTTTCCTAGCTGATAGGTTAATTGATATATATTTCAAACCCTATAGACAGGCTAGGGAATGGAATCTGAAACCCTCTAATTAATGCATGAAATGTGGGTGAAGCCAACATGGCTGCTGGCAGTGGCACTCATATAAGAGAGAATATCAGGTCTCTTGGGAGAGGAAATGGATGGGCTTAAGGAAGTAAAGGTGGGTTTTGATGCAAAGTAAGCAGATATTCTAAAGAAATCTCCTTTTTCCTCCATATTGGAAAATCACTGCCAAAGCAACACTTATCTATCTACAAAGATATATTCCCACATTGCTATATGTTAGGCTTTCTTTATGTACCGTGTGGATATCAGTTCCTACAGGCATATATATATACTGAGAATACAGCATATTTGGGTTCCACACTTTAATATTAATTTTATCATGGTTTTCAATATGAATAATGTTTTATATCTCAAATTTGTCTCCCAAATGTGCATCTCAAATGAATGGAAGTCATTTGATGAATGAGTCCCAATGAAAAAAGTTGATGGGACCCATTCATCTAATTATTCCTGTTGATTTGGGATGTACATTTGGGATACAAATTTGAGATACGTAACGTTGCTCTTTCAATATTTATTAGAATTCACTGTATAGCTATCATGTTCTCCAGGAACATTAATTATAAACTGACCCTAACCCGGAGGAATAAGTATTAAATGTGTGTGCAGGTTATCAAAATGAGCATTGCTATATGCATCTCAAATCAATGAAAATCATTAGATGAGTGGATTCCATCAACTTTTTTCATTAGAGCCCACTCATCTAATAGTTACCATTGATTTGGGATGTACATTTGAAATACAAAACATTACTTTATCAAAATTCTGCACATTTATGGGGACAATGCCTGTACATGTATATGTGTATCATGGTCTACCACTCTTGTGGCATATTATATTTCTGTATCAGTCTGATCTATATACAACGCGGAAAGGATTGTGATGACGCGGAAGTGAATTTTCTAAGGAATGTTGGCTTAAAGATTATTCGACCTAACAATAAAAAAAAAAAATCTGCATTACACCTTTACTTATTAAAATAATTCGTAGTTAGTTGTCCAGGTGTTGCGCAACTGCTTTTGTAAAAAAAAAAATTGGAAATTACAAAATAGTTTCTAAACAAACAATTTATAATGATGATGCACAAATTGACTTTACACATTATCTATCAAGTATGAACAATTAATGCAGTAATTAAAGTAGAGAGAAGACAAGAATTATAGTAGTTCGACCTACATCCACTTTTAAATGGCTAAGGTTGCTGGATATTTTATTAGCTCAAGTATGTCGGGAGAGCAGAGAGTACAAATTTAGAGAGAGAGATGAGGTATGGGCTCAGTTAAGTGTTATCTCCGCTTTAGTGTTAGTGGAACTTACAATTTATAATCGCCCCTTAACAGATTGGGGCGACTTACTAGCAACTAGATAGTTATTGTGGTGGAACTCATAACTTCTTCTCAACTAGCGAGGTGGTTGAGATGCTCTTCATGAGATTCAGTCAAAGATGATGAGAGAATTGACTCTTTCCAAGCCGACAAAGGTGAGGCTCCTGGATGCTTTCTTAATGACGCAGTCAAGTTATGCAGCTCCCTGATGAGCTTGACTGAACTTAGACTATGTTGAACTTAGTGGGTCTTTATAAGATTTGACTCTTAGTTAAGATTGAATTTTTCACATGAATTGAGCTATTTGAACTTGGCCATCACATAATAATATTAAGGCCCTCGTCCCTACCCACTTGAGTGACAATCACCTGCGTCAAAAAGAAAATTTCTGACAAATTTTTGGACCACAAATGAATATTAAAGTTGAGGGCCGAAGATTGGTGAAACTCTTCGAACGGTGGTGTAGGATGTTGGCATTAACCATGGACCTTCAAGAATGGAGGCTTTGTTGTTGTCTTATTGTAGGTGGAGAATTAATGACACCGACACAGGTGTTTAATGACAGTGTAATTAAAGAGATGGGTGAATGAGATGAAAGAGTTCGAATTGTCTATTTAACTATTAGAACCGATCAATGTACAAAAGTTTTTTGAGTAATATTACATGGACTTAAAAACTAGACTTGATAATTATAACTATTAATTTAATTGTGGATTTCACTACTTATTATTGAGACCCACTACCTATTTAATGGTTGAGATCTATCAATTTTAATTTTTAAGTTCATATAGTATTATTCAATTTTTTAGATAGGTGGAATTAGTGAATATTCTCACACTACTCCGAAAGTCCGTCTTAGACAAGATAATTGTGTGTATTGTAGGGACAAGTGATGAAGATATTATAGATACTCGTGCAAACAAGGATATCTACGGGCAGCCCACATGTACCCCTGCATAAGGGTCAACGTCGTACATGATAATGCGCCTATCTATAACTTTCTCGACTTGGTCCCAAGCATTATTTAGGCAGATGTAATATCTTTTCAAATACAACTTAGACTCAACCATCAAGAAAGGGACACATCTTCTATGGAAACAGGGGACATTCAAGGTAACGAGTCCCGACAAGTCACCACGGGGTGTGACCGTGAGAGGGTCATGTTCGTAGTGCCACTAGTGCACGCGTACCCAAGATCCTCTTTTTTTTAGAATCCTTTCCAAAGCCTTTGTTGAGGTACTCAATCAAAGATACTCACATAGTTTTGATCTTTTAACCGCCAATCAAAACATTCTATCATCCCATATATTAACATGGACTATTAACCATTTATACCTTGGGGGTCTCTTCAAATCCCCTTCAAGCACAATCCAATAAATAGTGAGTCATACATTAAGAGGTATGTTTGAACAAACTAAATTTTTGAGACCTTACACATGGCTAGGGTTGTCAATCATGCTTGTCCACCTTTATTGTCTAGTTTTTCTTTGAGGAGGATCATATATCCTTGCCCCAAAGTAGGGACCTCTGCTATTTGTGTCTTGGTCAAGTAACAACGTATCATTAGTTGATTTTACCACTACAGACATCAAATCGATTATATAGGTTCACGCAAGTGGTTTTGCTATGAGGGTATCCCTTTAGTATTTGCTGAGGACGCTATTCTTTACCATTCAGAGTGTCCCAATTATATGTCTTTACTTCCACGGTAGTGAGGTGGATTAGGGAGGTCATCCCAAGGTTGTCCCCGTACTTCTACTATTCCATTTTTTATCTTTTTCGAACAAAGGTATGTTTCACCCCTTCTGTGAGGAGGGGTCCGGCTCCTCTGTGGTAAGGAGGTTACCGCATATCATGCGGTTAAGTGAAACAGTGTCGTTTCATTGATTTTTGCAATTTTTTTTTATACTGACCCTTGCCAAAACGACGTCGTTTTGGTCCAACTAAAACCACAACTGAAACCCTTCTCCTATCTTTGGCTTCGTTAGACTCAGGCGCTCATATATCTCTCTCTCTCAGAGGGAATAGTAGTTGTTTGTCTTAAATTGAGGTTGCAGACAGAGGGGGTTGTAGTGGCCATGGTGGCGTTGCAAGGCTGTGACTTTAATGCATCAAACAAAGACATAGAATTCAAGAGCAGCAGTCAAGAGAAAAACGATCTTCCTTGCCCTAAATAATTCCTAAAATTTTTCGTGAAAAGCTGCAAAAAAAGAAACCAAAACAATACCACAGAGAGAGAGAATAGACAGAAACCCACAATACACCACAAACCAATCCACCAACACTCCTTAGTCCAAACCCACAAATCAAAATCATAGATCTCTCACTCTTTGATAGCCCAGTTCTTTGGATTAAGGTTTTGCTATGGATTTTCTTTCAAAATTGAGCTCAGTCTTAGCTTGTAAGTGCAGAAAATGTCTAGGTTCTTCTCACTCAGTGGAAAAGAGCAAGACACTACACACAATTTGTTTCTATTCAAGAATGAAGAGATCGACAACAAGGGTTTTGAGATATGGCAACAATACTATCATCAACATCAACAAAAACTCCAACAACATCAACTGTTAGATGTAGATTTCTCAGTGGGTCCTAGTAGGAGAATCATCAGTGACAACAATAACAACGTTGGTGATGATTCATCGTACAGATCGGGATTTTTTAGGGTGATGAGGCAAGGAGCTAGAACTGGAGAAGGGAGCTTTTTTGTCGTCAGAAGTAGGAGAAGCGATCAGAGAGAAAGAGAGATATGAGCACCTGAGTCTGACGAGAAGGGTTTCTTAGCCGGACCAAAACGACGTCTTATTGGTAAGGGTCAGTAAAAAAAATTGCAAAAACCAGTGAAACGACACCGTTTCACTTAACTGCATGATATGCAATAACCTCCCTATCACAGAGGAGTCAGAACCCCTCTAAGGGGTGAGCACCTCTCATGGTACCTTGTAATTCAACGGGGGCTATCTTGTCATGTCAGTTAGTGGCCTCTTTTTGTTTTGTCACGTGTTCTTTTGTGGTACGTACACGTGTTCTGATCTCAAGGACATGCTTCAAAAAAAAAAATCTCCCAAGAACATAAGACTCTAAAATATAATGTGAGTGGTCTATAAGTATTAACTTTTATATTTTTAATAATAATAATACCTTTTATCTCTATCACTTGAGATAAAATAAGATTTTTTTCAATCTTTGTGTCTTCTCTCTCACACTTTAATCATTATTGACAGCGTCGCCAGGTAATGATCTCCAACGACATGGCAAACCTATTGAAACCCCAGAATAATAAAGTTGATGTCAACCACCATAATACAATGAACCAAAGGCTAAATCATTCGATCACACAAGCTTCAACCAATTGAAGCCATTTGCGTGGCAATTGGTTATGTTTTTAAGTTAACAAATATTTAGTTACATCCTATGTGTGTGAATACCATCTGCAATTTGATCTTCTTAATATTTTCTTTTATAGAAAATATGGGTAAAAGCTTAGTCCAAAATAAAATATTATACCCAAATAATTGTTAGTGATATAAGAGAAATCCAGCCCCGTGACCCAGCAATCTCGTAAAGCCAAAAACAAGGCTCAAGCTCAGAGAAGTAAAGGCCCAATGCCAAGTAGAAGCTTTATACGTTCGGTCTAGCTTAGTCAGTGAGCAACCCATAGAATGGGGGCCAGACCTAGAAGTAATTCTAGTGTTCCCTGCGGGGACTACATGTCTTACTGGTTTAGGGACCACCCCTGACACTCACTACGATCTCAGAGCAGAGAAGGTGGAACACACAGTCGCCAGAGATCATGACAACAGGGGGCGTCGAACATGCCGTAGCACCGGACAAGTGCGACGATAACAACGAAAGAGACTGAGGAGCAGAGGCAGGGCCTACACTAAAAGAAAGGCAAGTCGGGAAACCCTAGGGGATTTTGGTATATAAATACGAACATCTCCCTTTATCGAGAGAAGGAGATAGACCTGAAGACTGGAGGAAGAGGAGAGAACCTCAGTCTCTCGTACGGCCATTGAATCCCACGATACCATTGTACTGACCAATTATCAAGTCAATATACCAACGGAGTAAGAGACTCCATTTTACAGTAGACGCAGTCTTAAGTTTAACAGCTAAGACGAACCACTTACATGTCTCGTATTTTTCCATCTTTCATATATTAACATACCACACACACTTTCATCCTATCATCATCTCTTTGATTGGACTTGGTCTGATAATTCCGAGACCCCATCAGTCAGCATTTGCTTAATCTGGTCATTGTTTTGCTTCTTGGGTGCAGCAATCTGGTCATTGTTGTATTTAAAAGAAGGATCTTTGAAATTTTTTCATGTTTACACTTCCGTAAATATTTTTCATGGTCCTCTCTCTCTCTCTCTCTCTCTCTCTCCCAAAAAAAAACATTGCATGTGGTAAATACACTTCCCATCAGCATTTTCTAGTGCAGCTTCACTGTCCAAATTCATTGTGTATATACAGTGAAATGAATAAGGAAATACATAATTCATTATCTAGTTTTTAAAGAAAAAATAGACAATGAAAATTAATTATTAGGTGAAATACATGGTTGAAAATTGCAAAAAAAAAAAAAATATTTGGATAGTGATCACAGTTGATAAAAAAATATTTAATAAAGATTGAATGGTCGATCAAGATTAAGATATTAAAATAAGACAATAATTTTAATTCTTACGTCTAAGTTAAGGGCTATTTGATAACCTAATTATTTAGCACTTAAAACTGAAAAAAATTAGTGATTTTTAAATTTAACTCGTTTAATTATGTACAACTAATATCACTTAATGAAATAAGCTCCCTATAAAAATGAACTAAAATTTCAGTTCAACGAGACCTTACTTTTCTCAAAGCTGACAACACTATCCCCATATATCATAGCGACTCTCTCTCTCTCTCTAACGCCAACGCCTAATCACCGTCTTATACACAACTCCTCTGGTTCTTTCAGTGGCAGCCATAAAAACTCAAAACTCCATGACTTTATAATACGTATCAATCTCATTGCTGCGCCACACTGAATCAATGGAAGAAAGACCACTAAACAAACAAACAAACAAAGCAAGATAACACAACGAATGTAATAATTGTTGACTGGTGCACTTATGTTGCGGGAATCGGTTTGGATTTGCATTGGTTATTATGTGTGTGTTCAGATCTAGTTTTTAGTTTAATTTTTCTAAACAATGATGGTTGTATCACCGCCATTGGCAGTGACAATGCAATGGGGCATGTGATGGTTATGGTGGGTGGTGAAAATTTTGTGTCAAGGAAATAGTGGCATGGTTCAGTTCAGACGAAGACTGTGGTGTTATGTTACCAAATTTTTGGAGAGTTGCATAAGTTGATGATTTTTTGAGAGATTCATGGGTTCTTTTTGCAGAATCAAATATGAGTATTAAATATCAAAGGGTGATATTTCTGGAAGTTTAATCGGTAATTTATTTTTTTTAGCAGCAATTTAAATTATGTTTAATAGGTGTTGATAGTGAATAAACTTTATTTTATGAACAATATAAACATTACCCTTAGCAAAGAATTCCAAAAGTAAATATTGGAAAGGGTAATATTGAAAATTTATCAATTTTCAAAATTCAACTCTTTATGTTCACAAACATGTTGATTCAATTCGGTGTTTAAATTTCAATATATACCAAACAATCTTTAAAATAAAACATTCAGTTTTCAGTATTGAGTATTTAATTTTTAATTTTATTAAACACCATCTTGATTAGAAAAGTATTATATAAGATAAGGTGTGGTGGACGTGGTGGAGTTGTGGTGTGGTGGTGGTGGTGGTGGTGGTGGTGGTGGTGGTGGTGTTTTCTAAAGTTTAGAAAGGTTCTTTCAAAAGACACAAAAAATTGTTAGAACTTGTTATCTAAATCTATCCAGTTTTTATTCTTAATTTTTAAAAAATAAAAATAAAAAATAACTAGTCAAACAATTTTTCTTCTAGAAATTATTTTTAAAAAACAAAAAATAGTTTTTAAGATGTAAACCAAACAAGGCATAAAACTCTCCTTTTCTTTATGTAGTGAGTGGGTGAGTTGAGTAAGGTGTACAAGGGTATAAAAAGCTCTAGTTAATTAGGGTATAAAATTTGAGGAGTGAGCTTGTACCATTACTCTCAATTGTGAAGAAGGCGACCGGATCACATCTTGTAAACGTAAGGAAAAATTTGGTCGAATCACGTAAATATTGATATTTTCTTTCTTTGTGTACTTTATTTTATTTATTTTCTTGCCATTATATTTATCCAATTGCTGCTAGTATTTTCCATCACATTTCGATGGCCAAACAAAATGGATATAAGAAACAAGTAGCATCAAGGATTTTGCGTACATTCAGTGCCCACACATATATAAAACCATCTCTATTGCTGTTGTACGTTGAATTATACATTAGAACATACCAGATAGACCCATTATTCTCCGGCAATAAATACATGCACACAGTAAACTTTTAACTTATAATTGTACTTTTAATAGAAGAGGAAACACATGTACTCACTTGAGGATGGAAACCTTATTACGATGAAGCTGATATACTCAAGATCAAAGTCTTAACACAATACACCCCCAACGGGAAGCTTCGATGAAAAAGTATGGGGAGTTAAAGTGAACACCCCACTTATTTATAATGTAGACTTATATACGTACGGTAGCTAGGGCAAAGAGTATAACTTGTAATTAATAGGTTATTAATCCCATGCACCACCTGTACTAGTGCTACGTATGCGATGATGGGGGTAACAATTAAGCCTAATCAGAATCCTGGGAATGTTGGTCGCTTTTGTAGGTTTCCTTGTCTTTCCTCTTGCCGGCGACCTTCTTTCCATGCTTGCGGTGGGCTTGGTGTTCAATATATTCGGAGACGTCCATATGAACACCAGGATCGTTGGTGGAGTAGCTACCATCCATCATGATTGAATTGTTGATGGCTTGGAAATTGCTATTCACGTAGGTACTCTGTGATTCTTCATGCTCCTGATCCTGATCATCTCCCCCTCCTCCTCCTCCAAGTGACACACCTAATTGAGGGCTGCTGTTGCTGGACTTGATATCCTCCAACTCACTTCTCATTGTGGCTCCATAATTGCTTCCAGCCAGCGTGATGATTCTCACACCATGATCATCCTGATCATGGTGGTGACTTGTTGTACCTCCGGCTCCAGGTTTGTTAACATATTGAAGATCGGCAAGGTGACGAGTGAGTGCAGATATCATCTCTCTGATCTCGCGACCCAGCTGATGTTTTTGCCTCTGATCATCTTCATCGGGCAACAATGCAGCATGATCTGGTTTAGTTGTTTCAATAGGCATGGTGGGTTGGTTGGACTGATATTTAAGATGCGGTGAATGAAAAAGAGAGAGAAATTAGTTGGAGATTGGTATGTGCATGGTGCAGTGGAATGGATTAAGGTAGGTTGGAGGTTGGCTTGGATTTAAAGAGGGGCTTCACATTGACGTACGGAAGAGTAATGATACACTGACCAAATTTTGGGACTAAATTTAGAGTCCAAATGACATGGCAGTTGAGTTGGGCTTCTTTAATTGGTGTTATGTCATTTGGGTCCCAATGAAAATTTCAAATAATATGTTGTCATGTCATTTGGGCTTTAAATTTGATCCCAAAATTTGGTCAGTGTAGCATTACTCCTAACGGAATTTCTTACATGGCAAGACAAGAACTTTCTTTCACTTATTCCATCCATCTCATTGGCTCAAAAAAAACAAAGGAAGGCATTGCTTGAAGACGGGTCCATCGCTTTTTCTTTTTCTTTTCCATCATCTCATGGTTATCCTTTTGCCGTGGAGTATAAGTTATGGATCACCCGTCAACCAACAGGTTCAGAGGCATCCAATAATCAACTAACAACTCAGCTAAAAGGGGGCCACAACAAAGTTTTTGTCTCTCTCATCTCCGTGTAGCATTTTCCTTTCCATAATAATATCTCCTTCTTTTGTCTTTCACACTACGCTCATCCGAACATGCACCGCCATACAAACCCACTGCCCTGCCCTCACTAACCACCACCTCTTCTCTCTCTTCTCCTGCACAGACACACAATCACAACCACAGATACACATTGAACACTAAAACTATATCACCATCTTCAACCACCCTCCGTTACCATCACCTGTAAACATTTGATTTATAAAAACAAAGTTGCTCGATCCACACATTTGTTCCACAAGAGATTCTCCTGATCTTTTTTTTAACATCAATTTTTTT
The DNA here is from genome assembly GCA_023539305.1 of Ilex asprella. Classification (NCBI taxonomy): domain Eukaryota; kingdom Viridiplantae; phylum Streptophyta; class Magnoliopsida; order Aquifoliales; family Aquifoliaceae; genus Ilex; species Ilex asprella. Next base: position 40,381,114 of record CM042186.1, on the reverse strand, counting down.
CCCTCTTATAATATATATCACCAACGGATTTGAGCACTTGGGGCTTGTTTGGATTTTTTGTTTTTTTGGTATTAAATTGCATTTATGAAGTCTTTCCAAACTCAGCTCCAATAATTTCTACATGAAATTCAAACAAAAATGAGCAATGTTATATGGACTTAAAAAATTGATTCGATAATTCCAACTATTGATTTGACTACAGGTCCCAGCATTTATTGGGACCTATAGTGAAATCAATAGTTGAGATTATCAAGTCAATTTTTTAAGTCTAATTTTTAAGTTCATCTAGCATTACTCATTATCATATACAACCTTATATTTGGTAGGTAATATAAATATAGGAAAATGCTATTTGGACCTAAAAATATGATATAATTTGCTGACCTAATGACGTGACTTCATTAGAACCATTGGATTAACGTCAAGTTCCAATGTTTAATGAAACCCACAGTCAATCAAAAAGTCATAGTAAATTAGGTCAGTAAATTAGGCCAATAAATTAAGTTCTAATAATATTGCTCATAAATATATGTAGCATTCATGAATTCGTGTCAAATCATATTACTTAATTAACTAAAATATTCATTGTTAGGTGAATAGAAACATAAATGTTTGGGTAAAATAGGTTTTTTATCTACAAATCTCATCTCTCGCTTTTGAAAACCATTCCTCCTCATGGGCTTTATCAAACCTCTAAACATGAATTTTAATTCACTATTCATTACGGCTTGGGAGTGGGCCGAGATTGATTTACCCTGTAAATTTTTAGTCTTTAATCTTAGGGTTTTAAGGGGGCCGGTACCCTTTTTAAAAATTATAGGACAAAAAGTACCACTTTTAAAAATATAAGTCAAAAAGTACACAACCCCTAACAAATCTCTAAAATACCCATATTAGGGATTAAGTTTCCTAAATTTATGGAATAACATTTTTGAATTTTAAATTATATCTTTCTCTTTTATTCAACTTAAGTTATTCAAATATTTATATCTTTTCCATATTTGTATAATTTTTTTTTATAAATCGTAATAATCAAGATGATGACTCTGATTCGGATCATTTGCCAATTACCTTTTCTATTTCTGGTGATTGGTACTACATGCACATCAAGTGTTCGATCATTTGCCAAAAAAAAAACAAATAGGTCATATATATTGTGACATGTGTCATGTTAATGTATGCAGTGTGACATTGACTTGCAGTAGCAACAATATGGATTTGGTTTGTAGCAGTGTAGCATTTTTAGTACCAGTGTGATATTATCTTGTAGCACTGTGACATTATCGTGCAAGACAGCAAATCATCCTCTAAATAAAAATAAGAATCATCATCTTGATTATTACGATCATCCTTATTTGAGTCATTATCATTGACATTTATCCTCACATGAACATGATTAACGTTAAGAGTCCCTAACGATTTAATAAAAAAAAACATATGGACGACTTTGTAGCAGTCTGAATTTGGTTTGTAACAGTGTGACGTTTTCTAGTACCAGTGTGACATTTTCTTATAACACTATGACATTATCGTGCGAGGTAGCAAATCATCCTCCGAATCAAAATTATCATCTTGATTATTACGATTTATAAAAAAAAAAATTATACAAATATGGAAAAGTTATGAATGTTTGAATAACTTAAGTTGAATGAAAGAGAAAGATATAATTTAAAATTCAAAAATGTTATTCCATAAATTTAGGAAACTGAATCTCAAATATAACTACCATATTTGTCTCCCATTAAAAAAAAAAAAGGACATTTATGTAAGACAAAAAAATACAACTCAGCAAAAGTGTACTTTTTGACCAAACATTTACACACAAAGATATTTATACACATATGTTTTATATTAAAATACTTTTCTACAAATAAATTCTAAAAATTGTATTTTTTCACAATTTTCCCATAATCTTAATACACATATGGCCTTGAACCATTCCTTGTCCCAAATTCGTGGGTCGACCTAACATATGGGTCTGATGGGCTTACCTTGATTCGGCCCACAAAATCTTGGGCCTTGCCAACTACTTGTCCGTAATGGAAGGCTTTGTTTTGAAAAACCGATACTTATGAGCAGGGCCATCAATGGAACAACTTTTTATGTGATAATTGGGGGAGAGTCCTATTTATGAGATTTATAGGGCTTAAAGTTTTTGTTTTAAACATGAGTGTCCTTAAGTGTTATATTAGTAAATTTGGTGGCGTTTGTATATTTGTATATAGATACATATGAGAGAGAGAGAGAGAAACTGAAAGAGTTTTAACATGAAAAAAACTGTAAAATGTTAGAGTTTTTAGTTTTCAAATCAGTTTTAATTAGATGTAAATGTTGGGGTTATTTTGAATAATAGAGATCGAAATAGTCTTAAAACTAAACAAAATTTTTGAGTAGACTTTTGGCCAAATAAGTCTAAAAAAGTGGACCGATTCCCAAATTTTTTAATTTTTGTCTGAGTATGATCTAAACCGAGATCTAATAGTCATTTATGAATTGAATCTCAATCTACTAAATTATGTCTTAAAAATTTAATTTTGAATACATTAATATTGGATCTGATTGTGATCCAATTCTAATCTTATGTATATGTGTGTGAATATAAGATAAAATTAAGAGTGGGACAATTCCCACCCTACAAATCTCAATTCTCATCCCATTCAATTTCTCATTCTCAAACTATTAAACCTACCCCTCCAAACCCACTCCATTGGAACCCACCTCATGCAACAAACACCCCATTAATAGTTAAACTCACTCATAAAATGTGTACAGTCTTTTAATAAAAGAAGTCATCGTTAGAATAAAATAATGAAAGAAGGCAATTGGTTTAAATGCATAAATATATTTACATAGACAAAATTGTAGAAACTAATAGATTTGAAATCCCCCACTTTTTCTGGTTGGTATATGTTAAAATTCAATCACAATCCTTAAATTTGTTTTTGGATGATTAAAAATTATAGATTGAGAAAATAATAAAATATAAAAAAAAATTGGATTAAATTTTTTTGCGCATGCTGGGAATACTCAAATTAGTAGGGACTTTTCGATTAATGACTCAGTCATGTTCACTTATTAAAAAAAAAAATTGGTACCTTAAGCATCCCCTGATTAAATAAATACGGCTTATTTCCTCTTCAAGCTTCTTTCTTTCCCCTTTTCTACCTTCAATTACTAATTTTCATCAACTAACTTATACCGTCGAGGTCTGTTTTGCAAGTCCCATCAATCTCCGCTTCAAGGTACGATCACCTCTCTCTCTCTCTCTCTCTCCGTAGTAGTAGTAGTTGTGGTGGTGGTGGTAGTGGCGTAGTTGAACCATTTCCAATTCTCATTTTCAAATTTTAACAAACAGACGAGTACTTTTCTTTGCTTCTTTACACGTCCACAGCGATTGGGTTTCTCTATTATCCTGCTTATTTATTCCAACTCTGCTCTATTTTTGTTGATAGAGGTGCCTCCATTGATTCAGATTTAAGCTCGAAGCCTAAATTTTGTACCTAGCTTTTAGCCTCGTAGCATATGCATATATACACAAACTCTCATCTTTCATAAGATTTGGACTTGATAAAATCCACAACCCCCCCCCCCCCAACAAAAATTGATAATTTTGTCTTGGTTTCGACTTGTTTTGGGATCTGCGGTTGAAGTTTTTATTGAAATTAGGTCCTCTACACTAGAGGAGGGGCTCCTGAAGCACTGTTCAGAAAGATTATAAATGCAGAATGATGACTCAGTGGGAAAGGGTGTCGCAAGTGACGACCATCGTATTTGTGGCGATCCGCTGGATCTTGAGATGCAGATTGTAGAGGACAAAGAACAGGGCTCATTGGGAGTTTCGCCCATCCAAAACAGTGATCAAACGTTGCTCACTATTGTGGTTTCTGATGGGGAGTCATTCAATCAAGTTGGTGCGATTCTTGAACCAGTTGACAAGTTTTCCGAGGCCACCGATGGAGAAGTGGCCGCCGCTGTGGAGTCTCCTAAGAAAACTCACTTATCAAGGAATACAAGTTCCCATGAACAATGCAGGTAAATTGCGATTTTAATGTCGAATTAATTGTGATGTTCATCAATTTTATAGCTGGAAAACTAACGTGTTACAATTTGAAGTTCGTAACAGCAAAGCTTCACTATAATGCAACACCCTCATATTTTGGTGTAACTTTATCTAGATCTTCTGCCTAGCTCTCATTGAAACTGCTCATGTGCTTGGTTCTCATATCCTCTTGTATGTTACACAAGTGCTGTTGCAGTTTATGCTTTGATCTATGAAGCCAAGTTTTGCTTTGTGATCGTATAAAATTGTGCTTCAGCCCAAGTATGATAGTGCTTATTCTCACTCGGTGTAATCAACTTCAATTACCATTGAGAATATTAGTAAATTAAATTAAATAATTTACTCAATTCGAAAGGATTTATTTAGCTAAATTTTAAAAGTTCAAACCAGACTAAGGAAAAAAATGAAATAAATATTTCAAAATGACATACTGATGTTATTGCTTATTCGTGGGAAATGCTTTGAGACACAAAGCAAAATCTGTTATGGTGTGAACGGATGCCTGTAAAATAATGGAATATGTTGAACTCTTGCTCATAATTGAAGGCACTAGTCTGGCGCTCAAATATGTTACTGGTGAATTAAAGTCTGAGACATTCCATATTACAAGTTAAGTTGTTTTTGAGATGTTCCTAGAAGAATGTGTACAGTTTCTTTTTAAGGTGTCCTTAAAATATTGTCCCATTTAACATGTCAAAGGTGAATTATTTCTACTTTACCCTGTACAACCTTCATACTAATTGCGGATCAACTCTAATACTTTATACCTATTAAATGAGAGCAAAGGAGCTGATCAACAAACGCTTGACTAGGGTTGATGAGCTCAACTGGGTTTCTCAATATTTTAAGTACCAAGTAAAGCCGATAGCATAATAGGGATAGAGGAAGTCTACTTTCCAAGCGAATTTTTAACTATTCCACAAGGATCAACATTTTGTTTCGTTTAGGTCTTTTCAACTCAAGTCAAGAGTCTGAAAATTGAAAATCTCATGTTCTGAAAATTTTCTACCAGTATTTCACAATGTTTCAGAATCAACATTTTAAATTTTTCTATTTTTGCACCGAAATGAAATTTTGATCATTGTTATTCTATTAACGCTCCATAAGACATTCATCAAGTGCTTAATCTCATGCATGTAAAAAATGTGTTTTTAGAGTTACTCAATGAGAACAACCCTAGGATTTTTGCTCTCAATAATGAAGCATGTGTAGCTCACCAGTAAGACTGTACGCAGAGAGAGGCAGAGAGAGACATGTAACTGCGGCTTGTATATAGTGTTTGAGAAAGATATATTGAATGGATGAAGCTATTCCCACATCCCACCCCACCCTTGGTTTGAATGACATGGAGTGTATATGGGTGATAGCCCTCATTAGATAACCACACCAACATTGTCTCTTCACCAGGACCCAAAGGTTTTTAGTAACAGATACCATTTCAGCTAAATGTAGAACGTAACACTAAATGCTCATTAATAAATGAAGAAATTAACAATAGAGATATATTAGTAGTGAACTAGAGTTTTCAGGTGCACTTTAATGAATTGAATCCAAACCTCCAATAAAGGACCGGAACTTAATCAAGTTTGATCACATGAACTTTGAAGAACTTAAGTATATTTTAATAGACTTCTCAACTTGAAATAACGTGCTGTTAAAACTACATGTAAAAATGCATAGGGAATTTTGAAGTGGATTATTCAGAAGACCGTATGTCTTCTAAGAATTTTGTAAATTTTCTCTATATCCTATTTCTGGCTCCCTGTTACTTCCAATGGAATCCTTTATAGCTTGCTCAAGTCACTTGGTTGTGAAAATTGAGATCAACTATAAAGGAATATTATACTTTTAACTTGGGGATTCCAAATCCATATTCTGCTGTTAGCTTCAGAATTTTGTAAAGCATCTTTTTCCTGAATGTGGAATGCACTGATGGTATCCTTTAATTCTTTTTGATTGTGAAGTGAAGACTTGAAATATAATTGTTTTGTATGTTGCTTTGCAGAGTTTGTCAACAAGAAAAGGATGAAGATTTAATAGATCTTGGCTGCAAGTGTCGAGGTGGGCTTTCAAAGGCCCACCGGTCATGCATAGAAACATGGTTTCGAATGAGAAGTTCAAATAAATGTGAGATATGCCAGTAAGTGATCCTCAAAATTGGTTAATCACTTTCCTTTGTCAATTTGGGATAATATAATGATGCACATCAGCGTTTTGATGCAGACAAGTAGCTGCACATGTGCCACTTCCAGTCTCTCAGCCAAGTGTAGGTATTTTTGTCCCTATAGTGTAGGTATTTAGTGGATAGTTATACCCCTGCAAATGTCACATAGGCATGCTTGTATCCATTCCGTAGGATTTACTGTAGCATATTTTACTTTTACAACTGAATTTTGGAACACAAGTGCTAGGTTGACTTGGCCAGATATGAAAATATTTTACTTTAATGAGCGTAAAGCGCATGTCCGAAATGAATGGCGAAGAAGGACTCATATAGCCGACCCCAAATGAGTGGGACATAAGGCTTGGTTTGGTTTGTTAAGTGCTAGGTTGACTTGGCTTCTGCTCAGTGCTCCAATGGCTTGCCTCTGACTTCACACTCTTGGCCAGTGGTTTCTATTTATAACTGGATTTTAGTCATGTGTGGATTTATAAACCTAATACTTTTGCTACTTGAAGCCTGTTCCAAAAACCAAAACTCTTACTGGTTAATGTTTCTCTGCTTCTTCAATCTGGCCTGGTCTACGTTTCATCATGCTGATCTGCTGAAAGTGCTATCATAGTAGCTGTGGATATCGGACCTGCCGTGGAATGTAGCTGTCAAGAAGATACGTCCTTAGTCTGTTGATTGGTTTTTTTTTTCTCTTTGGTGTTACTGTTCTCTGTGTCTCTGGTCTGTTCTTTTTCTCTTACTGGTGCATAACTGTCTACATCACCTTTGATTTGTAAGCATCAATAACTGATGATGTTAACTTGTGTTCAAAGATAATAACACAGTACAGTGCTTCTAAATTAGCATTCCCCATGCTTTTGGCACATTTGTTACATCTAATAAATCTCTGACCGATTGTTTTGCCTGTACAGCAGACAAGCTACTGGGTTTGGAGGGTTGACCCTGCCTTTAGAGGGTCGAGCATAGCACAAGAACGAGGGAGGGTAAGTAGGTGCATGTAGTACCTTCTGAAAAAAAAAGTAGGTGCATGTAGCCTAGCTTCTGCATTGAGATGCTCATTTAGCGAATTGTGAATGTTCTGATTCCAAATCCTATCCCTTTCGTTACAGGGTTGTTTTAGTCCGCTTTGGGTGGCATTCTCAATCCTCATTGGTGGTCTCCTGCTGGATGTGTTGATATCTATTACCCTTGGTGTCTCTGCACTTCCTGTCAACATTATAATTGGTACATAATTAATCTTATCGTTTCAACTCTAATATTGTACCTGACTGCCTGTTGATGTCAAAATCCAGTAGTTAACGTGAAGTTTTCCTGCTGATTCAAACCCTTTATGTAGGCGTTATTGTTGTGCTGGGACTTGGAACTGCTCTTCGGCTTGCCTTGGAGTTCTGTCATGACTGGAGTGTAAGGAGAGTAGTGCATAGGGTGGAAGCAAATGTTCATCTCGGGTATCATCCTGCTTTGTAGGTAAACTTGTACATACACTTGTGCACTTCCAATTGGATTTGTTTTGTACCAAGTACAACTCACCCTTCAATGTATTATTTACTTGTTGAGGTGACTGTTTATGCTCTCTGCAGCCATCTATATGCCGGCAAGCACTCAAACAGAAACTCCCCAACAGTGTGTACCATTTAATTGTCTTTTGAAATGTTATGAATGTGCCGTTACTTATTTTTCATTGTATTGCAATTTGAAGTCAATTTTGTAGTTGAAATGGACCCCCCATCACTCTTCCGCCAACACCACAAGAACCCACAACAAAAAAACACAACCAAACAAAAGGCAAAACACACACACACAGACAAAGTAACGTAATTATGGATGCACTGCAATTTTGATATCTGAAATCATCTGTATGCAAATTCTTAACTGCAGCTGGGGATAATTTCTGTAACATTTTGTGGACTTACTAGCATTACGGAAGTCTGGTTATTGATCTTGCCAAGGCTAGGTTTGAGCGAGTTGTGACAAATTCTTTATGTGCTGTAGTTATGTGAGTGCTGAAGGGAGTGGCGTTATAGAGAGAAGCTTGGTCAGTATCTTCTCGTTAGAAATTGTCAGTCGTCGGAGCAGAGAGATGGAGATATGGTTGATAAAATATGAAGGCATGGTTGATCAGTGGATAGTGCCGTAGACGTATTGTATCGGACTACTGAACCAGAGGTAGGAGGACAAAAATGCTTGGCAGTGAGTGTAAAGACGTTATCATGGGGAGGGTATAGTCCGATGTCCCGGCTAATACACCATTCAAGTTGGGTAATAACTTACACAATAGCCCTGCCTGCCAACAATTTCATATCAAGTAATATACTTGTACAACATATATGAGAGTGATAAAGATGGAGCTTGGATTTGGTTGTCCTTGTCCAAGTGGATGGAGATGTGGGCTAGGGGTCAAAACCATGACCTAAAACATGTGGTGTGATGGGTCAGTCAAGGACACATTAGTACTGAATCATCTCTGAGTTGGGGGGACGGAATAGGCATGTTGACCCAAGTAATCTTACCACTGAAGGGTGAAACCTGGAGGCTAGTTAAGGGGCTGCATTGTCGGAAATTTCTAATTCCGTCTTGGAGATCGAGAGTGATGGTGCCATAATTTACTTAACATATCTCTGTCAATTCCAAGCAATGCTTTTTTATTTCTAACACTAGGCAAGCAAAAGTTAAATCACAATTGCTTACTCAATGTCTAGATGCACAATGTTTGACTGGTTTCCCTTTTTTTATTTGGACACCCGTTCTAAGTCTTGAGTTTGAAATTTATATAATAAAATAGAAGTGTGTTTGAATTTTATCTGAGTCATATTTTTTTCCTCAAAACTATCACCAATTATTTACCTTACCCATCATCCATTTGTCAAACTCGAACGTCAAATCACATTACTCATTTCTATCACATGTTTAATCATTTATATATTTTTTTTAAAAAAATATCATATAACTCATTTTTATCATATATGTAATCATTTAATATTTGATTAATTTGTAATTAATATATTTTGAAAAAAAATTAATATAGTGGGATTAATTTTTTGAACTCTCGAATTTTATATTTTATCGTATCTTCAGGCACGTGTTATGACTAATAAGATGATAAACTTCCGCATATTACCGCTGAACCATGACTAGTCTTCACTACTACGCTAAAGGACGCATAGTTCATCTGTTGTCACTCAAAAACTTTTAAAATTAATAAAACTGTTTTTCCTTTTGTCAATCATTTTATTGTCATTCTATTTGCTTTAAATATGTCGATTGTGATCATATAAAAAAGTTCGAGACAAAACAATTAAACTAAACGTTAAACAATCGCATGAAATCTCTCTGTAAAGGGATTAAGTCCATTGGATTATAAGAGAATTTATTTTTAGAGATCGACAATAAATTACAGTCTAGCCTAGTTTTGCGCTGAAAATAGTGTCAATACACTATTTATCTTTGTTTAGTCAACCTTAACACAAAACGGGAATGAGAATCTTACAAGCGCCTCTTCACTTTAGAACACACTCCCTGTAAACCTGTGTCCATGTCTAACGAGAGGGAAACTACTTACTCTTTTTCATTGTCTACGGTTTTTCAATCAAGAAACTGGACTACTGTGAGTACGGGAATGATGTACTTGCAAAATGTTACAGGAGAGAGAGAGAGTCAGTTGAGACTTTATAAATGCTGCATGGATCATTGAAAATTAGCGACTTTCGCAGAAGTTATAATACTCTGGAAATTAACTAACATATTGTATTGTTCAACAGAAACAGTGAAGTGCTTGGGACTAGGAAAGCAGTACTGAGCAAGTTTGCATCATGGAGGCCTAGAAGCACAACTAATTTCAACGACTTGAAACTGTGGCTCTTGGTCCTTAATCTCCTCAATTTGCTGTGGCTCACACTTTGGCATTTCTTTGTTCTTCCCCCACAGCAGGGTGTATAATCCAAGTATTACAACGATAGATCCTAATACACTGCATGTTGTGTTGTCACAAAGAAACCAGAAAGTAAGCAACATATTTAGGAGTATTGATGAACTGTTAACAGGCAGTCCTATAGTAATTAAGCAAGAAATTACCTCCCAAGATGGAGTTGTTCATGTAGGATGGGGACGTCGAACATGGCTGCCATTATCTGAACCAGGGGGCTGAATGCTGCTGTGAAGACAGGACCCCGTTTCTTGACACACCACGCCATCCCCACAATGCACAACCCTGATCCTACCATTCCCTGCATCCACCACAATATATATATTTATATATAAGTTGAGTAACTGGCAAGTTTGGGCTAAACGCCATTGCTTGGTGCATAGAACAGGTTTCATCATGTCCAACAAATTCAGGTAATTAATCAACCAGAGAAAAAAAAAAAGCGTTCTGTTCAAACTCTAGAGGGCATTACATAATTTGCAAAATTCGAAAAAAGAAAAATGACCCCCATTAGACGTGATTTAGCAAGTCATGAATAGTAGTAAATCAGAGTAGTTTACTTTGATATTAGATTAGGTTAATACCCAAAATTTGGAAAACTAGAAATGTGTATGCCCATAAGTTGTCCGCAATCAGAGGATACTGATGCAAACGAATGATGATGTAACAAAACTTCGGGAAAAAGTCTATATACTTACAGCATACATAAGACTCAATATCTCTGTTTTTCCCTTCAAAACCCACAGGGCAAGGTTTCTGTCTATGCAGAAACTTAAGGTAGCTGATTGAATGGCGCCAAAAAAGGCCATGATAGCAGTGCTGGAGCATTGGCATGGATAACTCCTACAAATATTTGATTGAATAAGGAACCATGAAGACCACAACAGTGTTCCGGCGATCAAAGCTATTGAACCAATAGTCCATCTCTCTTTCCTTTTAGCTAAGCTCAATATGAGGGCTTGATCAACTGTTTGAATTGCATCTTGTGGCTGTGAAGAGCTAAATAAAGGCATTCCTTTGTAAAAGATCAACAAGATAGCACCTCCAAGGCATACTACTGTACCAAGCACTTTTGCTCTTCCACCGCTGCTTTTTGTGTTCACTGTCTCTAACCTGCAGCATGATGGGAGTTGACAATAAACAGACGATGACATTATCAATAGAATGAAATAATTCCTGAAAGTTATTTCCTTGTTTACGTACCCCAAGGGTAAGGCCATTATAAAGGTGATCACTGGCACCACGTTGAGAAAGGCACAGGAGAAAGTAGCAGATGTGTATTGGATACCAAGAAGGAAGAGGTACTGCGTGAGAGATGTCCTACAACCAATCTTTGTCTAGTTGATGCTAATCATAACAAATTTAATCCAACAACAAAATATGTATGCAGTGGGAAACCAAAAGTGTTGGTTGCAGATCTAATTACTAACCCGACAATCGCACTCAAGAACAAGTTGCATAGGAGGCCTAGCGTAAGCTTGGGTCTGATATTCCTGCAAACAAGCTTGGTTTAAATTTTCTATTGCATAACCTTTGGTCAAAGACATGATAAAGTTGCGTCCTTCCACCCGAGTCCTACTTCTTGTTTCAGTAACAAATCAAATTGAGACGACTGCTACATATGGCCGGGAGGTTTAAAGGGGTAGCATTAGCAATCAGATGTATGTGAAGGAGTCATAAATCAAGCAGCAATTTAATTAGATATGTAATCATGTGTGGAACATGAATTATGCCATGAGCCTTGAAATTAAGAGTGAATTGTAAGTAGAGAGATGCTTGCTACCTTTCCAAAAAGAAGCTAACTGGGGCTAAAAACATAGTAGAAACGAACTGCCGGTAAGTGATGAAGACCAAATCGTTCATTCCATCATCAACCACTTTCTTCAGAAGTATATTCACAACGGCAAAGGCGAAGTCAATGGCTATCATTGCAATAGCAGGGTACCATTTGTCACAACTCTTCATCTCAGTCTTCCAAATAATACACTACTATAGTGAGCACTCTCTCTCTCTCTCTCTCTCTCACCCAATGAATTTCCTATGCTTACCAATGAAGATGAGGCAGACATCTGTAAGTGTAAATAGACTGGGTTCCAGTCTAGAATAAGTACACAAAGCACGATTAAATTCTTCTAATCACATCAATGCAATAAGCAACCAACTTTCACAGTAGCTTAGTACACATATGTTCTCTTATATCTTTTCTTTTGACTGATCCCTTTCAACTCATGGAAATCATCGGGGAATCATTTGCTATAAGTTTAAACAAAGTCATCTAGCATCAATGCATGATTCACCCCCAAAAGCTGCATTATGGGTATGTCATGAGTTTTCTATTATGCGTTTCCCTCTCTGCTCCACTGGCCTGAAATTTCACATGTGAGTCAATTTTTTTCAAATATAATCGTCATAGGCATCTTTTGAGTGGGAGTGGGAGGTGCAGGTGAAGTGTTCCCCTTATTGCTTTCCTCTGCATGGCATCTAATACTTTCTTTGCAATTATATGAGCACCATCCTCATTTTACGATATGCATGCCGACAGAGAACAAATAAGTCAAATCCTACCAAAAAAAAAAAAGTAATATAGACATATGGAAAGAAAGCGATAGATAACAGAACTGGCATTTTTTGTTTTCGTACTTATGCTGTCGAACCACTTTAGTTTTGATAACAACATCTTAAATGGCTGTTAATGTAATATTGTTCTTATAACCTCTATCAAATGTAAGGTAATTCTTAGGGTCAACCACAAGTTCATATAATAGGGATGAATTTATACCTGTAGCTAGCTAGGAGTGTCAAACGTGTCGGATTCAACGGTTACGTGTCGGGTTAAACGAGTGACGGGTGAAAAGCATATAAATCCATGCACGACATTTTTAATAAACAGGTGAAGAATGCAAACACAAACTGTTTAATAAATGGGTAACACAACACGACTCGTTTAAACTGTGTAGCTTTAATTTATAATTAGTTTATTATTATATTTTTTGTGGCTATCACAAAATTTTTTTAAAAAAATTGTGGATATCACTAAGAATAATATATATATTTTGTGGTTGTCACTAAAAAAAATTTGTCTAATTTTTTAAAATAATTATTAATTTATTATTATATTAATTTTATC